>JACTOM010000546.1:85774-522128 GCA_015832385.1 Elymnias hypermnestra
CTCCTGTTTCGAGTACCAGAAGCGAAGGATGCAGATCTAGCAGAACAAGATCCTAGGTATGATAGTAGGAGCGCAGAGGCACGTCAGGAATGTCGTAATACACCGCGACACCAAGACGCCCACCGTGGAGGTATTCATCCACCATCTAGCGAGGGGGATGTTCCGCTTAGCTGATAACTTCCCGCACACACATCTCCATGGGATTGCCAGCCAACATTCTAAAGTGGCAAACACTGGGCGGCTCTTACCTCGTGAGCTTCTGCTTTCACTACCATCCGACATGGGTGATGACGGCTTAAACGATTCGACAGCCGGCGTGACTTTATTGGACTAGACCTGGATGGGCCTGCTGGTGTCGCCGGCGGGAACCAGCACTTTTGACACTACGGGCAAAAAATAAAGCACTGAACATCCGCGTGATGCTCGAGACGAACCGGAGAGAGGATCATATTAGTGAGGTTAACAAGACAAATATTAAACAGTGTTAGAGTTTCTACTCAGCATCTTTCCGGAACTCTAAAACTTTTTTTGCTTTGTGGTATTTATAGTATATAGCTTATAAAATATAGGTCTTATCATTTTGAAGTTCATTTTTGGGAACGATTTTTATACACCTCTTAGGTTTTATGAAATACCAGTCAATGACAGTACTAAACGTCTAATTTTATGAGAATTACATGAGTTTACGTCTAAAGAAATTTCTAAACCAACGATAAATTAACTAGAATAAACAAGAGACAGAGAACTTCATTAACACGCGTCGTTTATATTTCGAAGATTCCTGTGGAACATTACCCGAGCTATCTTTAGATCGCGGCAATTTGTATTCGGTAAATTGCCTATTCATCCTCACATAAACATAAGTTATGAGCGTCCTTGGATAAGTATCTCCACCAATAACGCGGTATTAAAAGTTTATCATACATTGATATTTCTTTTATTACTCCTCACCAGAAGATGGTCGCAAGGTTTTAAGGTTGCATTTTCTATTGTCTTTGTTCATGCAAAACCATGAGCCCATTTCTTCTCTATTTTGTGTTATCCGATAACTCCCAATATCGTTGGAATATAATTAATTTTAAATCAATCAAGAATTGCTTAGTAGATAAAGATTATTTAATCGTTAAAGATGTTTCTGTCTTCTTCTGCGATATTCTGAAGCATCAGAATCCAGAAAAAATCTATATTTTTTTGTTTAACAAATTCATATTCAAATGAACTGTCAATGGATTATTTCAAGAGATTCTTGAATTTTGAAACGGCTCTCCTTTATTATTAGAATTACTTAATTGTATCAATATTCTTTAAAAATATCCATTGATATTTTCTAAAGCTATTAAATTATTCTTCTTCAAGTTGCTGATGATACTTCATAATCTTTGCAAAAGCATAAACGTCAAGTATAGCTATTTATATTTTATGGCTATATATATTCTTACATTTCTCATTCACATTATCATTCTCATTTATCATATTCTAAAATAGGTTTAATGGCCTTTATATTCCTGTAAGAAGTTGGGTTATCCTTACATACATGACTTAATTTGAGATAGAAGTATAATTCATGTATGTTATTGTATACAGTAGATTTTAATATATGATATATCTGTGTGCAAAACACCATATTAATTTTCAGAGATAAAAAACCTATGCATTTTTGATTTTGTGTTTGCGTGGAATGTCTTTTTTGGTAGTATTTTCATTAAGTTAGACAAATTGTTTTACAAATAAGAAACATACCCGCACTGCCCTATGAAGGAGTAATTTCCTAAAATTTACTTTTGATAGGTTCCATTATGTAAAAAAAAAATTCCGACCAAGTTTTACATACCATTAAAGATATAGTTTGAATTTTTTAAATGTGATATTTTGAATTCTTTTAATTAACACCCCAGCAACCTGAATTTCTTAAAATCCTTTCTTAGCTGACCTCTACTCGGCAAAAGGAATATTTCTACGATATTTCCAGTCTCTACGCCTTATGGTTCCAGAGATGTCGTGATGAGTCAATAGATAGGTGGATATCTCTATATATAAATATATAGATAAGTTTGATCCAGCTATTTCAGTGATCGCTAACAAGAAATAGTTGATAGATTAAAATTCTTCGCATTTACTTTGCTAAAAATTATGTAGCCAGCGGCTTCCATTACATCAACTCTGTAAAAAGTATTGATTTTAAATTATATTTTTATGGAAATATATGGTCTACTTTGAAATATCCTTAGAGTTTGTCTTATGTGTATATTAGGTATGTCTTTGTTGTTGAAGTAGTAACTAGCTGCGGTCGAAGTCATTGGACAGTCCAGACCTGGAATTTTAAATTAAGATCATCGTAACGTTAAATACGATCACGTCACGAGGTTGTCCAAATGCAGCGACTAATATTTGCCCACACTTCGTAACTTACTATTAACCACGACCACTCTGATAAGAGTGACACGACGAAGAAGAAAATATGATAAAATATAGAATAATTATGATTTAATTTTACTTACAATATTCTTTAGGTGAAAGGAATATGGAACTGTAGACAAAATTTGATTTTACAAAATAAAACGCAGAAGCCGCTCTTTCAAAAGGTTCACATCTTTTACTTTTGAAGGATGAAAAAATAATTTACTTCCACTTGATATTTTAAATTAAACTGTTAACCAGTTATCCAAGCTTTTTTGCGCTTTTGCAAATTGTAATATAGACTATTTATAAAGGGTAATGCTTTACTCAGAAGAGCCATGATGGCACAATAGTTAGACATCCTGGCGGGTGTCCCCCCTTGGGAGCTGCGGGTGCAAGTTCTTGCAGTCGCCTATCAGTGCAGAGTAGCTACAAACGCTTCCAAAGGTGCTGACTCTTACGATGACCAGGTCTGGAGGATCAGGGCTCTCACCGACAGAGCTCTGATCGAAAAATGGACGGAAGTTCTTGGGTCTCCAACTGCGGGTGTTGTCACGGTGGAGGCGATCCGACCTCACATGGACATTTGGCTCATCAGAGGGCAGGGATTTCTTTCCTACCAGCTGGTGCAGGTGCTTAACGGTCATGATTGCTTCGACAAGTACTTGCACCAGGTCGTTAGCCGTGAGGAAAGGCCCGCCTGTCATGAGTGTAGTGCTCCTGACGATACGGCGCACCATACCCTGGCAGAGTATTCAGCATGGGCACCCCAGCGGCATATCTTGTTGTTACTGGTTAGAGGAGATTTTTCACTGGAGAGCATAACTGGGGCAATGTTCGCCAGTGACGTTAGGTGGAGGGCGGTTGCCTTCTTTTGCGAGACCGTAATCTCGCTGAAGGAGGCAAATAAGAGGCTAAGGGAGCAAGAGGCTGGAGCTCTCCCTCACCGTCGGAGGAGACTTGATGGCAGAAGTCGCACGTATGCACTTTATGCTTCACCCTATCGAGTTGTAGATCCTCATAATCGATATCATCCGTGTTACTAGAGTGGAATGCAGCTAGGGAACCTCTAGTGATCTCACTAATGGGATCCGCTGGGTTTTAGTGGGTATTATATTCTGTTATCTGTGAGTCCCACACTCCCGATTGGACTTGGTTTTTAATCAGGGTGCGTAAAGGTATTTCCCAGCGCAAAAATAAAAACAATATTTAGATATGTGGGTTTTTCATCATCACAGGTTCCTTGAGAATCCTGGGCAGGCATCACAACTTTCATAATCCAACACATATTAAGCAATCTTTTCTAGTTTACTGTATTAATAACGAATATTTAACATCACTTACGTGTAAAAGATGACCGATGAAGTAAAATCTCCAAGTTAATTATACTTCATTTTAAACTTTTAACTTGTCTCTGTTATAGAAATTTGTACATTGTGTGATTTCAATACACCTTCCTTAATACCTTGAGAACAAATTTCTCTTTGTAACAATTGGTTAGTGGAACAAACTTGTGGGGTCTATAGTTCTATGGAGTGTATTGTTCTCCTTTGTAAAGAGAAGCTCTTCCATAGCAGATTTCTAACATAGTTATTTTTCAATGCATTTATTTATTACAAAACACATCTTCTTGTATAAGTATTCGTGTTATTGTATAAGTATGATAAAATCAATTTATATTGGTAACCAAAATGTTAAAAAAAACTTCAAAATTTACGCACATAGGTTTAATATTTGACAATAGGAAAATCCGAATATTTATTTCTGTGGCTGATAATGTTTAAACACTGATTTTACCGTTCATGCAAGTTTGTGACTAGTTTCGGTAAATTTTTCTTGCCCTAAGTTAAAATTTTCAAAAATAAAACTATTTTTCAGTTTTTAGCTCTGATATTTATCTAGACAAACAAAAATTGAAAATTTTGCAAAATTTTGCGATCACATTTGAAAATACGTAAAAAAATATTTCATCGACAACGCCTTTCCATATATGGATAACGGAGTGAAACTTTTAATATATATAATGTTCTTTTTAGGTTTCAATTGTATTGTTTGTGTCATTGGTATGATTTAAATTATTTATTTATTAATCAAACGTCCATTTCATAAAATTATCTTCCAAAGCACCGATTTATATTTTCTTAACGCGTTCAATTATTCCGCTTCCAGTTATTGATGATAACATTTTGTAACCTTTGCGAAAGCAAACAAGTCGTTTATAAACAAAGCTACTGATACTTTAAAGCTAGTTTTGATATATTCTTACGAGTCACTGGTTGATAAATTGTGAGTACATTTTGAAGCTTATATTTAAAAAAGTTATTTTAAATATTTTTTACATTTCTATCTTAATCAAAGATTTTATGAATAGTAGTAGTAGTTACTCACATCGACACTGTTATATTTATAATATAAAAATCTTTAATAAATATTCGTTACTCAAGATTCGTTACGTATTAAGCTCTTTTGAATGGTTGTCTGTCCGTTGATAAGTAATTGAAGCCTGGTTCGAAATATTAATACTACCTAAAATGTACCAGCAAGAAACTCTGTAGATATTCTCTTACAAACAACCATAATATGTACTAATTTGTATAAACGCTTTAATATTAATAGAGATGAGCAAACAGGTATTTAAAGTATCACTTTTAATTAATTAACAAACAAAAGACATACAATTCACCTGATGTTATTCGAGTTACAATACTAGTACTATAAAGGCTTAACTTAAAAGTTTTGCCAATTACTAATGTAAAGAGCTTACGAAAAACAGAAATGTTGTTACTTGTGTGTTTTATAAAAACGGGACTTCGATCAAGCAAATTACAAGCCACAGCAATCAATGACTGATACTTTAGAACCGAAGTGCTCAAAACTGCTTTTATTTGTAACAATAGTAAACATAAACTTATATTCTTAATTTCAGATGAAACCAATATTTATTATCGTAATACTGGCATTGCACGCGAGTGCAAGAGTAACTGTTGAAAATTGCAATGGGATAGTAATTCACAATATTAAATATGAAGAGGAAATATTAAAAAGCAATTTAGATAGCCCATATCAATTGACAATAGATTATGATACTAATGCTTTATTTTTCAGTTATTCTGTAATTGATGAAAATAAGGCATTTGAATCGGCATATATTAATCTCAAAACTAATGAATTTCATACTATAGAAGGCATAGCTGGAGGTTTTGCTAGCGCAGTTGATGAAAAACAAGGTGTTGTATACTTGGGTGGACGAGATGGTATATACACTTTTGATTATAAAACCAATTACGCAACACGTATAAATAGTACGAAGGATAATATTTGGCAAATGTTTTTTAAAAATGATCTATACTACTCTAAGTATCCGGGCGAAGAAGTTTACGTCTTGAAAGATAATAAAGCAGAAAGAGTACCGGAATTGATTGACACGAAAGGATTGATAGTCGCTATTGACAATTTCGATAACATTTATTTTTCGAACTCAACGGGACTGTTTGTATATAAAAAAATCAAGAAATATATCTCTTACATTGGGGAATATAACCTTAATGGTATTACAAAAGATATAACTGGCAAATTGTTTTTTTCTACACCCGATGGTTTGTATTATATCGAAGACAGTAACAAAACGGTTATAAAACTTACAAGTTTGTCAAACGTTTATGGTATCGCTATAGATATTAGTGGAAACATAATTTACTCAACAAATACTAGTGTTGTTAGACTAAGACCTACTAAAACTTATTGTTATAGCAACGACAAAGAGAATGTATAGTGTAGATTTTTTTTTGAATCATATCTACAAATTAAATGAATAATGTGCACAAATGTTTATTATTCCCGAGTTCCGGTGGGACTTTTCTTAGTTGTAGTAGATTCTATTATGTAATCCTGAAATTCGGCTCGTAAACAAAGTGTTTTCAACTAAAAATTGATAATTAACGGAGTCTACAATTATTTAACCGATAAAAATGTTAAGACTTGATTTTAGTTTCACACAAAAGTAAAATATTACACGCCCTGACATAAAAAACCTGTATTTAAAAGAGTAAAGCAAATAAGTAGTAGCCCATTAACGTCCCATTGCTGGGCACAGGCCTCCTCGGTCCAAGGAGCGCGGGTTTTGGAGCATAGACCCACTACGCTGCTCCACTGCGGATTGGCAGGCATAGTACACAAGTGCACTCTCTATTCCTTCACTCTCATAGTCCGATGTGATGAGAATCTGACACGACCGAAGAGAGATCAGGCGCAGGACCGACGGCTTAACGTGCTCTCCGAGGCACGGCGGTGCATCACACCGCCAACTTCCCAACTTCGGGCAAATATTGAGAAAATCTTGATAGAAAACTCAATATTGATATATTCATATATATTTAAAAGAGTAGCCGCTGATTTTCTTGCCGGTTTCTTCTCAGCGGAATCAACTTTTCAAACCGATGGTAGATTTGTTGCCAACGAACAGACTACTTACGATTCAAGTGTTTTTTTTTAGTTTACTTGAATAAAGATTATTTTGATTTTGATAACATCAAAAATGCATTTGAAATTGAGTGGATAAATTAGAAAGTATTTTATTAACGATCTCAATTAGGTAGAGTGTGAACTACTCATTTAATATACGTCTATAGACCTCATTAAAAAAACAAAACTTATACGTACCATATTCATGAATTGTTAAATCAGAAGTATATTTTGTTTGTAAGTGAATTAAAAATGTTCATTTACAATATAAACATTTTTATAAAATAGTTTGGTACATAGAACCATTAAAGGATAAAATTTACTTAATTTATGCAACAAACAAAGGGTATCCGATGTAACTTTATTTACCCAAAAGTCATTCGGTAACACAAATGGCGGTGTTCATTGGAATGTAGGCAGTATAATTGAGTTCGCTAATGGAATAGTAAAAGCGAAAATGCTCCGAAAGGGTTTGATTATTTACTATTGTGCCGTGTATTCCATTTGGAATTACTTTATTTGTGTATTTTAAATAATATACTCTGTGATCTACGCGGCTTTTATAAATATTCGATCCATAGAAATGAAAAATGACGATTTAAAAGTATAGTTCGTAAAGTAGTCAATAAGTCAAACCTATGTATGTACTATTTTTATTATTGACAAGTTAAAGCTTGACTGTAATCTCACCTGATGGTAAATTATAATAAGAAGTGTAAGAGGGAAGCGCGTTAACCTTTTACTTCTCTGGAAAACGCATTTACGCACCCCGGAGAAACTGCCTCATTGGTTAGCATATTCGACTTCAGATTTGAGCTCCTGGGTTCGAGTCCCGGATCAGGGCGATTCAAAAATCAATATTGAGTTTCTATTAAGATTCTCTCAATATTTGCCTGAAGTTGGGAAGAGAGAGCTTTCTAAAAACCCTCTCTCATATGAGTGAAAAGGTCTGTGCCCAGCAGTATGACGTTAATGGGGTGCTACGTGCGTACCCTGGAGGAAGGCGAAATCCTTCCAGTAGGGATTATAGGAATCAGGTTCCAGTATAAGTATCAGGATACCCACTACATCCCCGCGGATTCCTTCTCTTCCGTAGAAGGAATCAGTATTGGGTGCCTTTCATATTTCACTCTAATGACCCGGTTGATGCCGACTATGTTATCTTACGGTTTACTGAGTGGAATGGTGATGCGCATATCTGCCATCCAGCCTCCTTCAGCGGTGAGGGAGGCCATCAGCTGCGTCCTCCGTTATGTCTCTCATGTGCCTCCTTTAGTGAGGTGACATTCTCGCAAGAGAAGGCAACCGCTTTCCCATCTCACTGGATAGTATTACAACGATTATACTCTCCAGTGAAAGGTCTTCTCCGACCAGCAACAATAAGACCTTGCAATTTTGCACACATACAGGTTTTTTTAATTGCGGACAGGTTTTTGGTTAACTGTGATAACACTTGATGGTGGGTGATGATGCTATCTAAAATAGAAGCGCGTTACTCAGTTAAGAGGTAATTTACCTCTTTTGGTTTCCAACTTGCGCAACGGAACACAAATACTTTGCATGGCGGTATGTTTTTATTAGGAGACTGGTAACTAGCCTGGCCAAACTCAGTCAAATTAGAAAAAGCTATTTATTAATTTGCCCTGATCAAAATCCAACTTAAATATTAGGTACTGTATTTTTATAATTCCTACAATTATTTCAAACTTATCCCATATTTCTCTGGTTCAAATTTCAATGTTTGATTAACTCTATTACAGATACATTTATTTTAAGTTATGACACGATCACACTTGCCGTTAATGGTGTTTATTTTTATATTTCTAAAATTGTCAATATTTTGTAAACAATTTTGATTTATATTATTACTATTGAAGTTTTCTACCTGTTTTAAAAGTTGTTTAAAGTTTCTCTTTGTGTTTTATGTCAGATTATATTCATTATTCTATTGTATTTATTACTTTTTAGTGCTCCGCAATAAGATAATAATACAGAAGCATGCAGAGTACAGAATGTGGTGTTATAGCTTGATAGCCATCTCTAACAAATATAAGAATACCAACTCACTTTAACTAACAACTTTTATTCCCTTCAGTATTAAAATATACACAACTTGCATAATACTCATAATTACTTCACTATTTGTATTTATACAATTTAGCATTATTACTCTTAAAACAACTACTTCAGGAGACAGCTCCAATCTTAACAAAATTGTTCCGTTCGTTTTTGTGACCTCGGATTGCATGAAATTTCATTATGCACAATGCTATTAAGTGTTGCCATTATATAACTCAATAACTCCCAACATCTACCTATCTATAGAAGATTTTCGACTTAATTTTACTTACAATGTTCACTATAAGCAAGGGAATAATCTAGTGTAGAAAATTTTAATTTACCAAGTAAATTAAAAGCAACCCCTGCCCCTTTATAAGAGTCACCTGCTTTACTTGCATAAACTTCTTTTATTTATTTTCTCCCCTACATACTCAATTTTAAACGATGAAAAGGCTACACGGGGAAATTGCATTTTTATTTCATCGAAACCCGTATATAATAAGGTTCACGACAAAGAGATCTTTCTAGAAATAATCTAGTGCTTACACTTGATATTTTACGAGTAAATTCAATTGTTAACGACGTAGAAAACAGCGACCATACGCTTTTGTAAACATTATATACAATCTATATATCTTTACATAGAAAAAACGAAATCAAAGGAAGAAGCAGTTTCAGCAATTGATAGAATGATTCGAGAGGAACGTTTATATTTATTTGCATAATACATACGTATTATTAAACACAAATTCAAAGATTTGTTACGTGATATCTTAAAAAACAGTTGTATGCGCTTAATTCGCAATCGCCGGTTAAACTTTCCGAGATATATCAAATAAATGTGTTAGTGTTGTATATCCTAAAATAGTTAATAAAAATTTCGCGATTTTATAGAATAGATTTGACATTACTTACGTTGTATATATCAGGTTTATCGAACTAGTTCTTGATCGTAATTCATTGAGATGTGGTCAAATTGTGTGGTCGGCGTGCATATAGTTCGTCCGCGTTAAGAATGCAGTGAGTCATCATTGTACGCCGGCCTATTCCCTACTCCTAACCAGTCACATCCTTGAATTGATTACTGTAAACTTTCTCTTGTAATTTGTAAAGATTTGATTGGTCCTTGGCCCTAGGCCGGCGCACAATGATGTCTCACTTAATTTGACGCGAACGAACTGTAGTATCACAAGCATAGCTATTAAACACGATCCTTAAAAAAATTATTATTTTGTTAACTTTATTAGTAAAAGAGGTAACAACCATAAATAGTTTTTTTTTAACGACTGTCTTAATAAATTAGGATTATTATATTTGCCTCTTTATAAGTAGAGGCAGATATAAGAGATTTACCTCTTGTCCTGCATAATGTCTCTCCACAAGTTTTGTATTTACCGTATATAACGTATACGCATACGGTTGTGCAATACAATACAAGGTAATATGGGATCGCTTCCGAAAACGAAGACAAAAGGTAGTACTAATCCATCCTGGTTTAAAAAAAAACCATATTTTAAAACGTTTTATTACGTACTGATCACTGATCTGATCAACGAATGCACGGTTGTTCAATTCATTGACCCGTGCGTTCGAGCACCAGCTGATTTTGATTTGTGTGTCATCGTTGGCATTTTTTTGTAACGTTATGCATTTACCTAAAATTCTCGTGTCATTTATTTGTAGTAACATAATGGAGCGTAAATAATGCTAATAAAATGTTTTCGAAATATGTTTGAACTACAGAACTTAGTATTTACTAATTCGTAAGCATCCAAATTCGCATTAAATTTCTGAGTTCTCTTTATATTACTAAACTTTTTATGCAGACATATTTATAGAAAGATAAAACGCTTTTAACATACTTCTATGTTAAAACGATCAATATAAATTCCATATATCCAGACATTTCTCGTCAATACACACATTTGGAAGGCATAATACATACATGAGGATAATTTATCATAATGTCTTGATGCTCTCAAATCACTACGCAGGCAGGCTTTTACTGAGAAAAGGCAATGGTTTACAAGTTGTTATAAATAATTACAAATGAAATCGTAACTTATTTCACTTACTATAAAGTGTATTTTAAAATAATAAGGGCACGTGTTGTTCTTAGTCATTAATACTGTTGTTATTATAAAATGTTCTTTAAATCGAGGCTTGTGCGATTTAGTTTTGTCGTAACAGATTATAAAGTTGCTACCTTTTGCCTTAACTCGAGTTCATTATCAAAGGTTAATATTTATTTCACACAAATTATAAAGCCAAAGGCTGCCAATCCGCAATGGTGCAGCGTGGTGTGTCTATGCTCTAAGAACCCTCTCCTATAATCTGAATGTGAAAGCCTGTACCCCGAAATGGGACGCTATTTAGCTTCTATTTTACCTAACTTAAGTGATCTTGATAAGTCTCTCTTATGAGCGAGGAGGCCTGTGCCCAGCCGTGGAAAGTTAATGGACTACTACTTACCTTTTTTATAAAGCCTAAAGTAACCCGATTCCGGGATCATACCCTAATTGACGAATTTTTTAAGTTAAACTTTTTGCTGTAAAACATCTATAGCAGCGGGTACGCCTGTTTTGAGGAACAGAATGACATCTTCTGGTATTAGCAGTGAGATGGGATGGAGTGCAGTTGCCTTCATCTGTGAGGCTGTCTTCACGTTGAATCAGGTTACAAGGGAATTAGTCACAAAAAGGGAAGCAGCAGCGTTTTCTCCATCGAAACCTTTTACGATGGAGAAAACGCTGCTGCTACTACTTCTAGGTGTCGTTACGAACGCCTCTTACTTTTTACTAGAACTCCTTCGTCGGCTTATACTTGGCTTGTCAGAGAGAAGGCTCGACCTAGCCACTGACTACTCAATCTCTGATAAGACAAAGGTTCCACTTGGTTTCAGTAGGTATTTTAACGTAGCTAACGAGACCCACACTTTCTGCAGGGCAGTGATGTGTAAAAACTATTTCCAATGATAAGAAAAGGCAGGTCAAATGAACTACTGGGGTGGTGACGAGTACAAAATGATTTCGATGTTACAAATCTGCCTGGCTTCAAAATTTGGTTAATCTATTTCCTATAGCATGGGTAACGCGAAAGATGCTTATCAGCACAGCCAAGGCCAATATCGCATTGCCCATGGCTCGTATCAGTAGTTACACTTGCATTGTGTTTTCGTAAAATCACACAATGTTTATTATTTATTTTATTTGTAACCTAAAGGAATGTAAATCTGTTGTTTTACTTTTAAATTTATTTTAATTTTTCCGTATTCCTTACATATAAGTCTTCAATAAGCCTATTGGCCTTGCTGTGTAGATATAATTAAGTAATTTACACGCTAAACTATATCCTCAATTGCCATCACAGGCAACCACTTACCCGAGGACAATAAAAATCAAGAAATTGTAATGATATAGCACAGTTTAAAAGCCAATGATAATTCCCATATACACAAGTAAAACGAATTGCTCTCAAGAGACCTAACTTGACAGGAGAGCAATTTAAGCTCCTCAGAAAGTTTCTTGGCATCTACTTACTTTTTGTTTTTATTTTACATTTCTTATAAAATAGTCCTCTACTATTTACCCTTACAAATTTACTAGTTGTTCCCTGCAGTGATGCCTGCATAGTTCTGAATTCAGTGGATATATAGGCAAATCCGTTTTTAGTGCGAATCTTCTGAAAGGAATATGCATGCCGAATATCTACTCAGTCAGGTGAAAAGTTCTGGTGATCGTTGTAGATAGAAACACCTATCTTTTACACGAGCTTTCAATAGATAGCGCCGTACAATTTTCAGCTAGATGAATTAACTATTAATGGATTTATATTAGCAAGTTAACATCAAATATCTTCTAGACCAAGTTTAAACAAAATGGGATTGATAGAATGAGTAAAGGAGTGTTTTAATAACGATTGAAATTTAGAACAAGGTAAAATGTATTTAATAATAACAACTACATTAACTGTTACCGATTTTATTCGGATGTTGTTTAAATATTGCACAAACCACAACTTAATGAATAAATTATTTTGGTACAGAGTTTCATTGCCGACCGAAACCTTAATAGTTATTACGTATGAAATATTTTATTCGTGAACATTCAGAAATGACGAACTTTCGTTTACATAACCGTTTATTGTACAAATAAATCTAGAATCTGGACAATTTTCTATTACTGTTTACCCATTATGTGATGTGGAATATTTGTTTACAGAAAAGGTATTAAATTTACCATTGCTTTCATACCAATCAAACATACTTAGACGTTTAATAAAAATTAAGTTATTTGCATTCTTTAATTCTTATGTAGTAGTATTTGAACCATAAATTTTTCATATTTCATTACCATTATGTCAAAAATATTAATAAAAAGATTAGAATAGATTTAGGAAATTGTATTCTTTTGTTTTTTAAATATGCCATGGACAAAGGCTTCGGCTGTGGCTACTCATTTTTCCAGCAAAGACAAATTGACTCGATGAGGACAATGCACATGGCTTCTAGTACAATAGCGTGTAAATAAATACCAGTGAAACGCGATATTACTTTTTTGGACGCTTCATAATGGGTCAGGAGTGTGGGCAGAAGGCCACTCGAAGAGGCCTTGAAATCGGCACTAAAACCCAGCCAACAGAACCATCTTCTTCCGTAAGTGAGACTCCAGAGCTTTAGCAAACAAACACCGTCTAGTATTCTGTCTCGTTAGGCAGTAAAAAGTAAGTAAGTAACAGCCCACGTCCCACTGCTGGGCACAGACCTCCTCACTCCGACAAGCGAGTTTTTGCGGATTAGCAGGCATAGTACACAAGTACACTCTCATAGTCCGATGTGACGGGAATCCATCACGAGCGGAGAGAGATCAGGCGTAGGACCGATGGCTTGATGTGCTCTCCGAGGCACGAGGGTAGATCACACCGCCAACTTCCCAACTTCGGGCAAATATTGAGAAAATCTTTATAGAAAACTCAATATCGATTTTTGAATTTACCCGATCCGGGATTCGAACCCAGGACCTCATGTCTGTAGTCGAACACGCTAACCACTAGATCAATGAAATAGTACTTTTCTTAGGACAATGAGGCAGTTATGAGATATTAGCATAAGATGTTATCATAGCTTAAAAATAATTATTAGAACTGTAGAAATTGAATTATGTTAAGTATTCTAGACATATCACACGAATTAATCCCACAGCGTAACTACATTATTACGGCAAACAAGAACAATACAATCACGTTCGCTAAGCAAACAATAGTTAAATTAACTCGAATCTAACCGCCGCACTTTCCTGATGGAGCGAGTACTATTTCTCTAAGGGACCTGGACACTCTTTCCATGAGGCCAAAATAAGGATTCTGTTCAAGAAGACTCGACCGGAGGCTACGGCCGTGGCTAGCGACTACTCCCAGGAATACAGCGCCTAACACGACTTATAAGCGAAGCTTGTCGCAACTATATGAATATAACACCACAAAAACCTTTCAATGACCATTTTCCTGACGTCAGGTCATCTAAAAAGTGTCAATGCGCAATAAGACCGCCCAATGGAACACTTATACTGTTTTGATATTTACAGATTTCTTAGTATGGAGGTGTTCAATAAAGCTTATTACATGTATATCTATTAAATAATTCCCTAACTAAGAACTTTTTCCGCTGGGATATGCATTTGCGCACCCCTGATATGAAGCAAGGAGTGTGGGACTCGCCGGTAAGGCCAGAATACCCACTGAAACCCAGCGACACCCTCCTCATCCTGAATTGGGAGTGTCAGAGGCTCCCTTGCGCATTCACCCTGACACTCTCAAACCCTAAGTAAGAGCTGCTATTAAGAAACCTTTTTGAATGATCCACGGACTCGAATCCTGCACTATCTGCATTAAAACAAACTCATAATGATATTGATAAAACAGATAAATGAACTGGGGTATTAATAGGTTGTTTATTTGTTTTTAGTGTGCAATAAGGAATTTATTGCAAATGTGTAATATTCGTATAACATTGGTCACTGGGTGAAATTAGCTAGAGTAGATTTGAATAACTCTTCCGATAATAATGAGGTATGATGCATTTTTCAGAATTAAAAGGTAATCAAACATTATTAATGCTTTTGAAGCACTCTAATGGAACTCCATGCCAGTCTAATGGAAAAGAATCAGAGGTGTTTTATTGCCGTCCATTAGGAAAGAGGAATTAATAGTTTTAAATGTTATATTACATTTCAGACTAATATAGAACAAAATGTAATATTAGAATTCCATTAGTTTCATAAGATTTTCTTTTCATTTTTACGATACTAGCCGTTATTCGCTGTATATATAATACTTACATACTTAGTGACATTGCAAAATGATTGTCAAGTGTTAGTATTATAAATTCTAAGAAAAGTGACTGAAATTCGTAATAATATAACTATCATGAAAATTATCTCTTAGTATTTTTTTTTTGAGAAATATATTGTAACTGCTAGCCCCTTTATCGCTATATTTAAACACAATTAATATACATTTGAAATATCGAAACAATGTTTTCTAAACCGGGTATTATAAAGATAAACCTAATACTTTAGATATTTGGTCGATTATTGAAGTCGATGTTCCAGAGTCAATAATTGAATGAAATTATCTTCTTTTCCTATACATAAACAAAACATCTTCTCATTTCATTGTAGTAAATTACGCTGGTATATCAATATTTCTTTCAACGCCGATCCTTTTTAAAGAAAATGGAAACATAATAAAAAATAATCACGTTGCCTGAGCTATAAAACTCAACAAGCGATGCCCCTTAATTCAAGCAATAAATCTGTGGGAGTACATTTAAATTTCCATCACTTCTAGCAGGAAAATTGCGGCTCGTTATAATTCTAAACAATTTGCTTATGCACGAGTTCGGGAATTGCTCTCATTCAAAGTAAGTACCGCCCGAACTTATCTCGGCATCAGCTCAATTTCGCCTCTCAGGGAAATTGACTATTTACCTCCGTAAGGCGCTAAAGACGAAGTACTATTAAATTTTGTTTCACACTTTCCAAGATTTATCTGATTGAAAGTAGATTTCTATCTGGTTCTTTAAAAAAACACATATATTACACATTTTAGCAAAAATTTTCTCTTTACTACTAGCAGATATCGTTTAATATTTCTTGGTGGTGAAAGTAGATAGATGTAAAGTCGGTTTTGGTATAGAAATTGAATGACTGAATTTATTAATAATTTACATAATAACATCGTTTAATGAAGATAAGACAGAAGTGAAACATTTTTGACACAAATGGATGAGAATACAAATGGTACGAATATATTGGTCAGCTGATGCAAGCCTTGGGCGCCGCCTTATTGGCCTGGGCTGCTCTGCCAAGCGATTTTCACTTGGCAGAGCAGCCCAGATACTTCGAGGTTTGGCGTAATGCAACATATGGACGAAAAAATTTAAAGTGATGTAACTAAAGTTTCCTGTAACATGCCTCAAATTTTAAGTATTTACGTTAAAAAAAGAACTTAAAATTGAACGATAATATGAATTATAAAAGCATATTCTTTACGAAAATAACAACGCCTTATGAATAGACTTTGTCTAAGGTTGCCAAGATTGTGACCCTTCCATCATAACAAAGGTCTGGTAGTATAATGTAAGCTCTTTAAGTTTAAACAAGCTTTCAGACTACATAAATTTCCAAGTTATTTTACATGTATTTAATAGTAACAGATGCTTGCAAATTTTTACAGAATGTATATTTATTTCTATTTTATTTCCCTTTATATATTTTCGTTTTGTAATTGCTTAACGAAGATTCTTTTGGGGATCCTTCTTTCGTCATATAACATCAGTATATCTTTTTTAAGGTTGAGCAATTGAGCATTTTTTGCCAACGCTTTTTATTTTCTAGGTAATACAAAAGATTGTAGTATTATGTTTCAATTAGCTTTAATAAAGCTTTTCTTTTAATAAAGGTTTAAAAATTGATATCACAAGTTTTGTGACACAGCGCTACAAAATATGAATTATTTATTACATAACTACCTCATGTACGAATGATTTTAATCATTATGTTTTAATAACTACTTATTTAAAAAAATAAAATCAAAATATTCTTCATTCAAGTATGCTCAAAAAACACTTTTGAATTGTCAGGACTCTGTCCGTTGGTAACAAATCTACCAATAGTTCGGAGAGTTGAATCCGCTGAAAAGAAACTGGCAAAAAACTCAACAGTAACTCTTTAAAAGATAGTTTTGTATATTACAATGTGTAATATAACGCCTCTGTGAACAACTGGAATTAAGTCCAAACATTTCTATCGCTTAAATAATGTTCAACGATGTTTTCGACATATTTCTTAAAATTATGTGGAGGTAAATCTAAAACTGAAAACTGATTGCGGTATCTTAATAAAAATGCGTATGCTCAACACGACAAATGATTTCTGAACCTTCTTCACACTAAAGTATAGAATTATAGGTTTGCTTTAATTTCTTGTATTAAAACAGTATTTTACTATGTAAGTGAATATTATCACGGATATATAAGATATTATTCAATATATATTGCGATAAATATGATATAATCATCAAGATTACAAAATTATGTCTAAAACGTAATTTGATCGTTTATATATAAATAATAAAGGACATAGATATATTTACACACTGTAATTCTATGTATATATGTGATTAAATGATATATATTAGTTTGATTATGTTTTAATGTTATGTACATATCAATATCTAGTTATTTGTGTGTATATTTGTTTTGGTTCCTACTTGTTTGTTGCTTTTAGCTTTTTTAACCCAAGGTTTGCTCGAAGTAATTGCTGGTTAAGTTCATGTTACTGTATGTTAAACTTAAACGGGCAATGAAATAGTGTGTTTTTTATTACTGACAGTTTAGTGCTTGAATGTGATCACACCTGATGGTAAATGATGATACAGTCTAAGATAGAAGGGCGGTAATCTGGTAAGAGGCAATTCACCTCTTATTGTTTCTACACAACATCGTGCTGGAACAAAAATCTCCCTGCTTGGTGGTACGTCTTTGCTGGTAGGGTGGTAACCACGCTAGCGAGGCAATCGAATACTAATGAATAAATAAATAATTGTTATGTTTTCATATTCATTAATTTAAAATAAACTTGTTTCATATGTCTCAATTAGTGTGAACGTGCAGTGTAGGTGGCTTAAGCAGCTCTTGAAGTAGGTACATTTAATTATCCTTGTCTAATGCACTTTCAGTGTGAAAACGGAATTGCTATGTCTTGTTAATTAAGTGAAATATTACACATTTTGAATGCAACTCACCATGTATACAATAAGATGGATAGCGTTGTATATATTTTTAATAAGTAAATCAGTAACATTATAAAGCTAGGGACGTCTTTTTACATATATCAATATTGGCTTTTTAATGCTGACTGGTTAGCGCTTCACTATCATCATATATAATTCATATTTAAATGGAGGACAAATATAATAGAGAAAATTAAGTAAATTATGCAATTTTTTTGCGGTATGTCAGAAATACAAGCCAAATTATAGAGCACAATGTCCTAAATTTGCTCTGTCAGGAATGGAATCCAGGACATTTGTTAGTGAAGCGTATCCATTTCAATAGCAGAAGTCTTGTTTTCGAGGATATACACCGTTACGCCAGCGAGGCCGTTAAATGTAGTGTTGGTTATAAAATTTCAAGGCTAATATGTAATCTTGTAAACAAAATAAGGTGTTAAGCAAACCGAGGTGTTAATCTTATTTTGAATTATTTTACATCACATGAATACTAGATCTAAGAATTTTATCATATAAAGCAACTGATGAAGCTATTTAAAAGAACGACTAAAAATCAAAAGTTACAAGTGCTCCTTTATGTCCTATTCAGAGAAGAACCCACAACTTAATTAGAAAGTCAAAACTTTCCTGTCACGGTTAAATATACTAACAGATTTTCATCGCCTTGAAGGTGAACTTTGTTGGACATTATGGTTCTAAACAATTCGCTTACGCACGAGTTGGAGAATTGCTCCATTTAAAGTAAGCACCACCTGAACTTATCTCGACATCAAAGTAATTTGACTCTGAAGAAAATTGACTATTTACTTTCATGATACATACAATACCCTACGACTTTGATAATTTTTATGATCATATCAAAATTCCTTCACCCAAAATTAATTCTTTACCAGCGACAGGGAGAGGAGGACAATGGCCTCATTCTGCAGGACTATACAATCAGTAAAGGAGGCATGAGAGGCAGAGGGAGGACGTTGTGAACGCTCCTTTTCTCCAGCGCAAAAGGTTGGGAGGCAAGAAGTATAGATTCACGCTTCTTCTTCCTTCTTCTTAAATTCCCTAACGGGAATCTTCTAGAGGACCAGGGTAAATTGCGTCTACCAATCCTTTGGTGCTCCGTTAAAGTATGTAGAGGGCATCATTGGGTTTTAATGGATATTCTGGTTTGCCAGAGAGACTCACACTTAAGAGCGCGTAAAGGCATTACCTATGTAGGATAAGATTCTAGATCAGGCAGGAATCTATTTCAGATAGAGAAAATTTAGAAAATTGCAAATTGAAAGATTTGTGAGCAGCTTCGGCCGTAGCTAGTCAACACTATCAGCAAAAACGTTGCAAAACATTTGCGTTGCAGTACACTTTAGACACCGTTAGAGCTAAAGTACCTCTTACCAGGTTAATGCCATTTCATCTCAAACACTCAATTGTTAACTCGTCATCAATCAGCAAAATGTGTGGTTTTATAAAGTCACGATGCAAATGAAACAGTAGATACGAGCAATAGGTGCAATCATATTAGTCTTTGTTACTGTGCAGAGCGTCCTTCAATTAACCTCTACATCGCGGAAAGTTTACACAATAAACTAGTAGATTTGATGGGCTCGCTGTCGCAGTGGCGCCAAAACTCACTTGACTAGCAGAGGTCCAGGATTCGAATTTAGGAACTTGCATTTTCTAATTTGTCTGCGTCTGGACAGGAGGGAGGAATCGGTCGTGGCTTGTTACCACTCTACCAGCAAAGACGTATCGCCAAGCAAGAGATCTGTGTTCCGGTATGATGCTGTGTAGAAACCATTAGAAGTAAATTGCCTCTTATCAGATTAGCGCCCTTCCATCTTAGACCATATCATTCACTCGTCATCATCAGATCTGTCAAGCGCTGTCAGCTATTAAAAAAATTAAATCTGCGTTTGTACAAAGTACTCATGTCAGAAGTGAAACTTTTTTGGCAAACTATTTTTAAGTCTTGTTTTTACAAATCTAAAACTTTACATTTCCGAGACTGAAAAGAGGGAGAAAAGAAAGATATGTTAGGAATTTAATTTTCATTAAAATAATAAGTGTCGAAAATAAATACAAATTAAATTTATTGAAAACTTAAATGACGAATTGTAAATAAAAATACTAAATGTTTTTTTATTAATATTAGACATTAGTGATTAAATTTTGTTTTTCAATTTAAAATTTAGAAAAGAGAATTTATGAAACATTTTTATTTTATATTTTATGTAATGCTACACGTTTACAAATCGCTTTACTCGCGATTCATCCGTAAAAAATTTACCCCCATGCGTGTAAAGAAGTTTCACTTCAAAAAGAAACACACCGATTGTCAGACTTAACGAGTCAAAGGACCCTGTTAGGTTTATTCAACGAAAGAATAAAATGATATTGTTATAATAGATACAAATTCGAAAAGAAAACTTAATTGGCAAATAAAATCCAGATAGATTTTCTTGTGGTGCGTAAAATGAAATATAAAAATGGAACCATCGGTGACCGTCATAAAATACTCTGCTATAAGCATTTTATGATACACCGTCCATTAAAAGACTTATATCAAGAGAACCTAATCTGTGCAAATCTATAATAAACAAGTAGTAAAGTAATACAATAACATTAATTTTAATTTCCTATTAAAAAAATACTATTTATTTTGTTGCTGAGAGGTTGACAGTACAGTCAAACTATAAACACAGCTAATGATAAGTGACTATAAAATCGAAGATGGAAACTAATTTACCTTTTATGATTTCTACACAGTATCGTACGGGAACACAATTTTTTTACTTGACTGGTATGGTGATAATCATAAGTGGTAAGTCATCTCTAAAGAGGTTAACACACCTCCATTTTAGACTGTATCATCATTTACAAAGTGCAATCACAGCCAAGTGCTCGCGATTGCTTTTGCGATGTAGATTTTTATTACGCGGATTAAACAACTAGTATACAAGGTGTTAGGAGACTGCTCCTAAAAACGAAGACAGGCAATAGTACTAATGACACTTTTGATGACAGGACAGAAAAAAATCGATCGTAATTTAAAAAAAAAATTAAAAGTGCGTGCGTACAAAGTAAACATGTCAGAAGGGAAACTTTTTGCCAAACTAATTTTTAAGTCTTGTTTATATTTATACAAATCTAAAACTAGATATAAAGGGAGAGGAAGAGGAATTTAATGAATTTAATTGTCGTTAAAATATTTAAAAGGTCGAAATTTAATACAAATAATTTATTGAAATGTCAAATGACGAATTGTAAATAAAAATGTAAATTTTTGTCAATGTTAGAAATTACTAATTAAATTTTGTATTTGAATTTAAAATTAGGGAAATAGAATTTATTAAATATTATTATTTCATATTTTTTGAAAAATAGTATATTAAATTATTAAATGGCGAGTGGCAAATTAAAATACCACATGTTATTTGCAAATATTAAAATTACGTAACATTCAAATGAATTAGCATAAAAAACGCTGCACATCGTCGTGACTCTAAAGAAAGTTAGCGCCTAAACAACTTTCATGTCAAAAAATCATATTTTTAAAACGTTTAATTAGCATTATTTATTTTGTGTTTCTTTGCTGGTTTTTTTTAGTAAAGTAATGTATTTTCTACGTTATAATGATAATATAATGTTTTTTTAATCAGGAGCGATTATTCCGTTCCATCATCAAAAGTGTCATTAGTACGGTCGTCTGTTTTCGGGAGCGTTCTCCTAACACCTAAGTAAGTCATAACATCACATATATTAACTAAACACACTTACGGTATTATGCAAACTATTCTTGAATACTGTTTATATCAATTACAAACTTTCATTTAATCCAGAGCCATGATACGTGCTTATACTGCAGAGAAACTACTTAATTTAATAATACGTGATTGTTACTTTAGTAAACAAAAATATTAAGATATATTTAGGTAAATAATGGAACTGTACTTTACATATTCGAACGCTTGTTGTATGTCCATAAAATGTAAACACTTAATCTTCATATATGTCGGAGAATAAGAGAGAAGGAAAACATAAAGCATAGGGGCGTAGGGTTCTCCGCCGACATTGTCATTGATGGCATCCATAATTTCCATTTCCATACTGTGGGCGTTTATTGAGTAATGTTGGTGCAATCAAACACTATACTATTTAACTCAGAGTATAATATTCAATCAGTTAATTTTACCAATATCAATTTACACAGACTAATTAATAATACTAGCTAGGAACGCGACAGTTTCAAAAGTTGACCGCACCGGCGGGCTGTTACCCAAGAACTACCGAGAGACGCGCGCCGGATTGCCACTTAATTACTCTGCCCCACGCCGATAGACAGATGGCGCCAGCGTTCCACAGACTATTGCACTCCGACATATATAAAAATCAATTAAAGCTAGAGAACCGTTTCACTGATTTGGCTGATTTTGGTTTTAAATTATTTTTGGACCAGGTAAGGTATAAAAGGTGAGTAAATGTAAGACAAATTCTTGGAACATAAAATTAAAATTTCGTTTTCCTTTAGAAACGATTTCACCCTATCAAACATTAGATATTGGGCCCGACGTTTAGAAATCAATTGAATTTAAAAGTCTTTCAGAAATCAAATAAAATTTAAAAGCATACTATTATATTTTAGTTATTTTTGACATTTGACATTGACAACCGACATTTTCTAATCGCAACTGTAATAATTTACGGATTTTGGCGGGAAACATTCTGCAATTATCATTCAGCTTTTTTATTTTTTGATTTTGAGGCGGTACGACTTTCGCCTGTACTATGATATATGTATTATACATATAAACGTTCCTCTTAAATCATTCTATCCATTGATGGTAACTTTATTAGAATCCGTTGAATAGACAAACAGTATTTTGCATTGTACAAATATCGAATTACGAAAACCCATGCAAATGCGATATTTGTGCAATGTTAGCTTATTTCGTGCATGCTTCACAATACCATATATATTGTATTTTAAAAATATTTCTGTACCATTAATTTCACGTTGGCATTAAGAGTCTAAAACCCTCTTCTAAAGAAATTTAATAATGCAAATCCAGGTACGGTCGTTTGACAGCCGCGACATTATTTTCAAGAATAAATTTTCATAAAATTTAAATTGTAAATCTTTACAAGTAAAGTCTCAAGGTAAGTCTTCGACACCTGTTACGTCCGTGTTACAATAAAATTTAGATTAAATTCTTCTTCTAAGTCAACTGTTTAGACGTTGTTTCAATACTTATTCATTCTTCATGAGCTTTTAGTGCTTAGCTGATATAATCAATTGTTTAGACATGACATTATAGTATATTTTTTACTCAAGAAACGCGCGATCGCATTCTGGGCACTTCGCATAACCTATACGCCTAATTATTATTTAATTTCATCAATTCCTTTGTGAAAAAAACGAAGAATCACGGAATTTAGAGGCTACCCGCTATAGAGTTAGAGTTATCGTTATTCATCTAAGCCCCATACTACCTCATTTGAATAAAGCCAGTAAGGCGTTAATAGGCTGCTTTATTGAAAGCAGCCTAGAAGCAGGCATAGCAAAGTCAGACAGTAAATTGAAGAAAAGGACATCTTGCTCATATTATAAATGTGAAAATATGTCATGTTTCTCTGTTGTACTTTCACGCTAAACTACTGAACTAATTGAAATAAAATTTGGTACACAGATTGTCTTGAGCATGAAAAAGGACATAGATAAGACAAAAATAGATTACAAAGAATAATAGTGTCGTCATTTTTCGAACTAGAAGATTGAACTTATTTTTTAGGCTGTAAATTGAATATAAATAAATATGACATTCAAAGGTGTACCTTTTCGGTAAAAGCAATCGTTAATCTATATGTCGGAGAATAAGCGAGAACGGAGAAGCATAAAGCACAGGGGCGTAGGGTTCTCCGCCGACATCGTTATTAATTTCTTATACTGTGGGCATTCGTGGGTAATGTTGGTGCAATCAAACACTTTGTTAATTAACTCTGATTATAATGTTCAATCACTTAATGTACACGATATTAATTTACACAAACTCATTAACAATAATAGCTAGGAACGCGACAGTTACAATAGTCGACCACTCCGGCCGACCGCCACTCGAGAACTCCCAAGAGACGCGCCGGACTGCCACTTATTTACTCTGCCCCCACGCAGTTACACAGATGGCGCCAGCGTTCCACAGACTCTTGCACTCCGACATATATATAAGAGATATCCAGGTATCTATTAACACATCACGATATCACTGGAACCAGAAGGCGTAGAGACTTGAAATTTGGTAGGAATATTCCTTTTGCCGAGTAGATTTTTTCAGCTAAGAATAGATTTTATGATATTTCACCTGCAAGGCGATTTGCGGGGGTGTTATATGTATGTTTCTTATTTGTAAAACAATTTGCCTTTATTAATGAAAATGCTACCCAAAAACATTCCACGCAGACGAAGTCGCGGGTTTAGCCAGTAATACTATAATTGCGAAAGTAACTCAGTCCATCTATCTGTCGCGTTTACACTGCAAAACTATTTACCGATTAAAATCAAATTTGGTACACAGAACCTCTGAAAGAACAATAATCTTTTGTTAGTAAATAAATTACGTTAGAGTATTTGAAGTGAAATTTCTTTAGGCGCATGAGGGTAAAATTTTTACGGATGAAAGGTGTGATAGCGTCACGAAGATATGCATCGTTTTTAATGCTAATTCGTTTGAATGTGAGGTAGTTTAAATATTTACAAATAACATGTGGCATTTTAATTTGCCGCTTGTCATTTAATAAGTTCATATACTATTTTCCATAAAATATAAAACAAATATATTTAATAAATACACTTTTCTAAAATTTTAAATTCAAAATCAAAATTCAATTTGTAATTTTTACTATTGACATAAACACGTGGCATTTTTAATTACACTTCGTCATTTGAGATATCAATAAATTACTTGTATTAATTTTCGACTTTTTATTTTTTTAATGACAATTACATTTATTACATTCCTAACGTATCTTCCTTTCTCCTGGCGTAACTGTATTTCCCAGCGACAAAAAAATATATATCTTCCTTTATGTCTCCCTCTAAGTCTTGGAAATCTACTCTTAGATTCGTATAAATATAAACAAGACTTAAAAACTATTTTCCCAAAGAAGTTTCACTTCTTACATGTGCATTTTGTACTGAAGCACTTTTAATTTTTTTTAAATTATCGTCGTCGCCGTCGTCGCTTCAACCGATGTTGATGGAAGTCTACTGCTGGACATAGGTCTCAGGAAATAACGCCAACGAGACCCGATCTTGCGCCGCCTGACTCAAGCGGCTACTGGCAACCCTCCTTATATCGTCGGTCCACCTTGTGGGAGGCCTTTCCACACTGCGTCGTCCAGTGCGGAGTCGGCATTCCAGCACCTTCAGGGCCCAACGTCCATCAGTTCGTCGGACTATGTGCCTCGCCCATTTCTACTTTAGCTTCATGATTCGTAGGGCTATGTAGGTGACTTTGGTTCTGCTACGGATTTCCTCATTTCTGATTTGATCGCGTAGAGAAACTCCGAGCATAGTGAACTGTTGTATGAGGCCCATAGTCAGCCACCACGTTTGCGGTCCATAGATAAGCATTGGCAACACGCACTGTTCGAAGACTTTGGTCTACAAGCACTGAGGGATATTGGACGAAAACATCATCCGGAGTTCCTAGAAATAATCTCAAATATGAAAATTGCTACCTAAAAATACTATTCCATCCGAAGTCACTTAAACAGCTAGTAACATATATTTGTAAAGCCTGCTATGTCACGTAGATTCTTTGTAGTCTGCAAATAAAGTATATTATCAATAGATGTAATTGCTGTTAATAAATTTATCAACAATTCGTTTAATCGTCGTCGTCGTCGTCGTCGCTTCAACCGATGGACGTCCACTGCTGGACATAGGTCTCACGAAATGATGCCCACAAGACCCGATCTTGTGCCGCCTGGCTCCAGCGGCTACCGGCGATCCTCCTTATATCGTCGGTCCACCTTGTGGGAGGCCTTCCCACACTGCGTCGTCCAGTGCGGAGTCGGCATTCCAGCACCTTCAGGGCCCAACGTCCATCAGTTCGTGGGACTATGTACCTCGCCCATTTCTACTTTAGCTTCACGATTCGTAGGGCTATGTAGGTGACTTTGGTTCTGCTACGGATTTCCTCATTTCTGATTTGATCGCGTAGAGAAACTCCGAGCATAGTGAACTGTTGTATGAGGCCCATAGTCAGCCACCACGTTTGCGGTCCATAGATAAGCATTGGCAACACGCACTGTTCGAAGACTTTGGTCTACAGGCACTGAGGGATATTGGACGAAAACATCATCCGGAGTTCCTAGAAATAATCTCAAATATGAAAATTGCTACCTAAAAATACTATTCCATCCGAAGTCACTTAAACAGCTAGTAACATATATTTGTAAAGCCTGCTATGTCACGTAGATTCTTTGTAGTCTGCAAATAAAGTATATTATCAATAGATGTAATTGCTGTTAATAAATTTATCAACAATTCGTTTAATATTCAACATTAATTAACACTGCGCCTGTCAAAATATGTGTATCAATTTGTAAAATTTCAACAGTGCTCATCAAATGTTGCAGGAATTTCTTTCTACAAATGTACTTCTTTACAGTACATTTTTCTCTATCATAAAAGATAGAAACAACAAAAGATCACTTAATTTTCACTAACTTCTAGCGGATTTACGGCGCTGCCACTTCAGTGAAAATTGCTATCTTTTATGACGTTTTCAGAACTCTCATTTTGATAGCTGCTTTAAAAATATAATATTCTTTCAATATGTTGCTCATAAAAATGATATGAGATCTTAGATAACATAACCATGTGAGTATAAAATACATTACGCGGTTAAAGTTTTAACTGCCATATTTTAAACATTATAGATCTTTAATACTCAAAAATGAAGTCAGATCAAATCAAATCAAAATATTCTTTATTCAAGTCGGCTCGAAAAGCACTTCTGAATCGTCAATAGTTTGTCCGTTTGTAACAAATCTACCACCGGTTCGTAACGTTGAATCCGCTGAGAAGAAACCGGCAAGAAACTCAACAGTTACTCTTTTAAAAATTGCTGTGTATATTACAATGAGTAATATTTTTCTTCTGTGAGCAACTAGAATCAAGTCAAAACGTTTCTATCGCTTAAATAATCTAGTATATCAAAGCAACAAGTTATATTAAAGCCAAAAAGTCTTGGGACTTTTTTACTGAATTTAAATAAAACTTTTAAAATTTAAACAGAGGCTGACAGTTTATAGGGGAAAATATTTATGAAAATTACGTTTTAGTAATTCGTTATAATAATTTAGTTGAAAATAAAGCACGTATCTGAGTGAAAGTAAAGGAAAACATGTATATGGTCAAAAAAACAGTCAAGGTTATATACTCAGCGATTTAAATTTCTTTGGTTCTGGCGTAACTTCTTATACCTATTTGTTCGCGCCAGATGGCGCTCAGCATCGGTACCATATGAGCATAGGGCAATATAGTCTCTGGATTATCTGTAGTCTATAGTCGTAAGAAGCCTCTAGGGGTTGCCAACCGTGGAGAGTTGGTGAGGAGCGCAGAATAAGCCCGCTTCTGGAATTTTGTAGGTTTTGTAGGGAAGTGCGGTCTCCCATGCGTTAATTGGTTTGTGGGGCCAATGAAACACTATCGTCGCGTTTTGTAGGCCCATATAGTGAAAGATGGCGGGTCATAACGCGGCTAGGTTAGCTCGCCCACGCGTTGGTCGCGATAGTCCTTCCTTCCTGTGGATTTTGGAGTGGATCAGAGAACCGGCGTCGCCATCAGCAGCTTTGAATGACTTGGCAGGTTACACAGTCTACACATTTCAATAATACACATACAAAGACACATCCAACGTTATCATTCATCTGCCAGGGCTCGTCGTCGTCGAGGAGATCGGCGCCTGGAGACGAGGTAGGTGTAAAATTCACTAATTCTGTTCGACCCCTCTGGAATCTCTAGTATAATTTCTACTCCCGCCGTCTACAGTAATCGAGGCTACCTTCACCACTATGGGTCCTGGTGATCCTTGGTAGCCTCACATGATAGGGTCACGGCCGGCGTGATTACTATTATATCTTCATCCATTTAAACTAAAGGCGAAAAGAATTTACCAATATACTTTATTTTGAGTAGCATACAATAAAAAAATAGCTACTAACGAAACTAAAGAATTCGTGGTTTATTAACGAAATCGTATAAATTTTAACGAATAAGTAAACAAGACAGTAAACTTTCGTTACTGTTAATTTAAATCATGAATTCGAATAACCATAAGATAGTGTAATAAAATCTAACAAGTAATTCTGATCAAAAAACAGGTTCTCACGAACTTGACTCGGAGAAGGTTAATGGCTTAAATATAATGTATACAATATTTTACTGTTCAAGTTTATATTTACGTGTTCAAAGCTTTTTAATGCAGCAAGTATTCGATCGATAATAGTTATTATTAATGCGGAAGTTTGTAAAGTCTTTTAGAACTATCAACAATTTTGATAAAGTTTTATGTATTTAGACTAAATAGATGGATATAGACCCCATTGTGTCGTATATATCTTTAAATATGTATTTATAATTCTTCAATTCGTTCTTATGTCACTGAACTCTTTTAAACGAGTGTTAATGAAACTGATGTTGATGATATAGTCTGGGCGTGTACAAAAATGTTATATATCTCACTTAATACTCCAACATTCTTAACATTATACAGCTGAGTGAGTAAATTTTTGCTTTAGAACTTCATTAAAACTAAATAAACTACTATTTTATAGCATAAGTTTGATATTTATACACTTATTTCATTCGTAAGATATTGCTGACAGATTAACGTGATATTACAAGCACACCTGATGGTACGTGATGATACAATCAAAGATGGAAGCACGCTAACCTGGTAAGGGGTAATTTACCATTAATGGTTATTACAGAGCAACGATGAAATACTAGCCGATAAAACGCCACGGATGAAACTTCCCGCCAATCCAGATTAAGATAAGTTAGAAAATGTAACGTTTCAATTTTCCCCGTCAGAAGTCGAAACCATGAGCTCTGCTAGAAAGGCGAATAGGTTTTATTCATCTGTCACAGGGATCAAGTCAGGTGTCAGATATTCACTCACTTAACGTTCGGCCAAATTATAAATTTGTTCGATTCCCGAAGGGAAAATTAAAAAATCTACATTTTTAATTTGACTTCGGACTAGTGGGTGCCTTCGGTCGTGGTTAGTTAACACCCTAGCAGGGAAGACGTGTCACCAAGGAGAGATCTGTTGCGAAAGATGCTGTGAAGAAACTATTTCATTTTAATCAGTTTTTATAAGGCGCGCTTCCAAATTAGACTATATTATCACTTATCATCAGGTGAAATTATAGCCAAGCACTAACTTGCCAGCAAGAAATATATATATAATACTCGAGTAATTGTATTTTCAATATATTCAACAATTAATAACCGTAACGTCATCCGCATTTGAGACAACAGTAAAGATATAATGTACATTAAATTTATTGTTAAAGCGAATTATCCTAATTACTTTGTATAAAATGAAGTCCCTTCCTCTGTATATTCGTTCAAATAGTTTTAATAATTTAACGCAGTTTTAAACAACGTACCTAGATGAAACCTTCCTCTTGAATTACTCTAAATTAATTCATTCATTGTATTAATTTATCTATAAATACATCTTAAATTTTTGTTAGTGCATATTTATTTACAATCGAATCGGACTTGACATTTTTGAGGGTGACAGCTGACATTACACCCAGCGCTGTGGTGGCGGCCATTATTGGTTTGGATTTCATAGAGTGTGCACGCGCCTACGTGTTCTGGTAGAATGTTTTCAATCTAGTTGTACTTTGAATTTCAACTTTGGTCATCTGAAATTATAAGTTGATTTAAAATATTTAAATAAATAAAGAAGGAACAGATTGCATCGTGGAATATTTTATTGAAATACCCGACGTTGATCTCCTCGCCCGACTACCCACATTTTGGCAGACAAAACTCAAGATTGTAACGCCTCATCCGAGCTTCCGCCTTTATGTGTATTATATGTAAATATTTCTATGTATGTTTATACTATTGCCCATTAGTTTCGATACTCACTGCTTTTTTAAACTCAAAGGTTGTCTAGAAGAAATCGCACTTTAGGGATAAGACCGCCCTTGGTACATGTGTCTATTATTAGTAAGGTTTCTGTTCATTAGTTATTTTTTGATGAGCAATAAAGTTAACAAATAAAATAAATATGTAGGAGAATAAGAGAGCAGGAGAGCATAAAGATTAAAGTATAGAGGTGTAAGGTTCTCCGTCGATATCGTCATTAATGGCATCCATAATCATATCAATAAATCACATCAATGTCCATACTGTGGGCGTTGGTGGGTAAAGTTGGTGCAATCAAACCCTATTAATGTTAATTAACTCAGATTATAATGTCCAATCACTTAATATTCCCGATAACAATTTACACAAAAACATTAACAATAATAGCTATGAACGCGACGGTTTCAATAGTCGACCGCTCTGGTTGACCGTCACCCGAGAACTAGGAAGTCCGCCTCCCGCTCATGACACCTGATCCTGTCACACCCCGATAAATAGATGGCACCAGCTTTCCACAGACTACGCCACTCCGACAAATACATATTATAATGCATAATTTCCGAAAATTTCCAACAGTTATAATGTGTTGTCGGAACAATCATATTTTTGTACATTTAAATCACAAGCTAATCCTTATTAGATATATTAAATTAATGGGGCTACGGAATTGTATACCTTAAAATATCGATACGAAGTCCGCTATGGTAGGGGAGAATGGGGTAAACAGAGTCAGTGGGCAATAGGAGTCACCTTCATATCCACAAAACAGCACTAGCAAGCGATGCGTATATGACATCCCCATCACCATGCTGGCCTCCCAGCACCGCCTGGAACAGCTCGCGCCAGTCAGCGCCCGCATCACTAAATTACGTCGGTTTTTTGGTTTTTTGCTACGCTGATGTAATTTTACGCAACACAAATTAAAAGATAAGTGCCGAATACCTTGCAATATGCGATTAAGACTTATACGGACTTGGTTAGACTAGAAACTACTAGAGAATATGATGTGCAGGTCAGACTTTATCAGTATTTAAGATTTTTTTAAATCTTGATCTTGTTATGGTGATTGCAGGAAAAGAGAGCCAGGTGACTTTGACATTTTTTATTTATTTTTAGATGCAGGATTTAGATTAAGTACGAGTCGGGATATTGTCTTCCGATAGCCTGGAAAAAGCTATAAAGCTTTTTGATGTCCTTCTATAAGAAATGCTAATAAACTTATGGGAATTCCATTTACAAGTCTTCAAAAGAGAATAAAAAAACCATTATTACCGACTCGTTGGTGCAATGAGAGCACCAACAATGCAAAGCCGTTTTTCTTAACTTTTATATTATCCAAAGGTGATTGGCAAATGGACTGAAAATTAATTCTAATGTTAGTAAAGTAAATCATATTTAAAAGCCATAAATATTTCGTTCATGGTTAAAATTTTATTTAAGTTTTAGTTTAAGTGACGCACATTACCCACTTTTCCCCTATACCTTTATCTCTAAAGGTCAACCATTTTTATCTATGACACGTTACAAAAAAATCAGTGGCATTATATACAATACAGTAGTAATCCGTATACAACTAAATACATTAACTACATTGTATATTTTTTGGACATTAAAACTGCTCTTCACAGCATTTAATTTAAAAGGATATTTTATAAGAGATTTAGACTCGATACACACCGCCGTTGACCGTATGACGCCGTTCGTTCGACATCGCTCCGGTCTCGGTTTGATCAAATAGTTGTATTTCATCTATAAATAATAAATACAAATCACATTATACATAATATTATAGCAAGTGCAAAACAGTCAACCAATCTTTTAAAATACTTGCAAATTTTGCCTTATACACGTTTTTAATGAGAGGAACGAGTGTAGAAAAGTTGGCGGAAATTATTTATTAATCAAATGTTTTTAAATCACAAACAAAGTAATTTTTTCAGAATACCTCAATTTATTAATAGCCATGACTTGAAAAAAATGTAATGTCTTCCTGCCCGAAGAATGACTGGCATTCAATCAAAGTAGGCTTAAAAGCACTTGAGTCGTCAGTATTCTGTGCGTTGATAAAAAATCTACCACCGGTTCGGAAAGTTGACTTTCAGAGATAGTTGTATATGTTACAATGTAATATTTTGTTTCAGTGTGCAACTGGACTCAAGTCCAAACATTTTTATCGCTCAAATAATATTCGACATTAGAATTTGTAAAAGAATGTTTTTCACATATCTCTTAAAACTAGCTGAGGCTGAAAACTGATCTTAATAATAATGCGTATGCTCAACCCGACAAATGATTTCTGAACCTTCTTCTCTCTGAGATAGGGGAATCCAAGTTTTTTTTTATTTTTAGTATTAAAATTTGTATTTCACTTTTTTTGCTGTACAAGTAAATATTATCAAAGATATATATGGTATTATTCAATATATATTGCAATGGTAATGTGAGAATTGATATTTGTTTCAGTTTATCTCTTAGGGAAGCACGAGACCCAAATTGATATATGGCACGTATTGCTCTTTTTTGAAGAATAATATTACAACGAAGACAATTTAAACACTCAGAGTTACTATTATTTTTATTTTACTATCTCAATATTACACTCATTAACACTTTAGCAGATAACAATAGACAAGCCCTCTGTCTGGCTACGTATCCCTTTTTTAACTACCCACTGCCCCTCTTCTTTCTTTTTAAAAACTCTACCCGAGCGCCTCTCATCGGCAGCAATCGCCTTTCGTCGGAAGTCTGCGCGTCGTACGGAAGACAATAAACTCACGTGATACAATAAGTATAGCTTCAATGTCCGTCGCCTTAACCCATAACCGTATGCCCTAAGACATAATGCTATGAAAATAAGCGAAATACATCATTTTGGTAGTTTCAACATCAGTGAAACAAAAAGGTATTCACACTGTCGGTACAATGCCATGACAGGTCCGATCGCAAATATTCTATTCAACTAACCGATTCTAACGCGATATTGAATCAGAACTGGAGCGATACGATAGTGAGAATACTTAGATTCCTACTAATCTCTCCAAGAATATTTCACCGGACCGGTAACGGACCGAAATCGAACCGTGAACAGCATAATGTGTATCGAGCCCTAAAAAGCGGAGGTACAGCAGACGTACAGTGATTTCACAAAGACATATAAGCATTAAATAGATGTATCACTATTTTAATACCCACATTTAAGTGTATACAGACACTGCTGTTCCCGTCAGCTAGTAATTTTATAAAATATTTGGTAAATATCGTTAATATGATTCCGATATAACAAAAACCTTTTTGTCTTTTATGTCACGCAGACGAAGTTACGCGTTTAATCTAGTCTTTAAAAGTTAACTTTATAGTACTTATATTGCTTATTAAGATATATTTTTTTACAAACGATAAACAATTATTAAGAGCATTGTACTGTAATACCGTATATATATCATAACCCCGAACATAATCGCAGACGCAAGTCCATAGTACGTCGTACTCCAGTCATGGCCTACCTCTAACGCAAGGCAGTCGAGTCAAATCATTATCAATGAAAAATCATTTTTAATTTAGTTCTAAGTGATTAATGAAATCGTACAGCTATTGATTGATTAGTTGTACATGTAAGTACATAATTTGTTAATAATAAAACATTATAATTTCACAAATAAGTAATTAATTCTGTGTAATCATTAACAGTTGGTGGGATTGTTTTTGTATCTTTATATAATACGGTCGATTTCCTCTGTTTGGTGATTAGATTGAATGGAATATTTTTCATGTAACAGACGCAATCAACATTCATGTCCTTCCTTATTTAATTGTAACTTTTTCTATTGATAACTACATATCATTTTGTTTTATGCAGGTACATTCAGAAAGTAAATTCGGTGTATTTTAAAAGAAAGAAATATAGAGAAAAGCAAAAAGAAATTGAAGAGATGAATAACATATTAAATTAATTCTTTAATTGTAGTAACTAAGACTTTTTGTGTGTCGTTGGTTTTGAACGTTAATATAAATCAAAAATATTGTCGAAAAATATGATCGATTTTTCGTAACCTTCCATATAAATAGATAATCGTTTTATATCCACATTTATTATATCAATAAGATTTCCTTAACAATGAAATTTGCTATCAATTAAGCGTTGATAATGTAATCTTTCCTTTAAATTCTTCTGTTGATTCAATAACAATATATTGCTAAAGAAAAAGTATTAATTAACAGTGTGACTAAGAATTTTTTCTTAGTAGTTCAAAGTTTCATTTACCTTAGTTTATATGTCATTTTATGGTATGTAAATTAAGACGTTGTATCTGACATTGTCTCGTGGGAGATATAAAAGACCCTAAAAATAAGTTTTTATAAAGATATGTCAATTAAGCATATACAACTTCGTCTATGTCACGTGGGAAATACGTGTAAAATAAGACTATAAACAATTTATCTGACTGACATTTGAAATTTACTTATTAAAGGAGACTATCGCAACGTCAAATATATTATTTTTCTCCAATGGATGACTGATGACAATATTAAAGAATGACGAGGGTTTCTTCTCTTCTCATTCTGCGCAGATCACAGAGAGTTATTCGTATATCGTTTATTTCATCCTCTTTACAATAAGGTTATTAGTCATTTAAATTAGGGCAAGTCATTACACATATATAAACTGTTACCTTTAAGTGAAATGTTAATTTAATGTAGCCAACTGAGAATTTATTTTATTGGAAAAAAACACTTATTTTGTGTAAATAACATTATACCAGCGAATACCTCAGTGGTCCTAAGAGAACTAACGATTTAATCGTATGAATAGGAGAACTAACGATACAGTCATGTGAATAGGAGAAGTTACGATATAGTCATGTGAATAAGATAACTATCAACGTAGTCGTATGAATAGCAGAACTAACGATACAGTGGGAAGAATAGGAGATCTAATGATATAATCGTATGAATAGTAGAACTAACGATACTGTGGTAAGAATAAGAGATTTAACGATATAATCGTATGAATAGGAGAACTAACGATATAGTCATGTGAATAGGAGAACTTACGATATAGTCGTGTGAATAAGATAACAACATTGTCGTATGAATAGCAAAACTAACGATACCGTGGTAAGAGTAGGAGATCTAACGATATAATCGTATGAACAGTAGAACTAACGATACAGTGGTAAGAATAGGAGACTTAACGATAAAATCGTATGAATAGGAGAACTAACGATATAGTCGTGTAAATAGGAGAGCTAACGAAATAATCGTATGAATAGCAGAACTAACGATACGATCGTGTGAAGAGGAGAAGTAACGATATAGTTGTGCAAATAGCTAACGACAGCGTCGTTATGAATTTTCAAGATAAAGAAGTATTTGATAGGGCATAGAGTTCAAAGTATCGGTGGTGTTTGGGTCCCAAAGATACCCTCAGGAGGTGCCTTCTACTGGAGTTAGGGACACTCCTTAAATCCAGTAGAAGGACAGATTATATCAAAAGTCTCAGTTGATATATGTGGCAAAAGATCGTCCCTGTAGAAATATATAGTATATCCAACATTGGACGTCCATCAGTTAAGACGATCAATGAACCAATGTAGAAAAAACAATAAAACATATAATATTTTGATATTTTTCGCAGGTAGAATGGCCCCAGACTCAGACAAACGACAAGTTAGTTTCCCAAAACTTCAATATCCACTGTACAAAGACGAAAGACCTAAAAGTATCCAGCAATGGCTCTCAATAAAGCATGTACAAGACGGAGCTGAAGGTCTATGGAGAATACATGACAATATTTATGACTTAACAGACTTTATTTCGGCACATCCTGGTGGGAGTCAATGGCTTGAATTCACTAAGGTAATTTCTTTGTTGACAATCGAAAGGGTAAATATAATTGGAGTGTCTGTTTTCAACTTAACACTAACAATTTTTTCTCTTTTTTCCTGTCTATCTGTCTTTCCAGAGTATCTCTAAAGCGATTGAAAGGATTTCGAAGGGACTGTCACTGCCATGTAGCTGATTCCATAAAGAGTAACTTGGGTTATTTTCTCATATTTTACCTAAAAAATCTTTTAGGTCACCGAAAGTGCTCGAGTAAAACTGCTAGTTTTAAAAATATTGAAACTGATTTTAGAGTTTGGTGCTATACAATATTTCTCCGTCTCTTTCAAATATCATTAATAATAAGCTCTCACGAAGATATGAGAAGAAGTGGTTACTGGGGACGTTTTAATGGGTATAACCCGATGTAACTCGACCTGGACTCGAAAAATTGGGTATTATTTAGAGACCACCCCCTATCACTATTAAAAAAGGTATTAAATCACTTTCTGGCACCAAAATTAAAACTGCAACCAGACAATTTATTATCAGGTGTTAGCAGTATAACAAATTCTTCCAACGTTTAATAAATGAAATGAATTAAGTAATGAACGCCTGTTAACTCTCAGCTGAGCAGCGTGATGGGCTATTCTCCTATAATATAATACAGGAGTGGGATGCTAATAGGCTTTTTTTATTCCCCTGGGAATTGCTTTTACGCACTCCTGACACGAGGCAGGGAGTGTGGGACTCGCCGGCCAGAATACCCTCTAAAACCCAGCGACACCCTCCTCATCCTGAATTGGGAGTGTCAGAGGCTCCCTTGCTCGTTCACCCTGACACTCTCGAACGAAACTGACTGAGGATGTTCAAGGGGGAGACAAGAGATGTTCATAAAGACACCTCCCGCCGCACAGGCTCCTCCTCCGAAGGGAAGCGGAATCTGCTGCAGCTTCCCGTTCTCGCTCCATTGCCTCCTTCAAAGAAATGACGGCCTCGCAGAAAGAGGCAATTGCATCTCACTCTTATGCACTCTAATAAACTGCTACTCATTTTATCTTACTTAAGTAATCAAATATTACTATAGAGGTTTGTGTAAATAACGGAAATGACTGTCTTCTTTGTATTTATGTGACCTTTCATACGACTTGCAGCATGAGAATTAACTTTTTATGGCACTTAATTTACGCTGATGTCATTCTATTATCATACCAAGAAAATTTATTGTTGACTGGTAATACTTAACAGTAATCTTAACGTATAGTAATTTAATTCTTAAAGTTTTGAGCATGAGTATGTTTAATAAAATACCATATATATGGACTTATCTAGCCTAATATTATAAAGAGGAAACTTTCACTAAACGGTTGTATTACTTTCTAAAAAAATACGAATACCTAATATACCATATCTAACTATTGTAGTTTTGCCACTAGAAGTACTTTTTTTACATTTTGAAAGTTAATCAAAGAGGCGACTATAATCAAACCATGTTACTTATACCTCTGTATTAATCCTGAACATATAAAATAATTTTCTATTAAAGACCATTTCTATACCTGTAAAAATGTTTTTAAATTATTAAAATCGGACATTCCATTCAAAAGATATAACGAATTTAAAAATCTCAATCGAAAGAAAATAATGAGTCCTGAGTTGTCTATACGGAAGTTCAAAGAAAATAAAATATATTAAAAATAAACCTCTTCTCTAATGTTACAAAAGAAATTTTTGCATTTTGAAGTTTTGCTTTTGTTTTTAACAATTTACAATAATCAAGCTAAAACTTACTGGACCGATTTAGAAAATCCTTTCAATACCTGTAGAGAATTTTTAAATTGACTAATATCGGGCATTCTACGTAAAATGAGTAATAGTATTAGTTAAATATATATTTGTTGTAAAGTAAAATCGGTCTATTGATAAGATTATGAATATAAGTGTGTATCTAATAATCTGTAAGGAAGTTTAACAAAACGAAAGTTATGCTTTTTGAACGAGATGAATCTATGATGGATGCTAATATTTTGATAGATGGTGAACAAGTGGAAGAGGTGAAAGAATTTGTATACTTGGGATCTAAATTTACAAAAGATGGAACATGTGAAAGTGATATTGAAAGGAGAGTGAATGCAGGGAATATGGTAAATGGTGCTCTGCATGCTTTTATGAATAGCCAGATGGTGTCTCAAAGGGCTAGACTGGCAGTGCATGCTGGAGTGTTGGTGCCAACACTTATGTATGGTAGTGAAAGTTGGGTATGGCAGAAGAATCACAAAAGTAAAATAAATGCGGTAGAGATGAGAGCGTTGAGAAGCATGAGTGGATTAAAACTGAGTGACAGAGTGAGAAATAGTGTGATAAGAGAACGTTGTGGTATAAAAGAAGACGTAGTGACTAAAATTGAAAAAGGTATGCTTAGATGGTTTGGGCATGTAGAGAGAATGAATGAAAGGAGACTGACAAAAAGGATTTATGAGTCAAGAGTGAATGCGAAAGTTGGAAGGGGAAGACCGAGGCGAACGTTCCTGGACCAAATCCAGGACATTTTAAATAACGGCCAGGTCAAGAGTACTCTAAACCGACGAACTTGTATGAAAGGTTTAATGAGATTGAAAGAAGCGAAGGAGATATGCAAGGATCGTGGCAAGTGGAAGGATGTTGTCTCTGCCTACCCCTATGGGAATGAGGCGTGATGCTATGTATGTATGTAAGGAAGTAACTATAAACCATGTGAAATACAACTATTATGTTAACAAAAATAAATCTATAGTCTCCACTGTCACGGTATCGGTATCTACGCGGGTGAAACCGCGGGGCATGCTAGTCTTTACATAAATACAGTAAAGTATGTATAAATAATGTTATCTAATTTGAGGCCGGCTTATGGTTGGAAATTATTGCTTGTGGCTAGTTAACATCCTTCTAAGAAAAGCAAAAACAACATTGTGGTAGTAAGCTATGTAGAAGTCATTATATTATTTTTTTAAGGGTACTACCTTAGACGGGATTATAACTTATCGACATTTAAGATTACACTGAAGCACTAATCTGATTGCCTCATTGTTCTAGTGGTTAGCATGTTCGACTACAGACATGAGGTCCTGGGTTCGAGTCGGGAGTCGGGCCAATTCAAGATCGATATTGAGTTTCCTATTAAGATTTTCTCAATATTTGCCCGAAGTTGGTCATTGGTCCATGAGAGTGAATGAATAAAGATTGCACTTGTGTACTACGCCTGCCTGCCAATCCGCAGTGGAGCAGCGTGGTGGTTCTATCCTCTAGAAACCGTCTCTCATATGTGTAAGGAGGCCTGTGCCCAGCAGTGCGACGTTAATGGGTTGCTATTTACTTTAACTTACTGTGCACATATCGTAATAGGTCAATGATAGATTTTAGTTCACATATGAGTATGTATCAACTTTTCCTCCAAATTTCACCCGCGTATTTCTCCATACAAAGGAAATATGGGAAAATCCATTCTTAGTGAGACAGTGGGAGACACATGTCAATTCAATGTAATAAATTATACGAAATAGAATAATAAATACAAAGTATTTATTATCGCATTTACATCCGTTAAATTATTTTTCGTCCTTGCCATAATTATATTTTTTTTAATAAGTTAATTAACTAAATTAATATTTAAATGACCCCAAAGGTAATTTTTCTGTATACAATGGCAAAATCATTATTAAATCATATTAAGTTGCATTAAAATTTTTTGTTCGGTGTCTGATTTCTAAATTTTATCTATTAGCATAAAATTTTCCTGTCAAAGAGTTTGACCGCGAAGAACTCCGAATAGGTTTCCTTTCAATATATATATATATTTAAATATTCTATTTTTTAACCCAACAAAATTTTTACCTCTTACTAATCTGAGAGCAATAAAGAAATTACTTTAAACGTAAGGAAGTATTTAATTAAAAACTTATCCAAAACTTATAAAATAGTTATTGAAATTTTAGCAGTCACTTGTGTTGTGACTAGCATAATTGTAGTTGCTCTTTTTTCTAAAATGAAAGCAGCTAAGTCACTCCTTATGAAATTAGCTATTGCTACTGAAAGTCTACCCTAAAATAGCTCCAATATTTTAAAAGGTTAATGGGAATATTCAGATCGTCAACAATTTAAAAAATAATTAATATAACTCCCGTATTTCAGAGTCATTATTAAAAATTATTGTGCCCAAAAATCTAGTTCAAAGATTCCATAAAGAAGATTACACTATACACTGTAGATGTTTCTAGATATGTATAACATTGTGAAAATAATTACGATGAAATGATTTTAAATTAGTTGATTTTCTTAAATGTTGCAATCAAACGTACTAGAGCGCAAATATGCATTCTAAGGTTATTTACTTAGCCTTTTAAAAAGCAGAACAAGGGCAATGAACAGTCGTAGATAATTTGATATGAACTAGGTTTTTTGGTGTCTTTCTACTATGTACATAAATACTATGAATAAATTAAGCAAGTGGCAGCCTATTAACGTCTCACTGCTGAACATAGGCTTCCTCACTCATAGAAAAGGGGTTTTTAGAGCATAGATTAACCACGCAGCTCCACTGCGGGTTGGCACGCATAGTATATAAGTGCACACTCAATTCCTTCACTCTCATGAGATCTGGCGCAGGATCGACGGCTTAATGTGCTCTCCGGGGCTCGGTGGTAGAGCACACCGCCATCTTTCCAACTTCGAGAAAATTTTGAAAAAAGCTTAATAGAAAACTAAGTATCCATTTTTGAAATAGCCCGACCCAGGACACGAACCCAGGACCTCATGTCTGTGTCCGAACATGCTAACCACCAGACCAATGAGACAGTGAATAAGTAGAAGTTATTATTACGTTAACAATTGTTTCCGGTTCCAGTAAAACACATACCAAAAAAGTGTTTTCAGTAAATTATTTCATATTTTGACGGCCTCGCTGGCGCAGTGGTGCGAGTATTTGGCTGTGAGCCGTCGGCCAACTGTCACGACTGTGGTACCTCCTTAGACACAGCCCACCACACGGTGGCAGAATGTCCCGCCTGGGGATCTCAGTATGACGTTGCTGACTGGTACACACCTCTCACTGGCAAGTATTATAGGTGCAATACTCACCAGTGAGCAGGCCTGGAGAGCAGTTGCCTACTTTTGCGAGACTGTCATCTCGCCAAAAGAAGCAAACAGTAGATGGAAGTTCATACAAGTCCTCTCCCTGTAGAATATATGTGAGCTGGCTGCAACCGAGAGGTATGCCTCAACGAATCTCTAGCTTCCTATTCTTGGTTGATGGCGGTCTGGCTGGGTTTTAGTGGATATAGCGAGTTCGTCCCCTCGAGGAATCCCACACTCTCAACCCCACAGTCGGGGTACGTAAATGCAATTGCCAGCGACAAAAATAAGTGGTGTGAGTATTCGCTTTGCCAGCAAAGGTCGACCCCAGTGAGGGCGAATTTCTGAAATTGCATTTTCTAATTTGTCTGAGTCTGGAAAGGTAGTAGACTTCGGCTGTAGCTAGGTACCACCCTACCAGCAAAGACGTAGATTAACGCACTTTCATCTTAGACTGTATTATAATTTACCATTAGGCGTGATCACGGCCAAGCGCCAACTTGACAACTTAACGCTAATATCTTAGATTACATCACCAATTTCCATCATGTAAAATTACAATCAAATTCTAAGTTGACTTCAAATATTCGGTAAATAGTAAATTAAAAAGTATTTTAAAAAAGTTTTGATGGCGTAAGGTTTCGAGTTCAGTATTCGGCAAGTTGAATTCCAAATATAACCAAGCATTACCATCTCTTTATCAGTAACCAGTAGATGTACACAATTTCAACAAGGAAGTATATATATAATGCGTTACATTTGCAATTTTTTTTTCGACTGAACGAATGAAAAAAATTTTATTTTTTAAAACCTAAGAGTAAAAATATCTTATTTTTAGCAATTCGTATATCTCAGATCTCTTTCTATCTAGAATCTCTTTTATATCAATAATGTATATTAAATAGAATACTTTAAAGCACAGTAGGTTTTCTTGTATATTTATTTAATTAAACATATAATATATGGGCCGTAAATTTTATTGCCTGTCATATTTACGTTGTTGATGAAAAACTTTTTGTTTTATATGCTACTGCATAGTTTTATAATAATACATTTATATAATAACATTGTAATAACATCCTTATATGATAAATTATAAGTGCGTGTGTACAAAGTACACATGTCAGAAGTAAAACTTCTTTGGCAAACTAATTTTTAATTATTTTATTACAGAGTGAATTTGGAAAATTTAATAATACACGTAATTGAATGCTGGTATCACATCGATTCACTTTACCAGCTTTTTTATATCTTACGTTCCAAGTAGTTAATATTTTATTGTTCGATTTTTTTATATTATTTTTATTGTGTAAAGATTTAGCCGAAATGCAAACGTTTTCAAACATTTATGATTAATTTTTAACATAGTTAATAAATTCGACACGATGATCATATTCCTTTATAGCGTACAATTCATAAAGTCGTTTTCTACTTTTACATATTACAACAAATGCCAAATCAACAAACCTGAACCTGTTATTGGGAATATGCTATTTAATTGGCATTCTGTAATGTTGGAAATATTATTATAATCTTTCTTAGCATCACTTGACTCCACGCAATGACGATTTAATTGTTGCACTAAATTCGTTTCCAAATTGTAATTTCTAAAATTAGTAACGGGCCTAAATGTTATCGTTACATTTTCTTTTGTAATATAATTTGCTTGAGACATCAAAAAGCTAAAGTGGTATCTCTTCAGGTTATTAATACATCGTCTCGCATCTGAAATAATTTAAGGTATTATTAGTAAGAGCATAATAAAATATATATATTTGGCCATATGTGTCGTCAATAGACAACATTGTCTTGCATCTAAAATAGTTTAAGGTATTATTAGCATGAGTATAATATATTTATATTTATTTAGCTAATAGTGATCGTCGAGCTAATTAAAACTAAGTAAACCAAATCCTTTTACAGCGTCAGAGGCAATGAGAAGGTCAGACTCAATTATACTGTTATATATTATTCTAGCTGCAATCGTAGTTTTAATAAATTAAGTTTATCACCTAGGGGTATAAAAATAGTTTACATACTATTCTAAATCCAACCGAATATACACAAAAAATCTTAAAATCGGTCAAGCCGTTTCAAAGGAATTTGGCAATAAACACTGTGAAATGAGAATTTTATACATTAGATTATTATATCGTCAAAGCATAAGAAATAATATATTATGGAAACATTAGTGGAAATATAATCGTAGGATGAGTATTTTATGTGTTATATATATATGTATAAATAAGTCTACTAGATAGACTCAAAATATATGACAAAACGATATAGAACAACGTAAGGTCTACGTTGTTTTATGTTGTTTTGTCATATAATTTCCACAGAAACAAGAATTTTTAGTAGTAGCGCGTCTAACATTTATATTAGGTCCTAAATGACATTATGCTCTTAGTTTCAATATCTTAATTCTAACATATAAAACTTTGAGTCACAATATTTGTTATCAAACTATTTTTAAAATGGTTTGGCAGATTTTAAGATTTTCTTTATATTCAGTAGGTCTGAGAATAGGCTTTCAAACATTTTTGAGCCTCGAACTCTCATCTCGCGTTTTTTAATCCCGATAGAAGTCATCTAGTATTTTTATATAAATATTCAAATGTATATATATCACTGCTCTAAATTGTAATCTCATTTATACCATAAATGCACTTTTAAAATTAATTTTAATTGCGTAATATTTCCGCTTTCAGGGAACTGATATTACGGAGGCTTTTGAAACTCATCACATAAATAGCGCGGCGGCTGAAGCATTACTGCCGAAATATTTTGTAAAAAAATCAATAACGCCCAGAAATTCACCATTTACATTCAAAGAGGATGGATTTTATAAAACTTTGAAATTAAAAATCTCCGCTAAACTTAAAGAAATTCCACCGGATGTTAGAAAAAAAAGTGATAATGTCACGGATTTTCTCTTTGCGTGTTTGTTGGTCGGGAGTCCACTTTGTTGCTGGCTTTGGACGAAGAATTTAATATATGGAGCTGCCTCGACAGTGATTCTTGGCTTTATACTAAGTGGGCTAACTGTATGCGCCCACAACTATTTCCATAGGTCGGATAGTTGGCGCATGTACCTCTACAACTTTAGTGGATTTTCATACGCGTAAGGCATTTAAATTTTGTTCTTAGACGTTAATATTTTGTAAAACTAACTTAAAGTTTCGTTAAAGCTCAATATAATTATATTCTAGGAAATTTTCCATTATCAAACTAATTTCGAAATGATATGTCATTCCATCTTAAAAGTTAATAAGTAAAATCCTTGTGTGCGATTTTATTTTACCTCGAAACGTGGTACCTATTGCACTTTTAAATGCGAATAAATTACAAACATACTTAAGTAGCAGCCCATTAACGTACGTCTACTGGGTATAGACCTCCTCACTCATTTAGAGGGTTTTTAGAGGCAGGCATAGTACACAAGTGCACTCTTAATTCCTTCACTCTCATGGTCCGATGTGACGGGAATCCGACACGACGAAGGAGAGAGATCAAGCGCAAAACTGATGGCTTAACTCTCCGAAGCACGGGGGTGGAGCACACCGCCAACTTCCCAACTTAAGACCAATATTGAGAAAATCCTATAAAAAAATCAATATAGATTTTTCTATTGGAGAACCCAGGACTAGAACCCGTTCTGAGTCGGTCCCTGGTTCATATCTGTTATCGCATGATAATCACAAAACCAATGAGGCCATTGACCAATGCGGAAGTTATTTACAAAATAATAATAAGAATAATTCGTTTCCCCATAACTATTTCTGGAATGTTACTTAAAGATAAATAGAATATTATTTATTGTACACCACAAACATTAAAACAACACAGAAACAAACTTAATAGATAGTACAAATTAGGCGACCTTATTAGCGATTTCTACCAGGCCACCTCAGGGTTAGGGAGATTATATGAGAGACATGGAGTGGATGATGTTCCCTAATACACATAAACATACATACTTAACATAGTAATCTAATAATACTAAATAAATTAAATGTAAAACAAATAAATATCTTCGTCATTAGGAAAATAAAGAGAGGTAATTAATGTTTACCCGCTTTTTCATTATATCCAATGATTTAAATACTCTTATTGTCTAAGGTAATTCGTTCTATAAAGGAACTCGTACATATAACATTGGCTTTAATACATTGACTATAGAAGCGTGATTAAATTTCTTAATTATATATAGCTAAGAAACTTAATATGGTGGAAAATTCAAGCACTGTTTTGATTTCAGAGATTGGCGGGTATCACATGCTTTATCACATCATTTACACACTAACACAGCGAATGACTTGGAGTTGAGCATGGTGGAACCATTTCTACAATACTTGCCGATGCCAAACAAACCCATATGGGCGCAAATGGGAGCATTCTATTATCCTATAATATTTGCATTTACTGCCGTGGGAATGCACATAAAAGAGTAAGTATCAGCTCATAAAATGGAATATTTCATGTTACGTGTTTACTTTCGTTATTAACTGAATTGTAAAGCCAAAAACTAACGTATGCGTCTTGAGCTGACAGCGTAACCCATGGTTTTTAAGGGCTTCAGAAAAAATACTGGTGATGACACATTTTTCATATGGTAATATGAATTACAATTTGATAAGGTCCCACTGCCGGATACAGATTTATGACTCATAAAGGAATGAGGCTTATAACCAATACCCAATGCACCAATGCAGCTTGATACGTCATAAAAATTCCTGAATTGTTTCCAGAATATCCATCACTTTCCTACGTCCCTTCTACGTCGATGGTGCTTGCAGCGAAAGCTCTAGTAGCGAACGATCACTTTGTTTTATACTAAAATAACTGTGGAGGTGCGTATGCGCAGACTTGTCCACTGGAGGAACATCTTCCAGGGTTAAGACATAAACCTCCACGTTAAGCTTCCTAATTTTATAGATATCGCTATTTAAAATGTGGTTCAAAGCTCTTGTGTCACATATGTGAATCATTAAATCCAAAACTGGTTCCAGTATCCTGTTAAAATCATTCGGTTCAATCTATGTCCGACAGTGTCATTGGAGTTGTCTTACTTTACAGATACATCAATAATGCCATGAATTGTCATGAAAATAAATTTAGGTCGTCCAATTTAATACCTTTTCTATTGCCGATGTGGATGTGGTGGCTGGGTGGACTTTTATTACCATGGACTATCCTTGTATGGTTTAGTACACTCGTCATATCCAGTTTTATCTTCATGGTATTTGGATTGACAGCTGGACATCATTCACACTCAAACTTCTTTGAGGGTGACGTGCCAAGGTAAAACAATTTTCAAATATTATCCTCCACTTGGCAACGCTTCTACTTATACAAATTTAAGTCGCTGGAAAGATCCTCTCTTTGCTTTGATTTCGCGTGCTAGTGTGTTATGAGAACTGAATGAAGTAGCAAAAGAGTCACGTTAAATCCTATATATAATTATAACTCTTTTTGTTGCATCCTCCATATCATACACTGCGAGGATGAAATTTGGCAAACAATGAAATATTAAACTTTTTTTCCTAGTTTTATATAAAGCTGTTCTTTATAAATTAAGTATCACCCGCATAATTCCTGATCCGGTAGAAATAAGTGGAAAAACTTCAATCAAGTTTTGAAGATTTTGTGATGTGTGAGTGCGAAAGTTTAGTGGTCTAAAGTCCAACCTCTTATTATTGAAACAACGGTTTGGGGCACATTGTTGGATTGATTCAAAACTTATCACGGTCTTAGATAGAAACAAGTTTTGTGTTTTATATATAATATATGTTTTATTTTTGACACAAATTTATCATTTTTCTGTATGAAATTTCGTAAATGTTATTGGAGACCACAATTCAGTAAAAGTGACATATGAGTCGATATTTTGTTATTACTGACAGATTATGGCTTGGCTGTTGTTGCACCTAAGGGTTGATACCTAAGATCAAAAAACGCTAACCTGGTAAAGGGCAATTTACCTCTTATTGCATAAGTCGAAGTCAAAATATCTTTATTCAAGGCCTACTCCAGCTCTTTTGAATTGTCAAATAGTTTTTCTATATATTATTTTAATTAAAGAACTTACAATCTAAAGTTACGAGGGTTCTTTCGGGCCCTGATCTGAGAAGAGCCGACAACAAACTCAATCGGGTGTACCTTTTTTGTCATCATCATTACAATATATATGTTTAATTTATTAAGATATATCAATTAATATAGAGCAATTTATTCAGCAATATGAAGTATTGTACCGGAATAAAAATCTTTTGCTTGGCGGCACGTCTTTCCTGGTACAGTAGTGACCAAGACCGAATCCTCCCCCCAGTCCAGACTCAGACAAATTAGAAAATGTAATTTCCAAAATTTGCAACACCGGCAACTCGGACCTCTACTATCAAGGCGAATAGTGGCAGAGCTGATCCAGTCCAGCATTCTGCTATTGCAAAGCATGCGAGGCGTTTCTTTGTTAGATATTAACCGAAGATGCAGGTCAAGTGGAGATTTATAAACATAATCTATCTTTCTACTACATCCTTTTTTTATTTCAGGGACGAGAATTTAGATTGGGGCATTCATCAATTAGATACAATGGTTGAGAGGGTCGAAAATATGGAGAATCACTTTAAATCACTTACGCGTTTCGGGGACCATGCATTACATCATCTGTTTCCCACGTTAGACCACGCAGAGTTGCAATATTTATATCCAACACTACTAGAGCATTGTGAAAAGTTCGAAGCAAAACTCCGTGTAACAACGTTCTATAATGCACTCATAAGTCAAAGCAAACAGCTCATAAGAAAATGGCCCAATAATTTTAAAGACAACATAAATAATTAAAGCTACCTAATCAAATTGTATAAATATTTTATATACGTAATAAGTAATATAAAAAAGTAAAATCTATCCCTATTGAAAAGTGTTTTATCATCAAGATTCACCCTCTTCTATTTCTTGTTCCTCTTCAATTACTTGAGATTGTGCATCAGTTGTGATTACCTCTCTTGGTCTCTGGCGAAGTGAAATAGTTTGGTGCTACTTATGACACCAGTCCACCATAAAATTTTACGGAGCCTTCCGTTTTCCAGTAATTTTAGGCATCATAATCTATATGTTTTTTTCTTTGTTTCTAGAAAATACATTCATACACCCCGACTATTGTTGGGACTGTGGGTCTCAGCGGGGGGGAGATCTTGCAATACCTACTAAAACCCAGCGGAACCCTCTTCATCCATTAGCGGGGCATCCAAGAAGCGCTCGCACATTCCTCCCTTATGTCTCGGATGAGTCCGACATAGAGCTCAGGAAGGCGACATGACGGGTGCAACAATACACCGCCTGAAATCCTGCATTGACTGCGTTTTCCCATTTAGCTCGTGGGCTTCTTTTAGCGAGATTACAGTCTCACAAAAGAGGGTCACTTCCGTCACACTGAAGAGCATCGCGCCCATAACGCTAACGACACCAGAATTTGACGCTTCTGCAGCTGGTCATATTTACCGTGTCTGAAAACATGACCAAAATTGGCAACATTCTGATTTTAATGATCAGTAATAGCTATCGATTTTAACCGACTTGTTTCAATAACATTGTTAACTTTTTGGGTCCAATAGCTGTGCCGATATTTCGAAATCTTCTATACGTTTTCGAGTGTTATCCTTGACAGTTCAAATTTCACATCCGTGTAGAGTCATGAGCTTAATTTAGCAGTGGAATTGATGTGTGTGCAGAGGTATACTGATGTTACAACTGGAATGTATTGATCTCATTTTATTAAAACAACTACGTGAGATTTGAATACGCATATGTATTTCCATTCCGCTATCCCAGTTTTCAGATAACCTATTTCGTATATTTTTGTATGCACTTCCTCTATTTTTCATCTGACACTCTAATATTGAGACTCGGATAGTTCTGCTTTGTGATATCTACTAATATCAGAAGGTCCGATTCCGTAGATATAGGTTTACAAAAATTATCTGAACTTGCGTGGATGAATAATTGAAAATAACACTTACAAATGGTGCAAAATTTTCAGTATTTTGTAAACCATATCATTTTATATTATTTATAACTTTGAGCTTATAATATATTAAGGTTATGGCTTATTAAAATATCGGTACAGTTTTACTACAGCGTTAAAATATAGGATGTTTACTTGTACGCCCTAAGCGAGGGCTAATGCTGAAAATGTCCTCATAAATGTGATTTATATTAACATAATTATTGTAGCGTTAGGTGGTCTTACATATTAAATTATTAGTTTAATTTTATTTTTATTTTGATAAGAATAAAAACAATAATAAATTATTTATACATTTGCTTTTATTTAGTGTAATCCTTTTAAAAGTAGTTTTGGTGGAGTGTGAGCTTTAGTATAGAATACTTTGTTAGCAAATTTTATCATAAGTTACAGAATATTACGATATTCCTCATAATTCTTTTCCATTCTTGATTTCGAATAACTTTCCAACAACTGTGTCGATTTTAATGTTTCTATACTCAAATAAACGTTCGGAAGGTCGCCTAAAATCGTGTCCTCACCCATTCATCAAAAAATCCGCCTTTTCTCAGACTCAATATTCAACATTCATTAAAAACTTAACAATAAAGTGACGTGTAGTTAACACGTTCATTACGAGCGACTACATAATTTGGGCTTCGACAATTAAAGCTAATTGTATTACGGAAATTACGTAGGGATCGAATATCCGCCAAATTCTACAAACCTTTGATGATTTGCTTCCATGTGACTTGAGTGATCTTCTGTAAGTCACATGTACGTTGTTTGTCTATCTAACATATCCTTAAGGGCTTTTTCCCCCTCCCATTTCTTATCTCAAGAGGAAGTAGCAAAAATCAGTTGAAATGTGTATATAATATATACGATATAGATTTAGAAAATAAAACATTTTCTGCAGTTTTTTTTAATCAAGAGATCTGTACTTATATGGTGAAGAACTTAAGTTCCATATTCACGTGTACGAAGTTGCAGCGATTCAACTATTTAATATTTATATAAAGGAAGGAAGATCAATTACTCATCACAGATCTCCATACTATATACTTCCGGTGAAGCTAAATTATAGAAAAGCTACTTCTTTCACGAGGTAAATGCTCAATAATAACTAATTTTATTTATTTTGTCACTTCCTCTGCCACTAAAGCCGACAATGTTAAACGAACAACCGCACGTTGTGAACAAACTACAACACTTGTGACAATAACAAAAATTAATCCGATTTAACGGGATAATGGCGAATGGTGTACCAAATAACAGCCGTTTTACATGATTAAGAGTGTTAACATAAACATATAACCTTATCAATTAATAAAATTGGTAGGATTATTGTTAAATACACAATAGAGCAGTTAGTGGCGCTCCAAAACCAATGTGTGTTCTCGCCAAGTGGTCTTTTAGTGACACATTAAAGAGATTTAGTACGTCGCACTTTGTTTGCTCAGTCTAATCCAATCTACCTAAATACTTTAAGCTCTTTAAGTAAAAATGGCTGTTTTTTATAAGAAATTGTTATTTTTTGTTTTGTAACTTTTAAGTTTCTTATACAAGTTGACCCTTCTCATAAAATAAATAAAATTTTTAAATTAAATATAGTTTAGTTTGTTTTGAAGGGTGTTCTTTTTTGTTAAAATTTTTATTTATTTTTTAATTTTTAGTGAATCTGAAGTAAACTAACAAATTTATTTCATTATGTGCCCCCCCCCCCCCNCCCCCCCCCCCCCCGGCTACCATCGCTTTATACACAGTACAACTTATAAATATTGCAATGCAGCAACAAACGTAAGCTCTGTGATATTTGATTATAGACAGTTATATATTCTGTCATAAATCGCACCCTTACTGTAAGCCGTTGAGGAGTACTCATATTTAACTACGACAATCACTTGACCATACCGAAATTACGGAAGGTGACTCAAAAATCCGGAGATCTTTTAAAAGATTTTGCCGTGTATCGTTAATTTGCTTAGATTGCCGCTCCTAAGAATTGAAAAGTTCCGTTACTTTGTCATGGATCCCTAGATCAAAACCTTACCAAACTATGATCAAACAACCTTTGAAGTATATCGCTTGAAATCGGTTGAAGTCATCTCGAATTATTCGTCTATTTGTCAAAAACATGCTTAATGCAAATTTAAGACTTATCCGGTTATCTCATGGATGGCATCATCAGAGCTGGATTTAAAAAAAATGGACCCTACGACAAGAACCACTTTTCGTATAAAAAAACATCCTAAGATCAGGTCACCCAATCGAAACTTATGGGGTAAACATAAAAAAAATAACTACAGACGAATTGATAACCTCCTTCTTTTAATGAAGGGTATTAATGATAACCGCAAGCGTAAATAATAATGAACAAAAATTTCATCAAAATAATTTAATAATGTAAATAATTTAATAATCTTTCTAATAAAATCTAAAGTTTAAGATTTTTATAAATACAAGACTCAAAATGTAATTGGCCAAAGAAGTTTCACTTCTGACTCTGTACGCAGGTTAACTTTTTTTATTATAGTTATATCCAATTTATCTTAGAAAATATGAACTCTGCGCCTATTAAAAATTAATACCGTCATTTTTAAATAATTTTCAAATCTCTTTCCTTTCTTTAGTCTATCTCATTTAGACTTTCTCTTCCTCCTTTTTTTTAAGTTTTAGCATATTTACAACCATTTAAGGTAAAATAAAAGTAAGGTAAAAGGTATTTTTAGACCTCCTCACTCAAACTCTAGTTTGTATTCCATCGAGTTGAATCCACATGAACAATTATGATACAATTCAAAAAGCCTGTTTAACAGGGGAGTCGTTTGAAACTGTAATAAATAATAAAGTAATAAAAATTCTTTATTGTAAACGATTAAATATGTGTTGGTGAGTTGGAGCTCTGACTTCTGAACTAGTGTTAACCGTACATCAGTAGTCAGTCCCTTCCCTTACAGATACTAAATACTGGTGTTCACATATAGTAATAATAATAAAAAAGAAAAAAGATAAAAAAAACAAACAAAATACAATCCAAACCGTATAAAAAGTTTGTGTATGCACCTGTGTAATCACGTGTGTGATATGGGTGTGTACGGGTGTGCGGACCTGTGTGTGTTGTGTGTGTGTGTGTGTGTGTGTGTGTGTGTGTGTGTGTTTGTGCGTATGTGTAAAAACTGAAATAAAACATTGATTGCAATTAATTACTTCATAACATTAATTGTCGCCGTTTAAGATGATTTCAATATTTATTATAGACTATTCCAATATATACTTGTGGCCTTAACTAAACTTTTGAATTGTGTGATTATTGAAAAAATAAATTTTCACGCAAAGAAAAAACTGAATTATAAACGATATCTATTTTTAATATGAATATAGTTACCAACAATGTTACGGAACGCTAAAACGTATCGTAAGCTCAAGTTCATCATACTTTAGTTATAGTTAATCTTTAACCAACGACAGTCAATTTCTTTGTAACATTATAACTAAATTACAAAAAATTAATCAAAACATCTTATCAGATATAACTACAGTAATTTCAAGAAGACATTTAAGAACTGCTAAGAACGGATAGACTGGTAAGGATTTAGTTGTTTATTAATGTTATAAACAAAGTAATGTGATTAATAAAACGATTTCTTTCGTATTATCGAGGTGTAACTTTGAACTGGCATTTTTGCTACAGATATGAGGTGCTGAGAGTTGGTCGTATTCAGGAATTGATATTGATTTTTCTCTTAAGATTTTCTCAATATTTGCTCGAAGATGGGAAGTTGGAGGTGTGATCCATGCCCGTGCCTCGGAGAGCATGTTGGGCCATCGGTCCTGCGCCTGGTCTCTCTCCGGTGGTTTCAGGTTTCCGTCACATCGGACTATGAGAGTGTAAGAATAGAGAGTGCACTTGTACTATGCCTGCCAACCACTAGTAAAGTGTATGCTCTAAAAACTCTCTCTCCTATGAGTGAAGAGGCCTAAGACCTACAGTGGGACGTCAATGGGCTACTACTTATCTTACCTATTTTAATGTTTTTACACAACGTCAATTTTTTGTTAGTTCTTTATGTGTAGTATGTAATTACTAGCCATAGACATATAAGCACCTTTGCCCAAACAAAAAAAGACCTTTGAAATATACAAATAAGGTTTTTCTAAGGGAATAAACCGACAAGTAACCAGTTCACTTGATAACAAATGATACGCGTTGCTTATGATAAATACTAAACAGTCTATTAAAGTTCCACTGTTTGGCACAAGCTTCCTCACTCACAAGAGGGAGGGCTTTCAGATTGTATACCCACAATGCTGTTCCCCTGAACCTCTAAATAGCTGCCGGTATTTACAAGTCTCCCTACGAAGTATTTCTTCGCGGAAAAGAACAATCATGTACATATTTTTATTAATAGAAACTTAGAGCCTATCCTCGTGTGAAACGAAGATTTCACTGAAAAAGAATCCACAAAAATTTAATTGAAATAAATATAGAGTGCGAACTAATAATAAAATATGAATATGATTAAATCGTATGAATAAGTTATAATTTTGAAATAGCTATTTCAATACTAAATAAAATAAATCTTTAAAAAACAAATTATAAAATATAAGGGAAACCTTATATTTTACTTTTACTGAATTTACCTTTATTTTATCTATATTTAATTGCATCAATCTTTAAACGTCACGGCCTCACTGGCCAAATGATGCGGGCTTTTGCTTCAGTATCAGAAGTCTTGGGTTCGATAACCCCCCAGGCCAAATGTGGAAAACCGTATTTTACTATTTGTGTAGCTATTTACTGTTGGGAGGCTTACAAATTACTGTCGTAATAGAAAAGAAGTGCCGACAAGCAATAAGTTTGCGTTCCGGCACAATGCTGTGAAGAAACCACATATGATAAAGTGGCAGGCATTATATGAGGTCGTAGGTTCGAGTCTCAGGACTCGGGCAAACTTAAAAATGGATATTGAGTTTTCTATTAACATTTTCTATTAACATAGTAGGTTCTACGCCTGATCTCTCTCCGGTGGTATCGGTTTCCCGCCACATCGGACTATGAGAGTGAAGGAATAGAGAGTGCACTTGTGTACTATGATTGCCAACCCGTAATGGAGCACCGTGGTGGGTTTATGCTCTAAAACCCTCTCTCCTCTGAGTGAGGAGGTCTGTGCCCAAGTGAGACCTTAATGGGCCGCTACTTACATTTTTAGGCATCACATATTAGACAGTATCACACTTACCATCAAGTGAGATTACAGTCGAGAGGTACCTGTCAGCAATTAAAATAAGTCGGAGACGAGATACACATGCCGCCATACTCCCAAGGAATTCAGAGAGAGAGAATTTACATTATTGAATTTAAGATAAATTAAGCATACAATTTAAGGATTATGATATAAACGCGCAAACGCTGCGATCTCTTCCTTCGTATGAGTGGACACTTGATAAATAAATTCATTGGGTAAAATAGTGACAGAAACCAAAATATAATTATGTTTACAAATATAGAGGTCAGGAACTAGGCGGTAACACCGCGAGTAACAGCTAGTATACGTAGTATATTACAGATATTGACTTAAACTTGTAGAGAATAAAAATACTCTTATCACTTGACCGCGATTTGGAGGACCTTTGATACATGATTAGACATACATATTATCTACTAGCTGTTTCCTTTTTTATAGCCGATAAGTTAGCGCTTCGTTGTAATCACACCTGATTGTATATGATGGTATAGTCTAAGATAGGCAATATGAGTATATGGTAAGAGGTTATTTACCTTTTTTAGTTTCCATACAGCATCCCGTTAGTCTAGATTCAGACAAATTAGAAAATACAAAACAAAAAAGTAAATGTATCTTTCGACCCCAAGACGAATAAAAAAATTCCGTTCTTAATAAGCGTCTACACCTTATAGGAAATGGATGCCGAATTTTAAATGATTTGGGGTATATTTTTGCACATATGACTCCCTCATTGGTCTAATGTTTCCATGTTCGAATACAGAGTAGAGGTCCCGGGTGCGAGTCCCGGGGCGGGCCAATTCAAAAATCAATATTGAGTTTTCTATTAAGATTTTCTCAATATTTGCCGGAAGTTGGGAAGTTGGCGGAGTGCTCCATCCCGATGCTTCGAAGAGCACANTGTCGGATTTCCGTCACATCAGACTATGAGAGTGAAGGAATAGAGTGCACACTTGTGTATTATGCCTGCCAATCCGCAGTGGAGCAGCGTGGTGGGTATATGCTCTAAAAACCCTCTCTCATATGTTTAAGGAGGCCTGTGCCCAGCTGTGGGACGTTAATGGGCTGCTATTTACTTTAACTTACTTTTCACATATTGTAATAAGTCAATGATAGATTTTAGCTCACATTTGTATCAACTTTTCTTCCGAATTTCATTCGCTTCCGCGTATTTCTCTAAGCAATGGAAATATGGGAAAATCCGTTCTTAGTGACACATGTGTCCCCCACACATGTCAAGTTAATGTAATAAATTATACTAAAAAGAATAACAAATCTGAAACAAATGCAAAATGTTTATTCCATCTACATCCTTTAATTTTTTTTTTTTGTTGTTGCCATAGTTATATATTTTTGTCTAAGTTAATTAATTAATTTTTAAATTATCACAACGGTATTTTTTCTGTATACAATTATTATTAATTCATATTAAAGTTTGCATTTAAATTTTTTGTTTGGTGTCTGAATTCCAAATTTTATCTATTAACATAAAATTTTCCTTTCACAGTGTTTGACCGCGAAGAACTCCGAAAATACTTATTCTATTTTGACTATTTGATTTATTTTACTTTACTGAATTTATATGAAATAGGTTTTATTTGAATTTTTAATAAAAACAATCTTATTCTATTTCTTTAAGCCAAGAAATCTTCAATGTGAATCAAATATAATCCTAATATTTTTAATGAGAAAGTAACTTTGTCTTTCTGTCGCGCTTTAACACAAAAATTACTGAACCGATTTCAATAAAATTTGGTACCCCGATAGTCTAAAGTCTAATTTTTAATGTAGATAATGTAGACAATCACTAAGAACGAGTTTCCGCATATATAGCCAAAACGACTATTTACTGCGAGATATCCACAAATATTAATTAGATTCACTTGAAATTTGTTATATATTATCCTCTCGCGACGTAATCCCTTATTTATGAAGAACATGTTTCTCCATATTCCCTCGGCATCAAGATATAATCGAAACTTACTGAAAGATTTCCTTTACCATTTTTACTTTGATGAGAATGCGAAAGGAACATGTATGAAGAATATCTATTCTCCATACATGTTCCTTTCGCGACGTAAACTAGGACTAAAAACGGGTTTTCCGATATTCCAACGGAATCAAAAACTACGCAGGTAACACTGCAGGGAAAAGCTAATATTGCCATACTTCAAGTGTCAGTTTTAATTGAACGCAGACGAAGTTACGCGAAACAGTTAGTGAGATATATGATCCTCCAAAAAGCAAAATTTATTTAAAATAGGTATTCACTCAACATCTTCGCGTTGTTCTGTCGCGTTTACTTTAAATGTGAATAAGTTCTGAGCTATTCACGAAAATATGGGTCAACACGAAAATTTCCCTAATCTTTACTAAAATTTGGAACTTTCCCCTGAGGAATCTTCATAATTATGCTCACATCATTTCTTGAGACTCGTTATGTTTACTTCAAAAATTTTCTAAGACTTAAAGTACAGACATAATTGTACGACTATATAAAAGAGACGCCTACTTTAAAATTTACCTTTGAATATATCGTAAGAACACATTTTAAATAATATTAGATAATTTTTGCGATCATACTTTATATCGACAACGACGATGATGAATGACTACCTACCCACCAACCTTTTCTTAAACCAAAAAGGTAGGCTGGAGAGCTTTAAGCCCCTCGTTTGTACGTTTTACAATTAAGAAAATAAATAAATTGACTATAAACATGATTTTCAGACATAGATATTCATAAACAAAATTTAGTTTATATACACCCACCAAAAACGTAACTGTGGAAATTTATCCTTTACTAGACTGAACTTATTTTGGCCTAAAAGCTCGCAAATTGATATGCTTCATTAGCGGCGTTTTTGGCTTCAGTTACAGACAGGATCAATTTAGGAAATGGCATTTGTTAATTTGTCCTTCTTGTGAAAAGCTTTAGCCGCGGCCAGTTACCATCCTACCACCAAAAGACGAGGCGCCAAGTAAATGAATTGCGTTTCAATATGTTGTGTAGAAAGCATAAAAGTTAAATAACCTCTTATCTGTGCTAGTACCATTAAGTCTGCTATAATTATTCTTTCAAAACCCATCCTTGTAGATTTCGCTGGAGGAAGACATCGTGAGAAAACCTACAGAACCTGGTAATAACTTTTAAATTTTGTGTCATGGACTCTCAATGTCATAAAATGTTTTATTCCTGTAGTCTGTACCCAGCAGCGGGACATATTAACATAATTGGTTTCATCTAACCATTGAGTCATTGGTACATAAATGATACTTGATAGATGACATTTAAAATTGTTTCGATAGCTACAATGGTCCCAGATCCAGACAGGCATCAAGTCAGCTTTCCAAAGCTTCCATATCCACTCTACAGAAATGATAATCCAAAAACTGCTCAACAATGGCTGGCAGGGAAGCATATACAAGATGGCGCTGAAGGTCTATGGAGAATACATGACAATATTTATGATCTAACTAATTTCATTTCATCACATCCTGGTGGTAGTCAATGGATTGAACTTACAAAGGTGATTCTTCTCTATTTATCTAAAGTTAAGTCCAATATTTAATTTCCAATAACATTTTTATAATTTCAATCAGGCGTCGGCATTTACTTATTGAAGAGCCACAAATGTTATGAGATTATTGACGCGGGCCACAAATTTTACGAGGATATTGAACTGAGCCACAAATGTGATGAGGATATGAGCCTAAAATTTTATGTGGATATCCGCCACAAATGTTATGAAGATATTTGTCTGGGCCACAAATTTTATGAGCATACGAGCCAAAAATTTTAAGTAGGTGTTTTAGTATTACATTCAACCCCCAAACTAGGAGTACCTTTGCCTTGATGGTCAGTTACTTTATAGGCATGTTGTACATTATATAGTACTGGTGTTTAAAAATGTTTTCACACAATTTCAAATCAAGCAATTGTTACATTATGTCACAATTTTGTTAAGAAATGTTTACTAAAACTACCTAAGATCAAAACGTTTTCTAACATTGTGATAAAATGTTTTTTAGAAAATGTTTGCTAATGTTTATAAACATTTTTACCGCAGTTTATGGTGCTATAAAATAAAACGAAGACAACTTACATTATATTAAATAATTTATCTATGTACACTGTATTGCAAAATTAAGATTTCATACTCGACTCGTTATACATAGGGGTCTTCGAATTACTCGTGCAACTAATTTAATTACAAAATAATTCTGTTTTTAGGGTATCGACATCACGGAAGCCTTCGAAACACACCACATTAATAGCGCAGCAGCAGAAGCATTGCTGCCGAAATACTATGTTAAGAAATCGAAAACGCCCAGAAATTCACCATTTACATTCAAAGAGGATGGATTTTATAAAACTTTGAAATTAAAAATCGCTGATAAACTTAAAGAAGTTCCACAGGATGTTAGAAAGAAAAGTGATCTTGTCACAGATTTTCTCTTACTGTGTTTGTTGATCGGAAGTCCACTATGTTGTTGGCTTTGGGAGAAGAATTTTATATTAGGAGCTGCTTCGTCAGTGCTTCTCAGCTTCATACTAAGCGGGCTAACTATATGTGCCCACAACTATTTCCATAGATCGGATAATTGGCGCATGTACCTATTTAACATTCATGGATTCTCATATACGTAAGACAACCAATTTCACTTATTTATACTTACCAATATACTCGTATAACTATAAAATTATAGTATAGTTTAAATACGAATCAAATGCTTCCTATATATATAGGAAAATAAATGCTTCCTATTATAGTATAGTTTAAAAACGAATCAAGTGCTTCGAACGAAGCACGGATCCCTCTAGTTTAGACTGGTGCAGGTACTGACTGGGCACGGATGCTTTGGTAAGTACTTGTACCAGATAGTTGGGCATGAGGACTAACCCGCCTGTTACGAGTGTGGAGCCCTCATGGACACATCACATTATACTGTGGCAGAATGCCCGGCTTGGAGCCTCAATGGCACCATCTGATATCTCTTGTTGGCGGTGAGCTCTTGCTGGTGAGCATAATCAGCTATATGCTCGGCAGTGAAAGTGGTTGGCGGGTGGTATGGAAGATACCATCGTTCTGTGAGAATGTTATCTCACAGAAGGAGGCATCAGACTGGGAGAGGGACGCTGCAGCTAAGGCCACCTCTATCCGTAGGAGGAGGCCAGGAGCTAGGAGACGTGCTTTCGCAAGTCTCCTTTCATTCTGAATGGACGCAACAGACGATATCCGGAGTCCCAGAGCGCAATGTCCCCACTGAACCTCTGGTACTTCTGTTCTGGACACTGACGGTCCCGCTGGATTTTAGTGGGTATTCTGTTCTTCAGCGAGTCCCACACTCCTGATTGAAAGTCTATCTATTGCTGTATTAACACTGTTGAAAATTTAAAAGATCTCAGCAAACAGACAACGGAAGCGACTTTATTATATACTATCTAAAGATTACCATTAGGTACTTTAACTTTATTCATGTGCGATTAATTTTAGTGAGCCGTTTTAGTTACTGAGACAATTGTTCTGTATATAACCAGATAATTCAATTACAAACTCATATATTTTTAAACCAAACAAGTATATATTTTTTAAAATTTTTACCACCTTTATTGTGTAATCACAGATTTTTTTGTTATAAAAGCCGGTTGCTAAATTAATACCGTCATGGTTCGTCCGTCATGGCCTTAAAGTTATTATTTTATATCGTCAAAATACAAACACATACATACTTAACGCATAGAGGTGCCATTTTGCTTAATATAATTACATATATTTTATTATTTTTACAAAAAAGTAACACACTACAAAAAATAGATTAAATATTTATATATTAGTATTATAAATTTGTTTCGTAATGGATACAAGCTTTTCCTCGAGACATCGCCTGCGTATTCGCCTGTGGTATTCTAAGAAAACCTGTACTGAATGATCGGCTACATTGCCAAAAGTTTCAGTTTGCGAAACTTGAAGTAAATCGCAAAGAATAGTTAAACGGGTATAATCGTCTAAAAGCTTTTTCGCGTTTTTGCACTTCTGGGATTATAACCAACATTTTTATATTTTATATACAACTAACTGATACGCCAAGTGTTTCCCACATAGTAACTATTCCGTGTAAATATGAGGAATCATCGTAAATGGAATGTGTGACGAAATTTAAGTCAATTGGTTTAATAGTTTTCTTGACATCGCAATTGATCGTCTTTCGCTCATATACTTCAATTTCGTGAAAATATGATACAAGCCATTCTTAGTAAGAGTAACGTAAGGTAAGGATTAGCCCATTATCGTTCCACAGCTGGGCATAGGCTTCCTCACAGATATGAGAGGGGGTTTTGGAGCATTTAGACCCACCACGCTGCTCCACTGCGGATTGGCAGGCATAGTTACACAAGTGCACTCACTATTTCTTCAATCTCATGATCCGATGTGATGGGAATCCGACACGACCAGAGTGAGATCAGGCGCAGGACCGATGGCTTAACATACGAGTGCTCTCCGAGGCTCGGGGGTGGAGTACACTGCCAACTTCCTAACTTTGAGAAAATATTAAGAAAATCTTTATAGAGACCTCAATATCGATTTCTGAATTGGCTGGAACCGGGACTCAAACACAGTACCTCATGTCTGTAGTGGAACGTACTAACCACTAGACTAGTGCACGTCGAGAAAGGAATATGTGTGCCAAATTTCAAGTCAATCGGCTGAATAATTTTAAAGATATCATTATGAGTCCAAAAGGGATCCCATTTCAAAAATGATCAAGATTTATGGAGACCAATTCATCTGATAGTCATTCTTATTATGAATGTATATAGTTCTAGTAGCCTTCATAAAATTAACAAATTTATGTTAGTTATTTAAATTTCTTGTAATTAATTTATTTCATTTAACTGTGACTGTACCGTGTGTGAATTTACTGGGTATTTACCTGAGAAATAAAGATTAATATTATTATTTATACTTAACTGTCAACGTTTCTATAACAAACGCCCAGAAGACATTCCAAAGATGTCATTAAACTCAAATCCTTCATTAAAAGCAAATTAATAAAAAGATCGCACAATAGTTTAAAGAAATACTTAGACAGTCTAAAACTTGCTTAAACATAAATAAAAATGATTAATAGTATATTGTAGTGATGATGATAAAATAAGTATATCCGACAGAGTTTGTTGTGAGTATTTCTCAAAACAGGGCACAAGGAAACCTTCGTTACTTTAGATTGTAAAATAATTTTGTAATATCATCATCAGTCGTATATTGGAAAAACATTTACATGGCGATTCAAAAGTGATCGATTGATCGATTAAATACCTTTCTAGATTAACTTTTCCTTTTATTTATGAGATATATTCATAAATATTCTGCTTTTCGGGGTGAAGAAGTATCCAACAAATCCATGATCATTAAAATCAATCCAATCTGTACTTGAGTTAGAGGTAATATAACTAATACAGCTTTTTTTTTATATATATCGATTTAAAAGGAAATTTTGATTTTTGTTTTAGAGACTGGCGTATATCGCATACATTATCACATCATATGCACACCAATACAGCAAATGATTTGGAGATAAGTATGCTGGAGCCATTTCTACAATACCTTCCCAGACGAAAAAAACCAATATGGGCCCAAATGGGGGTGTTATATTATCCTATAATCTTTGCATTCATTTCCTTGGCAATGTTGGTAAAAGAGTTAGTTATTTCTTTTTTAATTTATTTATTAAGTTACGCCAACAGCACAAATATTTTCAATTACAAAGTCTTCCATCAAATTGAACGCTTCGCAAATTGATATACGCAATAATAACAAACGTACAAAGCATTGACGTCTCTTACTGACGCAGCTTTATTAAGAAAAAAGATGAGAAAAACAATGCATGAATAACACACCGTATTTTAATTATTTATAAATTATGCTCTTAAATTAACCTAATTTATTATTAAATATGTCCATTTCTGGAGTAACTTTACAGTGTTTCTTTTTTATCATTGGAGCATTGGTAGATAAGTTCATTCGTCTAATTTTTATACAGAAACGACAGGTTTCCTAAGAGGCCAAGAGAGAAGGTTGATGCCAATATGTCAAAGAAGCAGTTCATAATGTCCATTAATGCCCACAAGATGGGATCATGTACCTTTCACATATTGTGCAGGGTCTCCTTTCAGCGATGCACTCCAGTGAAAGATGATGGGCGGAAGTGGCCTTCGTTTGCGAGACAGTAGTCTCGCTGAATGAAGCCCACGAGAGAGAGAGAGAGAGAGAATGCAGTGGATGCTCCCACTCACCGCCGCAGGAGGCGGGATATAAAGCAACGCATGTTTGAGCATCTCCTCCCGCCTCCGTGAATCCTCTGTCGGACTCATCCGGGACACCGGGACAGAATGCGAAAACTGAACACCTGGTGCCTCACTAATGGATGAAGAGGGTCCCGCTGGGTTTTAGTGGGTATTGCGCGACCTTCTATCGCCAACTCCCACACTCCTGACTGGTCATCGGTCAGGGTTAGTGCGTAAATAGCATTTCCCAGCGACAAAAAAAAGGGTTTCATGAAGACATTTTTAGAATTTGAGGTTAAATATGAATTTAATATTGATTAGCCACATAGTTTTAATGTGTATTCTGGTCGTTTTCAGTAAACTCCTCACTCTCAGAATACTATCTTAGCCTGTATCAGTTGATATCAAAGTTAAACACTACCCTTAATATATTTTCTGTTTTATTACATAAAGATTAAAGGACGCTGGCTTCCTAAGTCATTAAACTTAAAATATTAAATGTAAGGTGTACATTATTTCTAAAACGATATTTGTACTCTTTGTGGACAACCTTATCGTAGATGAAGTTTAAAGGTTAAGTTATATTTTCAGATATATCGCCGCTGCTCTTAACATTGATAAGAAAATTACATGGACTAATGTTATCCCATTTCTATTGCCGACATGGATGTGGTACATAAGTGGCCTGAACTTGCCTTTGACTATCGTTGTGTGGCTTGCAACTTCAATGATGTCAAGTTTTTACATCATGATATGCGGTCTGACGTCTGGACATCATTCACACACCAACTTCTACGAGGGTGATGTGCCAAGGTAAAAGAACTTGAGGAAGTATACGCTAATTCTATAAACTTTGTTTGTTGCTAATAGTTCTTATAGTAGTGGATAATCCATTCATAGAGATATAACAACACATTAGGACCAATAGGACCAGGTTATTAATGATTCCTTTTAAGAGCTTCGTTTGCATGCGCTGTGTTAAAGGTTTAGAATTAATTATGCCTTAGACTGCTCCTGTCAACTCGGTAGTTGAACCGGTGTTCACAAGCACATTCTACTTTAAACGGCCTTGTGAACACCGTTTCCATTTGAAGTATATTGCCCGTATCATGTTAACTATCAGTTGTTATTGTTCTGTTTTATCTCGGGCAATCATAAATATAAGCATCTCTTTCTTTTTAAGTATAATGTGTATTATCTATTTCGCTTCCCCATAACTTTCGTAACAAAATATGCGTAGAGATAATACCAGACAATAAAGAAAACTAGAAATAAATCAGTTACAAAGTAACCATTACTAACGAAGCGTGTGTCGCGTCGAAAGTCGATAGGTTTTATGTGGTATTTTGTAAACTGTGAGCTTTTAAATACAAGACTGACTCTTTTCATTATCTCAAAGATGAGCGCAACATGACGCTGCACGAGAGCTTTAATTTTATTTTATTTTTATTTTATTTATTTATTTATCATCAAGACATACAGTATTGTTCTTACAAATAATGATCGATGACTACTGAACTAGTATAAACTGTGTTTCAGTAGTCATCACCTTCCTAATGTACTATCAATAACAATCAACCGCACATCTTTATATATGTTAAGATAAAGTTTACAGTTTCCTCATAAGAAAGGCCATTGAGGCCATTTAATAAAGAAAAGGTAACATTGTATTGTTGAACTATTTATTAGAAAACATAAAAATCATAACGTTTGGTAGTTTTTCAAGAAAATTTAAGTCCCAAGAGATACTTTAACATCATTCGACACACGGGGCAATTGACGCAAAGAATTCCGTGCGAGGCGTGGCAGACGACGGTTATTTCCGTTACAAAACGCGAACAAATTACAGAGGCCAATAAAACACGGCCGGACAGTCTATGGGTTATAAATCGTTTAAGTCCGCGCGTGTGATTATCTTATTGACTCACTGTAACCTTTTTTATGGATTTATCTTATTGAATGCAGAGAATATATATTAAAACTCATAGGAATATGGTGTACTTTGTACTTAGTAACTTGCGGAAGGAGTACCTTTATTAAATTTCATGCCAATCGCGAATAAATTTGAACATCTCGTGATGTGCGAGTGAGTTCTGTGATATAAATACAGTTTCGCATTATCACCTTTCTGATCTGGTTTGAGGAACAAATCATAAGGTATAACCAGATTTTGCGTTAACGATTTAAGCGCACTATTCATATATATTAAAGAATTTTTCGACATCTGCACTTAAATATATATGTAAGTAAGTAAATAAGTAGCAGGCCATTAACGTCCCACTGCTGGGCACAGGCCTCCTCCCTCATATGAGAGAGGGATTTTAGAGCATAGAACCACCACGCTGCTCCAATGCGGACTGGCAGGCATAGTACAGAAAGTGTACTCTCTATTCCTTGACTCTCACAGTCCGACGTGACGGCAATTCGAAACGACCGGAGAGATCTCAGGCGCAGGACCGACGGCTTAACGTGCTCTCCAAAGCACGGAGGTGGATCACACTGCCAAGTTTTTCCCAACTTCAGACAATTATTGAGAAAATCTTAGTAGAAAACTCAATATCGATTTCGAACTGGCCCGACCCGGAACTCAAACCCAGGACCTCATGTCTGTAGTCGAACATGCTAACCACTAGACCAATGAGGCAGTTTATGTTTAAGCGTCGGTTCTGCGCCTGATCTCTCTCCGCGAGTGGTCAGATTGCATTCACGTCGGATTATGTGAGTGAATGAATAGAGATTACACTTGTGTGCTATGCCTGCAAATCCGCAGTGGAGCAGCGTGGTGGGTCTATGCTCTAAAAACCCTCTCTCATATGAGTGAGGAGGTCTGTGCCCAGCAGGGAAACGTTAATGGGCTGCTACCCCTATACATAAAAACCTTTCTCTAGAATCACTCTATCTTTTATTGAAAAATTCCGATGTATAGTTTAAAAGATATAGGCAAATAGACAACAGAAACGATTTTATTTTATTGTGTACTGTGTAAGGATTAAATACATGTTTATTTACTTATGATGAGGGTGGTATGTAATTATTAATAAAAAAGAAAATTGGGCCCCTAGAATATTTCAGACGCGTATATAAAATATGAGATGAGATTCTAAAACTGAATTTATGGCTGTAATGCATCAACGTCTTCCATTTCAGGGACGAGTCTTTAGATTGGGGCATTCATCAACTAGATACGATGGTTGAGAGGGTCGAGTACATGGGGAACCACTTCAAATCAATCACTCGTTTCGGGGACCACGCGTTACATCATCTTTTTCCAACGTTGGACCACGCAGAGTTGAAATATTTATACCCAACGCTATTAGAGCACTGCGAAAAATTCGAAACTAAACTCCGTGTAACAACGTTCTATAATGCACTCATAAGTCATAGCAAGCAGCTCATAAGAAAATGGCCCAATAATTTTAAAGAAAACGGCAGTACGTAATAGTTCGTACGTGAACCTTGTTGAGCTATAATCTTTGGCGAATTGAAATTTAATGTTAACGTTTTATAAAAGAAACATTATTTTATAAGTAAAAAAGTATAGTTATTCGAGATGTTGATGTATGGATAAATCTGTTCCTAATGATTAAAAATCAAATATATTTATTGCAAGATCAAACGTACAACACACAACTTTCCATGTAATGGCGTACACCATCTATCTATATATATCGACCGATCGGCATGAGACCATGACCATTCGACGCGGAATTAATTGTAGAGGGTTTTAGGCTATTCATTTTTTCTTCTATACACACACACACACACACATATATATATATATATATATATATATATATATATATATAAANTGAAATTTAATGTTAACGTTTTATAAAAGAAACATTATTTTATAAGTTAAAAAGTATAGTTATTCGAGATGTTGATGTATGGATAAATCTGTTCCTAATGATTCAAATCAAATATATTTATTGCAAGATCAAATGTACAACACACAACTTTCCATGTAATGGCGTACACCATCTGTCTGTATATATCGACCGATCGGCATGAGACCATGACCATTCGACGCGGAATTAATCGTAGAGGGTTTTAGGCTATTCATTTTTTCTTCTATATGCACACACACATACACACAAACACACACACACACACACACACACATATATATATATATATATATATATATATATATATATATATATATAAATCAATGCTATTTTTCGTTGTAATTTTATAACTCCAGAACGGGCTCACCTATCCAAACCAAATTTTTAAGCTTTGTTTGGACTACTTAGTTAATGGTTTATGTGAAGTTTGCACAAAATCGATCGAGCGGTTTTTCATTTATCACATTTTTTGTAACAAATGAATTCAATAAATAGCGGATCATTTTGTTTGGGGTTGTGCTGTCAATTTAAAACTTTTTTATATTTACGAACTTTTTTGAACTTTATACGTAGCGAAGCACGTACCGGGTCGCTAGTCTATAATATAAAGTAAATTCAAAGTCCAAATATCTTTATTCAAGCAGGCCTATTACAGCACTTATGAATAGCCAAATATCGTTTTATTTTCATATAATATTTAAATGAATGACTGATGATAACATTAAAGAACGACTTACAATCTAAAGTTACGAGTCTTCCTTCGCGCCCTGATCTGAGAAGAGCCCACAACAAACTCAGTCACGTGTGTTTTTTTATGTCATCATCATTACATTACATATTTTTAATTTATTCTCTTTCAAAGTACATATAGAGCAATTCATTCACTTCCACGGTTTTTTGTCTTCTAAATATTCCTTCTAATTATAAAAGCATTTTCTATTGGCTTTCTTTTGTAATGAAAGATTTAAATTTACTCAGTCAGGATATACCCCATAATCTACACAATTATTATAATAAAATAATATCATTTTGAAATAATAGTTTCATCCTTATGGCAGATATTTACATTTCTATAAGTTACAAATGAGTACGGTCACATTAATAAATATATCACAGTTTATGTCGAAACGAATCAAAACTGTATGAGTGAGCTTAAAAACTGTCTCGAACGAATTATTTTATTTATTTTGACTTTCACTTAAATAGTCTTTAATATAGTAATAACTTTTAGATATTAACCATTTTTTTAAATGTATTTTTACTCATATTCATTTCTTTTATAGTGTTGGATTATTTATTATTAATTTTAATAGACATGATGTGTCAGTTACTGTCACAAAGCGTGTGTCCTTATACAAGGTCTTCTTAAATTATTTTGAAATCTAAATTGTTTAAATTTCGTTCTTCAAACTGATCTAAATGTGTTTTCACGTAAAAACATGCCACATATTATGTTTAGGGAAGGTACAATTAACACGTTTAGTAAGTTATTGGACTATCTCAGATACTCATCGTACATCGTTTTTGAGCTGTAAACACTTTAATGATATTACTAGAATTTCCCCATATAAATATACCATATATGGTAGTAGAGAAGACACATATCCAAAATGAGCATCTTCATCGCGAAATTTCGAGTCGATCGGGAAAATAGTTTATAAGACCTTGTGATAATCGAGTGATTGTTTTTCGTTTGTACTATACTATCTGAACCCGGGACTTCGTCTGCGTGAAATGGTTTTTGGGTAGCAATTTCCTAAGGAATATTCCTACGAAATTTCCTGTTTATATGCCTTACGATTCCAGAGATATCATGATGAGTTAGTTAACACCCCCGCGACCCTCCTTGCGGGTAGAGTTTCGTAAAATCCGTTCTTAGCTGATCTCTACTCGGCAAAAGGAATATTCCTACCAAATTTTAAGACTACGCCTTATAGTTCCAGAGATATAGTGATGAGACATATATATGTACATATATATATATATATATATATATAAAAGAGAACGGAGAAGCATAAAGCACAGGGGCGTAGGGTTCTCCGCCGACATCGTTATTAATTAGATCCATTATTTAATTTCTTATTCTGTGGGCGTTCGTGGGTTATGTTGGTGCAATCAAACACTTTATTAATTAACTCAGATTATAATGTTCCCGATATCAATTTACACAAACTCATTAACACTAATAGGAACTATCTATCACTAGCTAGGTACGCGACAGTTCCAGTAGTAGACTGCTCCGGTCGAGCGCTACTCGACAACTGTCAAGAGACTCCCGCCGGACTGTCACCATTGACTCTATCCACGCCGATAGATGGCGCCAGCGCTCCACAAACAACTGCCCTCCGACATATATATATTTGTTTTTACAAAACAACAGAATAATAGTTTTTTAAAAATTAAAATTTAAAACTAAACTACATAAATATGAAATTATACATTTCATAATTATAGATAATGGTTCTTCCTTTATCTTTCTGTTGTGATGAACAATCTTGATGAACACAAAATTATCGCAGTCCCACAATTCTAATCACTGGAGTATATTATCCAAATAACTGAAAACCTAACACGATTATTTCATAGAGTAAACTAATTTAACGAGGGAAATTTGTTACACCAAATTATTGGTACTAAGGTTTCCCTCCCAACAACTCGGTAGTGGTCATTTTGTGACACATTAAAGAGATTAACGTTGTGTTGCATAGTGGATCCTTATTACATATTATGAACGGGGGGTATGAGCTTGTTTTATGAGTTTAGAATGGAAATTTAAGTATGTCCTATGTTGCATTTTACCTTAATGGAATTTGTCCATATATTACATTTCCTGATTTATTTATCAAATACGTAATAAGACGTTATATTTACAACACAAACATGATTTGAGTTTTGTAATATCTCTAAAACGTTTTCTATGAAAACACCGCTGTAATTTGACTTACAAGAAGTTACGCAAAACCTTGAGAAATTATATAGCTAACCCTTTCTTCAAAAATCATTTTATCTAATGGAAAAAGCCGTATGAAAATCTATCTAGTATGTTCTTTGATTGTACCGCAAACAGACACAAAGGAAGACCTTGTTTTATAATTTGAATAATTTGAACCATGTAAAGATACCTTCTTAATTTTGATCAAATCAACGGAACGTTTGGGGGTATCGTACAGTTTCATGGACGGCAGCAAAACTCCTGACAGGTAATCTCCCATTGGAGATTACTGGTAAGCAGAGGAGTATGACTGACGAGATAAGGAGAGTCAGGGTTCTACCTAATAGAGCCATGACCCAAAGAAGGAGGATCTCGGGTCCCCTGAGGAGGAAGGGGCCATGGTAGAGGAGATCTGCCGTCTTCTGGACAAATGGCTGGGCATAGAGCAAGGATCGCTCTCCTACAGGTTGGTACAGGTGCTTACTAGTCATGGTTGCTTCGGCAAATACCAAACTATTGGCTGTGAGCCGTCGGCCTGATGTCACGAGTGGGGTGCCTTGTCAGATACAGCCCACCACACGGTGGCAGAATGTCCCGCCTGGGGACCTCAGCGACTCCTTATAACGTCGTTGATCGGCACAGACATCTCACTGGCAAGTATTATAGGAGCAATACTTATATGTGAGCAGGCCTGGAGAGCGGTTGCCTCCTTTTGCGAAACTGTCATCTCGCTTAAGAAGGCACAGCAATGGGAGAAGGTGAATGACGCCGAAACTCTCCAGCCCCGACGAAGGGGTGCATGAAACAAAAGACGGAGATTCATAAAAATCCTCACGCTGTAGAATATCTGTGGATCGACTGCAACCAGAGAGGAATGCCTCAACGAACCCTATGCTCCCCAATTATGGTTGATGCCGGTCCCACTGGCTTTTAGTGGGTATTGCGAGTTAGTACCCTCGTGAAGTCTCGCAGTCCCGACCCCATTAGTCGGGGTGTGTAAATGCATTTCCTTTTTAGTTTTATACATTATCGTTATAAAAACTGCATTAACATCAAGTGTTACCAAGTTTCAAATGTTTTTTGTACGTGAGTGGTTGAATAAACAAATATTAACAATCGAAAATTTTAGCAAGATATTAGCCATGATGTTTTAGTAGTGTGATTCGTGGATTCTTGTTCAAAGGAGTTCCTGAGCAGGCTAAGTATCTTCTTATTAAAAGACGCTTACATGCTTGATTAGTCTCTCAAATCTATTATTGAACATTGGGAGTAAACCTGTAGAGCACCATGGTGAGTTAATGCTCTAAGAAACACTTTCTCCTATGAGTGGGATTTTAAAAGAATACCATTTACTGACTTACTTGCACATTTAAGGAGAATGTGAACTAGTTTACATTTTTAATAGGTAAAGTAAGTAAGTCGCAGCCCATTAACGTCCCACTACTGGGCACAGGCCTCCTCACTCCAAGGAGTGAGGGTTTTTTTAGAGCATAGACCCACCACGCTGTTCCACAGCGCTTTGGCAGGCATAGTACACAAGTTCACTCTCTATTGCTTCACTGTCATAGATCAGGCGCAAGACCGACGTCTTAACGTGCTCTCCAAGGTACGGGGGTGGATCACACCGCCAAATTCCCAATTTCGGGCAAATATTGAGAAAATCTTGAATAGAAAACGCAATATTGATTTTTGAATTGGCTCGACCCGGGACTTGACCCAGGACCTCATGTGTGTAGTCGAACATGCTAACCACTAGACCAATGAGCCAATTTGTGGCCAAATTATCATTCTATTATATATTTCAACTAGCCTTCGTCCATCCGAGACATACATAAACGTAAAGCGCAGCTGTGTTCATCGCAAACGCAATTCATAATGAGGAATACACAACACGACACCACTAAATCTCTTTAATGTGTCACTAAAGGACCGTTTAGAAAGCTTGTATAATGTCATTATCTTATTTTAACAGTGGAATTAGTTAACGTAGCTCGCAATGTATTAACGCAAATTTAGGTAATTGTAATTTCTAATTTATCAGAGTCTGGGTCGATGGGAGGCTTCGGCCGTGGTTAATTATCAACCTACCAGCAAAGACGAGACGCCAAGCAAAAAAATTGCAGTCCAGTACGATGCTTTGCCTAAATCAATGGTAAATTTGGTTTTAGTTCTTGTATTTAAACTGGGAATATTGCTTGTTTTACTGTAAAAATATGGTTACGAATATATAAAATACTAGCATAACTACAGCAGTTGGACATATGGTATCCTAAACTAAATTTTTGTAGATATTAATACGTTCTATAATACTGTAGATCATCAATAGCGCATTTTATCATCATATCCGCAGCGCACGCGATACAGATTTTTTGCGACTAATTTTTTCGCACCTTGGGTTACATTAATGCATTTTTGTTAAGGATCCTTATTTATTTTAGAAAGTAATATAGCCTACGTCGATTAGCGAAAATGCAGCTTTTTAATGGTGAAAAAATTTTTGAAAACGATCCAGTAGTTTTTGTGTGAAAACTTTACAAACATTCTTACAGACAAAACAAAAAAGTTTACTCTATATAACTAATATTTAGTTTAGATTTTTTAATATTCATTAAAATATGTTGTGAGAATCAATGCCGTTGAATTTTTCTCTTAACGAAGCACTTCCTGTATATTGACAAAACAACTCTTTTTGTGCTATATTGTTTGTATTTAATAAAGTTGTAAATAAAGCTTGTACTAAGATATATGGAACAAATAAATCAATGTATTATTTATATAAAAGAGCGTGCGTACGAAGTACACATGTCAAAAGTGAAACTTCTTTGGCAAAGTGATTTTTAAGTCTTGTACAAATTTACACAAACCTAAAACTTTAGATTTACGAGAAATAGAAGAAGGGAAAACGGAAGATATGTTAGGAATTTATTGAAATCTCAAATGACAAAATGTAAATAAAAATGCCAAGTGTTCTTTGTCAATAATTTAATAATCAAACAACCCTTGAAGTATATCCTTTCCAATAAAAAACGAATCATTGAAATCTGTTGGTTTAATCTTGAATTATTCATCCATTTGTCGCGCACATGCTCAATGCAAATTTAAGACTTATACCGGTTTCTCATAAATGCCATCATCAGAACTAGACTAAATGGGAGACTACGACAAGCAGCACCTTTCATATAAAAAAAGAATCATCGAGATCGGTTCACCCACTCGAAAGATATGAGGTAACAAACATAAAAAACTGCACATCTTTTTACTCCGTACAAATTTTGCGTACTCCGTAAGAAGTTTCACTTCAAAAACCACGAGTTATAAGGTTTAATTGATAATAATTTTATTTCGCAATGTATTTTATAAAAAAAGGTCTCAATGTCCGATATGCTATTAGCATTTCGGGTCGGAAATCATGCTATATACGTTTATAACAGTAATTAGTAGCTGATGGTTAGCGGTCGGTTGACCTCAAAATAATATTGGACCAAATGTTTGTCAATCTGGTGACGAGCCTTGGTTGTGTAGTGGTTTTCTAATTACTTGAGCTCGATTGATAATGAATTTATAATAAGTCTATTTATCAAACTACTGACTGTTCCCCACTCTGTTACCCGCGTAATCTGGATGCCTAGTTAACAAAATAAAAGTTACTCCCTTAAACATCAGGTTTAGGCCAGTTCAAATCTTGTTAAATTTGAGATTATCTAGAAGGAACAAACCACATGACTTTTAACATTATTAAATTCAAATATTGAACATATTATTATTTCGTTATATTTTGTTGGAATGTCGGATTTTAGTAATTTAAAAAGTAATTTACAGGTATTCAAACGGTCTTTATTAACATTTAAAACCAGTTTTTAGAGAGCGTAGGTATGCATTTTGTAGTAGCTGTTAGTTGAGATACATACAGTGTATATATTATATTATTTCTTAATTTTTCCGATGTTTTCATAGTTATTCTTCTATTTGAGATGGACAAGAGTGCAAAAAAAAAAACTATCAATAAAATCAGTCTACCCATTCTTTAGTGATAAATGAATACTATAAAGACTTTGTTGACTTGTATAAAGAATATAATATTAATATTAATAATCAAGCGGCCAAAATCCTTCATCAAGAGCTCGCTCTGATGTGCGGTCTTCTTGATGAGAGACTGCCGTATTATAGGTACCAGCCGGTGCCAGTACCCGAACGCGACGGAGTCCGACTCTATTGGGAGCGGTCCATTATCACGGACTGGACCATAGTAGCCAACAAGCCTGATATCGTGATAATGGACCGGGCAGAGTCTCGGGTGTTTTTAGTGGATATCACGATGCCGTATGACGAGAATCTCGTGCGAGCTAAGACAGAGAAAAAACGTAAATATCTGGATCTGGCGCACGAGATTACCGCCATGTGGGGAGTGGGATCCACTGAAACCATCCCAATCGTAATATCTGCGAATGGTCTGATCCCAGTCAGTCTCGCTCACCATCTGAGACGACTGGGGTTCCGTGGCAGTTCGCTCGCAGCAAGGATGCAAAAGGCGGTGTTGCTGGACTCGGCTAGGATAGTCCGGCGGTTCCTCAGCCTGTAGCCCTGACCCCCGGCCGTCTGGTCTCCCTGCCGAGGTATATCCTCCGCCCGTCTTATTTATTTATGTAAATATTTACGTATTATTTTATATCTCTATATAAGTAATTATTATAAATCTATCTATATGTAATATAAATATTATATATATTTGCGTAAACCGGCGTGAGTGTAAAAGTAGAATAATAATAATAAAATCTTTATTTGTTCCAGAATTACAAAGGTTTCTTGATATTACCCTTGACCCCCAAACTAGGAATACCCGTGTCTTGGAGGTCTCATCCTACCCGTTACATTCTGGGAACCTTGTATACGAGTATATACTATAACTTACTTATAAAACAAAAATTACTTACAATATATTAGTAATGTTGGTAACTTATAATTATGTTAGTTTGAATAAATGTATTCGGGCGTGCGAGCGTGAGTGTGTTAGTGTGTGTTGCGGTGCGTGTGTGTGTGCGCGCAAGTATGCGTGTGTGACCGTGAATAAGAGAAGAAAAGGTAAAAAAAATAAAAAAAAATTTAAACTAAAAAATGTAGTTTAGTTTATTATCGAAATAATTGTTCGGTGCGCTGATAATTTAATGTTTTTAAATACTTGTTTTTTTTTTTTTTTAAAAAGTTTCTTTTTCTGGTGATATCTGTTGTCGTGCAAAATATTTAATGTATTATTAATATTATTGTAGATATAATTGGCAAGGAAGGCAAATTGTCGTTGAGCAAAAGTACTTCTAGTACTTGCAATATGTATTTCAGGACGACGGAGAGGGGACTTTTCTGTCAGTGGGATTTTGAGTGTGCGGTGACAGCGAATTAAAGATTTTTCAATGTAGAGTTGCCGAACTGTGAGCACCTATGATATGGTGGAAATATTTTTCAATTGTTTTCATTAGTTCATTCTGTCACTATATATACACTTTGTTCAATGGAAAAACTGGTTGAATAAAATATACTCAATAAATTCACATAAGTTCAAAAACATTTTCGTGGATGACACTTGATCTTAATAAGGGTTTTTTCATTCAATCCTTAGTTCAATTATCAAATTTAATTACTTAATAATCTTATTTGCGTAAAATTGTCCAGCAGCCTTTATTAATAGTTGCCATTAAAAATTTATAAGGTTTTTTTCTATTCAATGAGTTTAAAAAGATCGTGTAGTAGTATAGTAATTTTTCGTATATATAGACGTGAAAAATATTTTGAAATCCATAAAAATATTGACTATTTGAACGGGTATATATCACGATGGCGATTTTTAATTTTTAATTTTTAATTTTGCCGATATTTCGACCCAGTCGTCGTAACGTCGTGGCCACGATCCATGCAACTGGGTCGAAATATCGGCAAAATTAAAAAGTAAAAATCGCCATCGTGATATGTACCCGTTCAAATAGTCAATATGTTAATAAACCACGAAAATTTAAGTTTAAAACAATTAGATCCATAAAAATGTTGTATTTATTATATTTAATAGATAAAAATCCCTGACATACGTATTATTATAAATAAAAATTATGATTTTCGTTACCATAATAACAGTACATACAATTTCAACTTAAAATTGCATATACGAGTCACTTTCAATAAACTTGACAGCATAATGAAGTAAATTATTTTCAAGGATCACCCAACTTTACTTTTATAATAAAAGGGTGTCAAATTCAAGGCCCTTTCTCATACAGACACAAAGAGTCCGTTGTCAGACCCTTATCTAGAGCCCCTTTGCAGTGACAAAATTTAGAAAACTGTTTAGTCATATGAAAAAGTAGCTCTATTAAAAATATTAAGGCTCATCACTTTGATCGACGAAGTTAAAAAAGTATCTTTTCATGTCAGTATTTTACAGAGAAATCCAGATTAAAAATCGTCTTCTAGAATGCTACGTCTGGCCCATTCTTCTTTACGGATAAGAGTCTTGGACAGTAAGAGAAGATCTCAGAAAACGTATTGAAGCATTCGAGATGTGGGCATACAGACGCATGTTGGCAATGAGCTGGACTCAGAAATTATCCAACGAACAAGTTTTACAACGTATCAACCAAAAACGCGCACTTTTGCAGANGAAAATCTTAATAGAAAACTCAATATTGATTTTTGAATTGGCCCGACCCGGGACTCGAACCCAGGACCTCATGTCTGTAGTCGAACATGCTAACCACTAGACCAATGAGGCAGTCAAACATCAGGCTTATGCCAGTTCAAATCTTGTCAATTTGGTTGGAATTTGGTTGATTTGATTGGAATGTCGGATTTTAATCATTTAAAAAGTAATTTACAGGTATTCAAACGGTCTTTATTAACATTTAAAATCAGTTTTTAGAGAGCGTAGGTATGCATTTTGTAGTAGCTGTTAGTTGAGATAGATACAGTGTATATATTATATTTTTTCTATATTTTCCGATATTTTCATAGTTATTTCTTCTATTTGAGATGGACAAGAGTGCAAAAAAACTATTAATAAAATCAGTCTACCCATTCTTCTGTGATAAATGAATACTATAAAGAATTTGTTGACTTTTATAAAGAATATAATAATAATAATAATCAAGCGGCCAAAATCCTTTATCAAGAGCTCGCTCTGATGTACGGTATTCCTGATGAGAGACTGCCGTATTATAGGTACCAGCCGGTGCCAGTACTCGAACGCGACGGTTTCCGACTCTATTGGGACTGGTCCATTATCACGGACAGGACCATACTGGCCAACAAGCCTGATATCGTGATAATGGACCGGGCACACTCTCGGGTGTTTTTAGTAGATATCACGATCCCGTATGACGAGAATCTCGTGCGAGCTGAGACAGAGATAAAACGTAAATATCTGGATCCGGCGCACGAGATTACCGTTGTGTGGGGAGTGGGATCCACTGAAACCATCCCAATCCCAATATCTGCGAATGGTCTGATCCCAGTCAGTCTCACCATCTGAGACGACTGGGGTTCCGTGGCAGCTCACTCGTAGCAAGGATGCAAAGGCGGTGTTGCTGGACTCGGCTAGGATAGTCCGGCGGTTCCTCAGCCTGTAGCCCTAACCCCCGGCCGTCTGGTCTCCCTGCCGAGATGTATCCTCCGGCCGTCTTATTTATTTATGTAAATATTTATGTATGTTTATGTATTATTTTATATCTCTATATAAGTAATTATTATAAATCTATCTATATGTAATATAAATATTATATATATTTGCGTAAACCGGCGTGAGTGTAAAAGTAGAATAATAATAATAAAATCTCTATTTGTTCCAGAATTAGAAAGGTTTCTTGATATTACCCTTGACCCCTAAACTAGGAATACCCATGTCTTGGAGGTCTCACCCTACCCGTTACATTCTGGGAACCTTGGATACGAGTATACGAGTATACCATATTTTACTTATAAACAAAGATTACTTACAATATATTAGTAATGTTGGTATCTTATAATTATGATATGCTAGCATGAGTGTGATAGTATGTGTTGGGGTTGCGTGTGTGCGTGTGTGCGCGCAAGTGTGTGTGTGTGTGTGTGTGTGACCGTAAATAAGAGAAGAAAAGGTAAAATAAAATATAAAATATATTTTAAAATAAAAATTGTAGTTTAGTTGATTATCGAAGTAATTCTTCGGTGCGCTGATAATTTTATGCTTTTAAATAATTGTAAAGTTTATTTTTCAGGTGGTATCTGTTGTCGTGCAAAATTTTTAATGTATTATTAATATTTTTGTAGATATATTGGTAAGGAAAGCAAATTGTCGTTGATCAAAAGCACTTCTAGTTCTTGCAATATGTATTTCAGGACGACGGCGAGGGGACTTTTCTGTCAGTGGGATTTTGAGTGTGCGGTGACAGCGAATTAAAGATTTTTCAATGTAGAGTTGCCGAACTGTGAGCACCTATGATATGGTGGAAATATTTTTCAATTGTTTCCATTAGTTCATTCTGTCACTGTATATACACTTTGTTCAATTGAAAACTGGTTGAATAAAATAGTCTCAATAAATTCACATAAGTTCAAAAACATTTTCGTGGATGACACTTGATCTTAATAAGGTTTTTTTCTATGCAATGAGTTTAAAAAGATCGTGTAGTAGTATAGTAATTTTTCGTATATTTAGACGTGAAAAATGTTTTGAAATCCATAAAAATGTTGTATTTGTTATATATAATAGATAAAAATCCCTGACATACGTATTATCATAAATCAAAATTATGAAGTTCGTTAATATAATAACAATACATACAATTTCAACTTAAAATTACATATACGAGTAACTTTCAATAAACTTGACAGCATAATGAAGTAAATTATTTTCAAGGATCACCCAACTTTACTTTTATAATAAAATGGTGTCAAATTCAAGGCCCATTCTCATACAGACACAAAGAGTCCGTTGTCAGACCCTTATCTAGAGCCCCTTTGCAGTGACAAAATTTGGAAAACTGTTTAGTCATATGAAAAAGTGGCTCTATTAAAAATATTAAGACTCATCACTTTGATCGACGAAGTGAAAAAAGTATCTTTTCATGTCAGTATTTTACAGAGAAATCCAGATTAAAAATCGTCTTCTAAAATGCTACGTCTGGCCCATTCTTCTTTACGGATACGAGTCTTAGACAGTAAAAGAAGATCTCAGAAAACGTATTGAAGCATTCGAGATATGGGCATACAGACGCATGTTGGCAATAAGCTGCACTCGGAAATTATCCAACAAACAAGTTTTACAACGTGTCAACCAAAAACGAGCACTTTTGCAGACTGTCAAGTTGAGGAAAGTATTCTACCTCGGCCACGTCCTTAGACACGAGAGTTACGGACATCTTCGACTTAATATGATGGGCGCAGTCGCTGGTAAAAGGAGTATTGGCCGTAGAAAAAAATCATAGCTTCGCAACATAGTGAATGGACTGGGATTGCGAGTGCCGCCGAACTTTTCCGCCTCGCAAGAGACAAGTTTAAATACGCTAAACTGACTGCCAAGCTCCGCTAGTTGGAGAAGCACTTTAAGAAGAATTTATTAATTAATAATATGTAAGTATATCTAATGTATGCTTAGATGGTGTGAGCACATAGTAGAATGAATGAAAGGAGACTAACAAAGAGAATTAATTAGTCAAAAGTGAATGATAAAGTTGGAAGGGAAAGACCAAGGTGAAAGTTTCTGGATCAGGTCAAGAATACTCTAAATGTATGTACATGTATATATATCTATCTATAAATAAAAGTTTTAACAAAAAAATAACCGCCTTCAAAACAAACTGTAACAAATATATTAAAGTGCTCTAAAAAGTAAAAAATAATATACGTATTCTTTTTTAGAGTTCTTCGTATTCTTATATTCGGATTCGCGTATCCACTTGGCAGCTCCCGACCTCTCCCACCTATAGGTGTATATGTATTTACAACCTTCAGCTATTTATGGAGGTGCCTTGGCTGACACTGACTCCAAATATAAGACAACATTATCTCAAAACAACCCTTAAAGTATATACTTTCCAATAAAAAAAGAATCATCGAAATCGATTGGCGTGATCTTGAGTTATTCGTCCATTTGCCGCGCACATGCTTAATGAAAATTTAAGACTTATCCAATTTTTTCATGGATGCCATCACCAGAACTGGATTTAAAAAAAATGAGACCCTAGGACGAGCACCACCTTTCATATAAAAAAATCTTCAAGATCGGTCTACCCTGTTGGAAGATATGAGGTAACAAGCATAAAAAAATACAGACGAATTGATAACCTCCTCCTATTTTTGAAGTCGGTTAAAAAATAAGTCTATCGTTTGATCGGAATATAATAATTTCATTGTATTAATTTAATTTATAAATCTGTAAACATTCACAACATCTGGACTATATAATATGTATAACTATACTATCAAAGAAGTTTACAGTATTCAACGATCAAAGGATTTTGATTTTGTGAAATAAAACAAATTTAACACTACTATTTTCTATATGAATATTTAGAAACGCCTTGCATAGAATGAATAGCAAATACTTTTTTTTATGGCATAAAAGTTGACACTCGGCTTTAATCGCATTTCTATGTTAATAAGGTGTTGATATTTAAGTTGGTAAACTGCTAACCTTATATTGCTTATAAAATAAACATATATTAGTGCCTTAAAGTCTTTTCGGCACATCAGTGGCTATCACCACAACGGAAGGTTTTCACTTTGTTACTGCTGTTAGAATGGTTATTCATAACGGTTAAAGAATTTCCAGTCCAGTGCTATTTAAATGTTGTTGTTCTAAATGTCGTCGTCGGTTCGTCAACTATGTGCTTCATCCATTGCCACTTTAGCTTCGTAATTTGTTAGGCTATGTTGGTCACTTTGATGCGTCTACGGATCTCCTCATTTATGATCTGATCGCCTAAAGAAACTCTGAGTATAGCCCTTTCCATCGCCCGCTAAGTGACTTAGAGCTTTGAATGAGGCCCATAGTCAGCGACCATGTTTACGGTCAGCACTGACAACACGCACTGTACGAAGACTTTGGTCTTAAGGCACACCTAAATACCTAAATATAGAAAGTGCAATTAATGCATTGTGTACTTGTGTTAGTAAAACAAGTACTTATTTTTCTTCTGTAAAGGTTAGAGTACAGGAAATTAGTGCCAACAAAGAAATGAAACGCCTGTTTGAAATGAATAGCAAAACACTCCTGAACTGTTTATACAGAAATATATTCTATTATGATTCATGTTTTATTAATTACCAAATAATTTGTACCTGTACCAGTGTTGGTGTAATTGTGTCAAATTATCGATTTTTCTTGAAGAAACGAACCGAATAGAGTTTATACGGTTCAGAATTTCTTTTATTAAATCCCATGGCCTATAGATATTTGCAGGAGGCTAAATTTATTTATATTATATATAGTTATATATTCTTTGACCCGTGACAATGGTTAGACACTACGATTCTTGTTAAGAGCCTCGGATTCGAATCCTGGGTAGACACCACTAAATTCTCTTTATATAACTCATTTAAAATTCGTCGTTGTAATTTTTGGTTAAGGATATTTTGAGGAAACCTACAGATATCGATCTACTCGTATACTGGGATATTTGTATAGTCTAATAACCCTCTACCCTATGAGTGAGGAAGTCACAGCCCAGCAGTGGGACGCTAATAGGCTGCTGTACACCTTATCCACAAATTTTATACGCATTGTTAACGTCACTTAAAAGTTAAGGTTAGACAGTCAAGGCTACTCATTATTTCTACTTCACTGGCCTTCATAAAAAATTACACTAATGGATATTGTGACACATTCAATTGTCTAATAGAAGTGCCTAAATCTTGCATAAAGCTTATAATTATCGTCTAATTACGTGTGAAAATATTTGTTATAATTGAAAAATGATGTAACACAATGTTTATTAAGGTTAAATTTTAAAGAAATAAAACAGGGTATCGTCGTGTGTAGGCAGAATTAAAGCTTATAAAGTAAAAGTTATTTACGCACGGTTCAACTGGGGTAGTAAGCTGGGGAATGCGTGATGAGAGCGTTACTAAAATTGTGATAGAATGAGGCGAACGGGCTTTGAGTTACGTTTTACTTCAGTCGTGTGATCTAAAGCACACCTATTTTTATTTTATAAAATACTTTAATTAATCTATATACATTTATAATCCAAACGTTATTACCCACTCATTGCTCATGTCTAAAACTATTTAGCTAATTAACTTGAAATTATACTTATATATCCTAAAAGGGATATATACGTTTAATTTAAGCCACGTAGAGGCCCACTAAAATCGGACTTTTACTTATACCCACGAGATGGAAATATAAGCAAGATACGAGACTCACTGATCAATCACGAGATTTACAACACTACTTGTTCAGTTGGCACGAAGTTTGGGATATATCCTTTCGTGACATTAGATTCATTAAGAGTTCATTAAGATCAGATTTTCTATATTTCCACGGGATCAGGAACTACGAGGGTGCCGCAGAGAGGGACCGCTGGTGGATTTGCTTATGACTGATTAATATAATCTGCAATAAAGGAAAATATTGAGAGGAAATTTGCATATTCAATGACAGATTCTGGGATACACTTAAACAAGAAGGATAGGTCTTTTTTGAAGCAGCGTGTTGGGTTTTTCTAAACTCTTTCTCTTATTAGAGAAGAGCTCTTCTGCAGCTCCGAGATCTTAGTATGAATTACTATGGGCAGTTAACCTTTAAGTTAACCTTTGACTGTTGTCTCACTTCAGTGTTAAGTAATGATACAGTCAATCAATTACTTCGTACAAGGTAATTAACGTTACGCTACGACTATTATTTACTATTTTACTCTTAATTAACACTCGTATAAAAGCTAAATAAATTTTTCTAATTTTAATATAATATACTATCTTTTATAATAATTAAATTGAGCGTTATTTACATATAAATTCAGTCAGTTAACTTAACAGTTTCCCTTAAGGCGTAATCCATTAAAAATAACAAATGATCCAAATCTTGGAAACAGCTAGAATAACTTGTTACATTAATCGTTTCCATCAATTATCCTCTACGTCTTAAATAAAACAATCACGTCAAGATTTTACGGCGTTGTTTCACTGTTTTTCTATATAAATATTATGACTCTATATAAAAATCATGAAGAAAATATGGAGGTATCGAAACATCACTAAGACCTCGTAATCCAAACTCGTGAGGACTGTGATCTTCCCCATATTTTATACGCTACTCAGACGTGAACATTGCAACAAGTGGAAAGACAGAAAATTGATGCTCTAGAAATTGTTGTTTAATAAGAATGCGTGGACTTTGTTTTGTGCAAACATCTCGATACTTCAAGAACTCGGCATCAAGCAGCGTCTATATTCTACAGTACAATCTCGCATCCTGACTTTCATTGGACACCTCTCACGGCGTGACAATCAGGCCATTGAACGCCTCTTTGTTCAGGAAAAGGTGGAAAGCAACAGACCGCGTGGGAGGCACCTACTTGATGGACTGACCAGATCAAATGCTGCTCTGGGAAGTCAATTAAACAAATGCAGCAGGATGACCTCAACCAGGCAGAAGTCGTCATGCGCACAACCTCTGCCTCCGTCATAACTTCATTTTCGATTCGAACATCTACTGACAATATTTTTGCTAATTGGAACTTCCTGTTCCCCTTATAGTAACAGCCGAAGCCTCTTTTTAGTCAAATTTAGCCTACAACTGTGTCTAGAGTTCTGTATAACTCTATATAAAGTACTTCACAATTGATTCAGCGGTTTAGGTGTAAAAGCGTGGTAAACAAACTTACTTTTGCATTTAGGGGTGCTATATCAGTATAGTTCAAAATACAAACGATTCTCGAAAGTTCTAAAAGCAAATGTTAAGAGACAATCCCTGCAATGAGTTGTAGACGATATTTTAATCGTGCCAGAAAGTCGTGTTTTTGTTTTAATAGCGCCATGAACCTCAAAGTTTTTTAATTAAGAGCTAAAGGGAATTATACTAAGTTTTTGCAATCTGAATTCGTTTGATCGCTCATCGACATCCTACTTCATCGCTGGATGGGTAAAACTTCTGATAAAATTCAGTTCTAATAAGTTGAGAAGAAACGAGTTACGCGACTAACTTTATTATGCCCCGTTTATAAATTTATGACGAAATTTCTAAAGCTGTAGCTCCGATTGACATAAATTTTGGCATACTTGCTCTTGTCGCTACGTAGAAGCTCACTAAGAAAAGATTTCTCCAAATTCACTTGATCAAACCGACGTTACGGTAGGTGACTTTAACTTGGCAGAATATTTTATAGGCTTTCCGGATAGGAAAGCCTATAAAAGATTCTGCCAAGTGTCGTTAATTTGCTCCCAACAATTGAAGACTTCCGTTACTTTGTCATAGATCCCATGACCAAAACTTAATCAAACTGTCATCAAACAACCCTTGAAGTATATCTTTTCCAATAAAAAACGAATAATCAAAATTGGTTGTCGTGATCTTGAGTTATTAGTCCCCTTATCACATGTATGCTAAATGCAAATATAAGACTTATACGGTTTTCTCACAGATGCCATCCTCAGAACTGTACGAAAAATTGGGACCCTACGGGAGGCACTACCTTTCAAATAAAAACTATTGACTCATCACGAAATTTCTGGAACCATAAGGCGTAGAGACATGAAATTTGGAATGAACACTCTTTTTGCCGCATAGAGGTCAGCTAGAAACGGATTTTACGAAATTCCACCAGCAAGGGGGGTGGCGAGGGTGTTAACTATTGATTCATCACGATATCTCTGGAACCTTATGGCGTAGAGACATTCCTTTTGCCGCGTAGAGGTCAGCTAAGAATGGATTTTGCAAAATTCCACCCCCGAGCATTAATTAAAAATATTCAAATTATCACATTCAATAAAAATTCAAACTTTACATTTACAACTTAGATATTTTATGGATTGTAAAACTTGGTCATAAATTTTATTTTGACATAATGAAAACTAACAATAGTAAATTTTTGGAAATTCCACCCACAAAGGGCAATGGGGGTATCTTTCTTATTTGTAAAACAATTTGCCTAAATTAATGAAAATGCTACCAAAAAAAAACATTCCACGCAGACGAAGTCGCGGGTTCAGCTAGTTTAATATATAAGTACATACGTGTTATACAATAACATACTTACATAAATAGAAAAACATGAATCGTCATCGAATCAGCATCATAAATAGAAAAATTGCGAATAAGAAAACCAAAAATAAAATTGCTAAATTAATTAAACTATACAAACAGATTCATAGTTTAGAGAATATATAGAGATTTAGGAAATATTATATTTAGGTAATCTGTAACGAAACACGTATGTAACGAATACAACTTATATATCATAAGTTATCTATATCAAAAACGTTTTTAATTCTAAGCAGTTTTAAAAATATCTCATCGTACGCGAAATATAAAGAATTTTTGATTCGTATCTTCTCGCGTTGTAAACTAATTGAGATGTTTCAACAAAATCAATTTACAGTTCCTGTGGAGTGATTGAATTCAAAAATTACAACTGATAGACATTTTTCAATATCCGTAGATACTTCACAGTTGGAACAATTTATCGTAAAATCAACAGGAACACAACTGTTCAATTATTCCCTCGCTGCGCGGCCGAAGCGAGGTGCAATTAAATTGTAACCAAGAGTAACAAACCGACACAAGAATAACCATATTCACTGTATAACATGATGAAAATCGATACAAAACTGATCGTGCATTCATCTTACATGGAAAAATGGAGTTATTTGTGTTCCAACCACAACATAATTAACAGAAATTGAGTTATTCACTTCGTATAGCATATATATTTGTATCTAATGAAGTCGTTCTATAATCTATATATATAAAAGAGATAAAAGAGGTATCTATTGACTCATCACGTTGCCGATTTAACGAAATTGATAGAAATTTGGTACAGCGATAATCTAGAGCCTGGACTTTACGCTCTTTGCATTAATATACAGGAAATAAAATAACATTGAAGTATTAATACGTATGATTTTTAAGTGTAAAGCAATTTGCCTAAAAGGTAAGGTAAGTGGCAGCCCATTAACGTCCCACTGCTGGGCACAGGCCTCTTCACTCATATGACAGAGGGTTTTTAGAGCATAGCCCCACCACGCTGCTCCACTCTCTATTCCTTAACTCTCATAGTCCGATGTGTCGATAATCCGACACAACCGGAGACAGATCGGGCGCAGGACCGACGGCTTACGGGTGTGGATCACTACGCCAACTTCCCAACTTCGGGCAAATATTGAGAAAATCTTAATAGAAAACTCAATTCCCATTTTTGGATTGGCCCGACCCGGGACTCGAACCCAGGACCTCATGTCTGTAGACGAACATGCTAACCAATGAGACAATTTGCCTAAATTAATGAAAATACTACCTTTTCAAACAAATGAAATACACATTGAGCGCAGACGAAGTCGCCGGTTCAGTTAGTATGTATATATATATATATATATATATATATATGTCGGAGAATAAGAGAGAACGGAGAAACATAAAACACAGGGGCGTAGGGTTCTCCGCCGACATCGTTATTAATTAGATCCATTATTTAATTTCTTATTCTGTCGGCGTTCATGGGTATTGTTGGTGCAATCAAACACTGTATTAATTAACTCGGTTTATAATGTTCAATCACTTAATGTTCCCGATATCAATTTACACAAACTCATTAACACTAATAGCTAGGAACGCGACAGTTTCAACAGTTGACTGTTCCGATCGAGCGCTACTCGACAACTGTCGAGTGACTCCCGCCAGACTGCCACCATTGACTCTGTCCACGCCGATAGATGGCGCCAGCGTTCCACAATTATCTGCCCTCCGACATATATATCTTGTTTATACTTCTACAAATCTAAAACTTTCGATTTCCGAGACTTAGAGAGAGGGATCTTAAGAATTTAATTGTGATTAAAACATTTAAAATGTCGAAAATTGATACAAATAATTTATTGAAATCTCAAATAACGAATTGTAAATTAAAATACCACGAGTTTTTTGTCAATATAAGAATTATTGATTAAACATTGTTTTTCAATTTCAAATTTAGAAAAGAGAATTTATGAAATATTTTTATTTTATGTTTTCGGGAAAAGTAGTATATTAAATTACTAAATAACGAGTAGCAAACCTTCAAACGAATGAGCATAAAAAACGTGGCACGTCTTCGTGACGCTAATCACGCGTTTCATCCGTAAAAAAATTACCCTCACGCGCCTAAAAAGATTTGCTTCAAAAAGATTTCACTTGTTTAGAGTGATTTTTAAGGTTTTTTACATAAAAAAAATACCGAAATAATATTATCACGTAGACTTTTTTAAATACGGTGCATATGCAATTTGAGTTTTTACAAATAAAATTTAACATCTTATATTATAAATAGTGTTTGAAAAACGTGTAATGTTTATTTTTATATACTAATCCATCACAGAATTCATTTATTTGGAGGTTTTAATGAAGGTTGCCTGAAGGAGATCGCTCCAAGCGATAACATTTTCTTTGTATACTTTTTTTTACGATTTTTTTTAATATTCTTTATATTCTGAATACAATACGAAAGAAATAACTATAAAGATAATAAGTACAATGTTAGAAGGATGGAGTTACACAATTGAGTTTCATCTAGAGAGGTTTTATAAATATAAATAGTGATGAAATTTCCGTATATGATTTTCGATTAAATGCAGAGTTAGAGGAATCTTATTTATGTCTTTATGCACCAATAAAATTGGATAAAATATCGCTTTGGAAAGATCTCAGATGGAGGTAGAATTTTATAGAACATCTGGGTGCAGAAATATAGAATTTGTTATTATTATACAGGTAAATATACTTAAAATAAGATAAGTAGCAGCCTATTAACATCCTACAACTGGGCATAAGCATTTTTTCCCCTGGGAAATGCTTGTATGCTCCCCTGCCGCCAAGCATGGAATGTGGGATTCTTCGGCAAGGCCAGAATACCTACTAAAACTCAGCGACACCGCCCTTACCCTGAATTAGGAGTGACAGAGGCTCCCTTGCGCATTCGCCCTGACTCTCCGAGACGAAACCGACAAAGGATGTTCAAGAAGAAGACAAGGGTCGTTCCTAAAGACGCCTCCTGCCGCCCAGCTTCCTCCTCCGAATGGGAGCGGCATCTGCCAAAGCCTCAGGTTCTCGCTCTATTGCTTCCTTCAAAGAAATGACGGCCTCACAAAAAGAGGCAACTGCATTCATCGTATCACACTGTCAAGCATGGCACCTACCATACTTGGCGCCCAGCTCACTCATAGGAAAGAGGGATTTTAGAACATAGACCCACCACGTTGTTCCAATGCGGGTTGTCAGGCATAGTACACAACTGTACGCTCTATTCCTTCACCGGAGAGAGATCAAGCGCAAGATCGAAGATCGGTCTATCTATCTAACTTTCCAACTTCAGGAAAAGACAGAGAAACTTTTAATAGAAAACTCAATATTGATTTTTGAATTGACCCGACCCGGGACTCTAACCCAGGTTATCATGTCCGTAGCCGAATATGTTAACCGCTAGGCAAAAGGACAGTTGAAATATATCTCTCTCTCATTATACGCACATGCGTATATCTACCACTATCCATAACAGGAATCCACTTTTATCGCAATTTTCTCAACCAACACTAATTAAATTTAAACTATTAATAACTTCGATCAATGGTTGAAATATATTTAATTATTGAGCTATCAAAGTCCTTTATATTCAGGTATATATAAATTATTCTCGAAAGAATTTTCAATTTGAAACAATTTAACGGATAATTGTCAATGGGCTATTGTAAGAATTTTTTATTCATTTTGTGAAGAATAAATTATGTACTTAAAAGTTCAATTTTATACAAAGATATTATAACCCTACGAGTATATATTATAAAATGGTGCATCTGTCTGTAATCGATAACCTTCAGAATACCCGGCCGCATTTTATTGGCCTGGATAATTTGCCCCCGCTTTTTAACGAAAATAACTATCATCTGCCCCGCCACGTACGGACGTTTTTACGTGACTTTCCCCGCGGGTCGAATGACGCTAAAATGGCTCTTAGGCCTTAAATGTTCATGTAAGACTACCAAATGTTATGATTTTTGTGTTTGCTAATAGTTAATCTATACAATGTTATCTTTTGTTTATTAAATTAACACTCTGATGTAGCGTCATATTGCGCTAAACTTAGAGATAATGAAAAAAAAAGCGTCTTGTATAGGCTAATTTTATAAAAATTAAAACTTACCCTAAGGGTTTTCATTATTATTCACATCACTTATAAAATCAAAACCACAAATAATCACTAATAAACACTCACAGTTTATACAATACGAAAAAAAACTTAACAACCTTTGACGCGACATACGCACCGTTAGTAACGGTCACTTTGTAACAGATTTATTTTTTGTTTATTTTATTGTCTGGTGTTATCTCCACGCATATTTTGTTACGACAGTTACCGAGAAGCGAAGTAGATAATACACATTATGACTTAAAAAGAAAGTGATGCTTACATTTCTGATTACATGAGTTGAAACAGAACTATCGTATCACGTCAACCAGTAGTTGACACCGGCATCTAGTTCAAATCAAAAGCCATAAACTCAAAACTACTTAATAGATTTTGATGCGGTACTCATGAATAGATGGAATTTACATGGGAAAGGTATTAATATATAAAATGTAATTTTTTTTATAAATTGATTAATGTATATCGATAATCTTAAATGAGTCAGAACAGGTTACATCTCTGCAAAACTCATTTATTACCTTAGAGATTCTGGAAGATATCAATACAACGCTCAATGACCTCTGCAGAGCATCACAACAGGTGGGCCTTAAAATAAACATGGATAAGATAAAAATCATGTCAAACATCCATGTTTCGTCCCACCCGGTCATCGTTGAGAACTCAACACTTGAAGTTGTAAACGAGTACATCTACCTGGGACACGCGATCCAATTAGATAGGTCCAACTTTAAAAAAGAGGTCAACCGCCGAATCCAACTCGGATGGGCAGCGTTCGGTAAACTATCTTTTCATCCATAATTCCTCAGTGCCTGAAGACCAAGGTCTTCGAATAGTGCGTGTTGCCAGCGATTACATATGATTCCGAGACATGGCCGCTGATTATGGGCCTAGTGAGAAGAGTCAGAGTCACTCAGCAGACAATAAAGATGCTTATGCTCGGGGTTTCTCGACGTGATCAAATCAGAAATGAGGAGATCGGTAGGAGAACTAAATTCACCGATGTAGCCTACCGAATTGCAATGCTGAAGTTGCAATGACGTTGGGGCACGAAGGTGCCAGAATGGCGGCCTCGCACCGGAAAATGCAGCGTCGGCAGACCCCCCACCAGGTGGACCGAAGACATCAGGCAGTTCGCCGGCAGCCGCTAGATACAGGCGGCGCAAGATCGGGCCCAGTGGAATTCATTAGGAGAAACCTTTGTCCAGCAGTAGACGTCCATTGGTTGAGACGACGACGACAATGACCTTAGAGACAAAACGAAGCATTTCGTGGTGGGATATTTATATATTAAATTACTTTATGATAACAACGTAACAAGATACAACAAGCTGTGTATTCGATACATTTAAATCATTACTACATATTCGAAGGTCGCTAATACATTTTGTAAGATACAAAAAGACAAATTTGAATACATAAAGAAAAATTAAAGGGCAATTATGATCCCGTATCATACTAGAGAAGAAAATTGCTTAACCGTAATAACGAGGGTTCACGGCTTGATATCTGAATATATCTCAAGTGCTCTTAAGGTGTGGAAGACTCGTTTTGCTTCCACTTGCTTATAATATGCATTGCACTGTTTATTTATACTTGGAGTAAAAAGCTCACGACTTTGCTTTATAAATTCTAGGAATATTAAGAGTGTGTTAAATATTCTGATACTCATATTTTAAACCTGCTGTTCATGGTAGTTGTTTACCCCTGATTTAATAGACAACGATCCCTAATAAATCCCAAGGAAGTAGTAGCCTAGGGATCGTGAACTTGCAGCCCGTGGGCCGCTGGGCTTTATTGAGGGTCGTTGTTTAATAGATCAGCAGCCCGTAAGTCTTTATAGCGCAGACCGCAAATATACGAATAACGATATTATAGTTTGATCTTCTAATCTATCTTCTTTAAGAAAAAGTTGCCAGCTCATTTCGAAACGAATAGATTTAATTTTTAATAAAAAAAATCAATATGAAAGCGAAGGTATCAATTTAAGTCGCGAAGTAGTTAGTTTTTTAGTCCATTTTTTATAATAAAGCCCGGTAGGTTTAATACCCCTATCCCACTGGCGTTATAAGAGCGTTGGTGTGTCTCCATTGTTTGCGCAACGTTGTCGCGACGTTAACGTTAAGCATCCGCTGAACGCAACGTCAACGTCACGCGCATGCTGCGATTTCAGGAGCACAATCAGAGACAAAATGGATTCCGATGAGGAAACACTACTGTTGGCTCTGCTACATCGACGAAAATTGGGTTAAATAAAAAGAAATTATCATAGTCAATTTTAGGAAAATCCTATATGGTGTAATCTAATACAAAAATCAAAATCAAAATATTCTTTATTCAAGTAGGCTCAAAAAGCACTTTTAAATCGTCAGTGGTCTGTCCGTAGGTAACAAATCTACCACCAGTTCGGAAAGTTGATTCCGCTGATAAGAAGCCGGCGAGAAACTGAACGGTTACTCCTTTAAATATAGTTTTTTTGTAGGTTACAATGTATTTAGTTTTCACGTGGAACTGGAATCTAGTCCAAACATCTTTGTCGCTTAATTAATCTTCAACATTATAATATGCCTTTTGTAATAGGACATTTTTAACATACTTCTTAAAACTATGTGGAGGCAAAACTATAAGTGATTCAAGTATCTTATTAAATACAAGAAAGTGAATATTTCGCACTGTACGCTAATAGTATTAAAGATAATGAATCTGACTTTTATAAATATTTGCGAATGTCGGAAACTACATTGGACGAACTTTTGAATATTTTGACACTAATCTCAGAGTTTCAGTGTTACTTGTTGTCAATAAACACAACGTTAAAGTTGCGTTGACGCGAATTGACGTTGCGTAGTCGAAGTGCGAACGGTTGCCATTAGAGATTCTCAACGTTGGCATCGCGTCAACGCCATGTTGTCGCTGCGCAGACGTTAAAGAAACGATAACGCTCACATAACGCCAGTTTGATAGTGGTCTTTTATTTCTATAATAGTTTGATACATAAATAGAGATATATATATATATATAGATAACTGCCTCATTGGTCTAGTGGTTAACATGGTCGACTACAGACATGAGGTTCTTGGTTCGAGTCTGGGGCCAATTCAAAAATCAAAATTGAGTTTTCTATTAAGATTTTCTCTATATTTGGAAAGCCTCAAGTTGGAAAGTTGGCGAAATCCACCCCCGTACCTCGGAGAGTACGTCAAGGTGTTGGTCCTGCGCCTGATCTCTCTCCAGTCGTGTCGGATTCCCGTCACATCGGACTATGAGAGTGAAGGAATAGAGTGCACTTGTGTACTATGCCTGCCAATCCGCAGTGGAGCAGCGTGGTAGGTCTGTGCTCTAAAAAAACCCTCGCTCCTCGGAGTGAGGAGGCCTGTGCCAAACAGCGGGACGTTAATGGGCTGCTACTTGTGACATATATAGAAAAATTTGAATTGGCTCTGAAGCCTCTCTATTTGTATATATTATATATATTTCGTGTTTAAATATGATAAATATGACAAAGAAATAGGAATATTTTCTATGAATATATTTTCAGAGATCATTACCAAAATCTATATTCTTCTTGTATCACTTAAGAAAATTCCTCCGTTACAACCTTTTTCCGTCCATTTTCCTCTTACTTTTATTCGTACAATTGTTAATTAAGGCCCTCGAGGACAAGTGGATAAATGGTGATAACACCTCCAGCTATTTTCTTACGGGACTTTCTTAACAACAATCTCACTCACTTAATTTTTTTTTCATCATATTAAGTAGGCCTACTTTAATGGAAATATATACACAATATAGGGGCAAAATTTGAGTTGCCTTCTCATCAAAATGACAATATAATATTCCTTATACTCGTATTAAATATTATTTATAATATTAATTCACACTCCCCATATCTTGCCCAATTTTCCAATCATTAATAAAATATTCTTTTATTCATCAGCTTAGTTTCAAATAATTTATTTTAGTAGATGACACTTGACTTTAACATATTTTATTCTAATATCAATTCATTAATTAAATTTATTTTGCATTGAAAGCTCACGGAAAATGTTTCAAGGTTTGTTTAAAGACTTTAAGAAGTTTTTGATGGCGTAGGAATTTACTTCATGTTTTGTTCTACTTATTTTTAATTGATTTAATATTAGAGAAAGAGAGAAAATACATGTTATTGTACAGCAGAAACAATGCAAACAAAAGATACAATAATTTAATCATAGAATATAAAAAGGCGGCCTTATCACTAAGTAGCGATTTCTGCCAGGCAATCTTAGGTTTAGGGAAGTTTTGTTACTAAAAAGGGTATTCGGTGTCTAAAAAGTGTATATTGACGTATATACAATATAAAAGAAACTTTATAAAGTAAAATGTTGCGACAAAACGTTCCACCATTGCTTTTTATAAAAATTTGAGTAGTCGTCGTCGTCGTCGTGTCAACCGATGGACGTTCACTGCTGGACAAAGGTCTCTCTTAATGAATTCCAATGGGCCCGATCTTGCGCGGCTTGTATCCAGCGGCGTCCAGCAACCCACCTGATGTCATCGGTCCACCTGGTGGGGTGTCTGCCAACGCTGCGTTTTCCGGTGCGAGGCCGCCACTCTAGCACCNATATAGTTTGTAAACGTGAATGTTCCTTTTTAGTTTTAAATTAAATATGCTGTGGCGTCACCGGGGTCTCAGCTGAAAATCAGCGTCGTGTGTTCTACAACACATTACAATATGATGAGCTGTAAACCCATTCAAGGTGGTGTTACAGATAGTAATGTTATATATAAGAATGCTGTTTGTTACACCACTATCGAATAAACGATTTTTCTTTCTTTCTTCTTTCATAATACCAGATGTTGTGATTCTTATATTGTAATAATACCGGAAATTTATGTCTAACATCCATGTACCGCCTCACCCAGTCATCGTTGAGAACTCAGCTCTCGAAATTGTTGACGAGTACACATACCTGGGACATATAGTCCAGCTAGATAGATCTAATTTCAAGAAGGAGGTCAACCGCCGACTCCAACTCGGTTGGACAGCGTTCGGGAAACTACGCCAGATATTTTAGTCCGATAACCCTCAGTGTCTGAAGACCTAAGTCTTCGAACAGTGCGTGTTGCCTGTGACGACCTACGGTTCTAAGACGTGGTCGCTGACTATGGACCTCATGCGGAAGCTCCGAGCCACTCAGCGTGCGTTGGAGAGGACTATGCTTGGAACTTCTCCACGTGATCGAATTAGAAATGAAGAGATCCGTAATAGAACCAGAGTCGCCGACATAGTCCTGCGAATCGCGAACCTGAAGTGGCAATAGGCGGGGCACATGATTGCCTCCGCTTGTGGCCACGCGCGCCGACATATACATCTGGAATTTCCTATTCCTGAAGGTCTGTGGAATTAACACTTGTAATATCTTATATTATTCCCTATAACGTCAGGTTCTTAAGATATTCATTTTAGAAATTCATTCTTGGAGGTGGTTTATCTCTTATGGTTTCTACAAAGCATCGAAGTGGTACGCATATTTTTTTTTTTTTGCTTGGCTTAATATCAGGGTGATTACTATCCTAGGCCTAAGGCTCTTGCCAATCCAGACTTAGATATATTAGAAAATGCCATTTAGCATGTTGGGAATCGAATTCAGGATCTCTGCTATTAAAACTAAGTGACTGCTTTAGGCGCATGTGGGTAAAATTTTTACGGATGCAACGCGTGATCACGTCGCGTCACGAAGAAGTGCAGCGTTTTTATGCTAATTCATTTGCAAGTAGTTTTAATATTTACAAATAAGATGTGGTATTTTAATTTGCCACTCGTAATTTTATAATTTTATATACTATTTTTTATAACATGTAAAATAAAAATATTGAATAAGTTCTCTTTATTAAATATTAAATTAAAAAACACAATTTCATTAATAATTTCTAATGTTGACATAAACACGTGGCATTTCGTCATTTGAGGTTTCAATAAATAATTTGTATTAATTTTCGACATTTTTATTATTTTACTAACAATTAAACTCCTAACATATTTTCACTTTTCCTCCCTGTAAGTCTCGGAAATCAAAAAGTTTTACATTTGTATAAATATAAACAAGAGTTAAAAAATAACTTTCCGACGAAGTTTTACTTCTGACATGTGTACCTCCGCACGCACTTTTAACTTTTTTTTGTAAATACCCCAGTTTCCTACACAAAATACTTAAGTGGAAGTTTCTAGCTCCCCGGAAAATTTAGGAAATGAGACTAACATATTAGTCCCTATTAAACCAAGTATCTACTAGCAAAACTTCGGCAATTGAAAACACAACAGTTATTTACTATATAGATATATGACCCAGCTAATTATTTTAATGATGATGACGTAAAAATATAAATTATAGCATTTTAATCACGTGAAAGTACAGGTGATTTCCATAACGATAGTTCCACATACCTCGAAAGTAATAAACAAGTTACAGAGTAATTGAATGGGATGTTGAAATATTCGAACTTAACAAGAGTGAAATGAAACTTCCTTTACACCTTTACACCGGAATGATATATCGTATGCACATAATATTATTTTCTGAGACAAACGTGTTTGCAGTGAACCGGTAATACATATTCATAATTTATTTTAAAGATAAATACAAATTTCTATACATATCTTTATATATATAATTCTTATGTGCGTTTGCCATTTAACTCCTTTTAAGTGACTGGACTTTTTGAGTTAATTTGTTTTGTGTGTCTTCATGTGGATTCGAGTATCGTTTAGATTAACAACTCGATCTGGTAACCGTCGCCTGCCCCGCCCCGAACGGAGTTCTTCGCGTTGATTGCCCCGCAGGTCGAATGACACTAAAGTGTCTCTTGGGACTTAAATTTTCATGGAATACTACCAAAAGTTATGATTTTCATGTTTTTTAATAGATAAACTATACAATTTTATCTTATGTTTATTAAATTAAGATTCCGGTGTGGCGAATTGTTGCGCTAAACTTAGTGATAGTGAAAAATGTCCGAATTGGATTTAAAAACTCATATCTAAAAATCTCTAGGGTTTTAATTCTTATTCATATCACTTATATAATCAAAAACACAATTAATCACTAATAAACACTCATAGTTTATAAAATACCACAAAAAACTTAATGAACTTCGACGCAACACATGCACCGTTACTAACATGCTCACTTTTTAACTGATATATTTCTTGTTTTTTTCTATTGTCTGCTCTTATCGTTACGCATTTTTTGTTACGGCAGTTACTGAAAAGCGAAATATATAATACTCATTGTGACTTAAAAAGACAGAGAATTATATGATCTAAAGGTTAGACTGATATAAAATTTAGAATAGTTACTCCTACTATAAGCGAAATACATAACTAACGACCGTTGATATAGTAATCGTTTCTGATTGTTTCATTAATTCCAAAATATAACATCAGAAAATTCGCCATGAGATTTGTTTAACAATTCAGAGGTTTAGTTAAAAAGGAGCACAATGAGTATTATAATTTCTTTATATATAGAAGAGGTTTCATTTTAGTAACAATATTTTTTAATTTAATTGTGTGAAGACGTAGTTATGCAGTTCAGGTACTTAACAACAACATATAATTTAGAGAGAAAAACAATTCCTCGCTCAATCACTCATCACGAGATCTCCCAGAAGTGTCTACTGAATTGGCTTTAAAATCCCCCCTCACCGGCTCACTAAGAGGAGGTTTGGTTCCCAATTCTATGGACAGATGAGCTATTCCCACGGAATCCAAATTCCAGTCACGTTAATCAAGAATTGTCATTTGCTCCTGTACGTCGTAAAAATTTCACATATCGCTGGCTACATGTGAAAGTTTTTATTATAATTTTAATACAATTTAAATTAAAAAAGATAAAAGTGCTTGCGTACAAACTACACATATCAGAAGTGGAAGTTTTTTGGCAAACTAATTGTTAAGTCGGGTTTTTATTTATACAAATCTAAAACTTCAGACCTACGAAACTTAGAGGCAGGGAAAAAGAAAGATATGTTAGGAATTTCATGAATTTAATTGTCATTAAAATATTAAAAGAGTAACAATAAATAAAAATGTGACATGTTTTCTGTCTTTATTAGAAATTATTAATTAATTTTTTTTTTTATTTTATGAAAAACAGTATATTGTGACGAGTTGCAAATTAAAATGCCACGATGTATTTGTAAATATTAAAACTATCTAACCTTCAAACGAAGTAGCGTAAAAACCGCTGCACATCTTCGTGACGCTAATCACTTCGAAATTGTCAAGGATTTTAAGTAAGAAATTCCAAGTAACGAGAATTACTTTTTAACCCGTAAATAAAATAAAGTTCTTTCGTCTCTTTTTGATGTCTCTAAATACGTAAGCAAAATTTATGATAATTTTGATAAAGCAAGGATTTCCAATAAAGTAATCAGTGGTATCTTTTAGTAGAATGAACATTTTGTGAAACACCAATAGTTAAATATTTGCATTAATTAATAAAGGCAGAAACTTCCGACTTGATGTAAAAATAAAGTGAACAATATTTTTCGTTACTTTTATTAAAATATAAAAGGATTTCAAGTTGAAAATTAGGGGGACGTGAATATCCTTTAAAATATTTCAATTACAACGCCCTCCCCTTTTGCACGATCTCATTTAACGTCTTTACGGCTGCTCAAGTCAGCCAGTGACAATAACTTTCTTCTACCCCTCGCAGTACTCCATTCAAAATAGCTTTACAAAATATTCTCATTAAATATCAGAGGAAATTTTTTAAGCATTATATTCCGTTGCTATTTTTACAAATGATCAAAACTCTAGCTAAGCACCAGACAAAGTAAACATTATGTTTTTTGGTCAGGTAAGCTGAACTGAAACATCAATTCTCATAGTACCGTCGCATTGTATATTGAACAGACTTGCAATGCCATAGTTTAGAGTGGAAAGGGTTCAGAAATCATTTTTTGGGTTGAGCATACGTATTTTTATTAAAAAACCGCAATCAGTTTTAGATTTGCCTCCACATAATTTATAAGAAATATGTCAAAAACATCCTTTTACAAAAGGCATATTATAATATTGTACTGCCTCATTGGTCTAGTGGACAGCATGTTCGACTCCAGACATATGGTCCTGGGTTCGAGTCCCGGGTCGGGCGAATTCGAAGTCTATAATGAGTTTTCTATTAAAATTTTCTCAATATTTGTCCGAAGTTGGGAATTTGGCGGTGTGATCCACTCCCTGCCTCGGAGAGCACGTTAAGCCGTCTGTCCTGCGCCTAATCTTTCTCCGGTCGTGTTGGATTTCCGCCACATTCGACTATGAGAGTGCACTTGCGTACTTTGCCTGCCAATCCTCAGTGGAGCAGTGTGGTGGGTCTGTGCTCTAAAACCCCTCTCTCATATGAGTGAGGAGATCTGTGCCCAGCTGTGGGACGGTAATGGGTTACTACTTACAATTGAAGATTATTTAAATGACAAAGATGTTTGGACTTGATTCCAGTTGCGCATGAAAGCTTAACAAATTGTAACATCCGAAACTGTATTTAAAAGAGTAACCGCTGAGTTTCTTGCCGGTTTCTTCTCAGCGGAATCAACTTTCAGAACCGGTGGTAGATTTCTTTTCAACTAATGACGATTCAAAGATTAGCAGCCTAATAAGATCCCACTGCTGGACACATATTACTCATAGGAGCTTTTTAGAGCGAAGACCCATCACTTTGATCCACTGAGGGTTGGTAGCTTACAAATACCCCAAAATGACTCCTGGGATATACACGTTTCCTCATGATGTTTTCCTTCGCCGAAAACCACAGTCATATAAATGAATCAAATTCGTGACATACGAGCGTGACTTATTTATATAAAGAGATTCTTATCGATGCCTACTGACCGAATACTTCTAAAATTAGTTCTTGTTAAATCAGTGGCAGTGGTTGTTTTATTTTTGAATACATATAAGTCTAATTGAAGTTCATTCGCGTAGTTCCTGACCTAGTATAAGAAATTCCATTGTTAATAAATATTCCGAATGGCAAGTTAATGGGAGCACGTTTTGTTGTATATTATATTATATTGAAGTGAAACTTCTTTAGGGTCATGAGAGTAAAATTTTTGCGGATGAAACGCGTGATTAGCGTCAGGAAGATGTGCAACGTTTTTTATGCTAATTCGTTATAAAATTAGGTACTTTAATATTTACAAATAACATGTGGTATTTTAATTTGTCACTCGTCATTTAATTTTTAAATATACTATTTTTCTAAAAATATAAAATAAAAATATTTCACAAATTCTCTTTTCTAAATTTTAAATTCAAAAACAAAATTTAAATAATAATTTCTAATATTGTGCAAAACAGGTGGCATTATTATTTACAATTCGGAATTTGAGATTTGAATAAATTATTTTTATTAATTTTCGAGACTTTAAATATTCTAATGACAATTAAATTCATTGAATCCTTACACATCTTTCCTTTTCCCTGCCTCTCAATCTCGAAAATCTAAAGGTTAGATTTGAATAAATATAAAAAACGCTTAGAAATTTGTTTACCAAAGAAGTTTCACTTCTGACATGTGCACTTTGTACGCACGCACTTTCTTTATTACTGACAGGCTACCGCTTGACTGTGATAACCACTGATGGTACGTGATGATACTGTCTAAGATGGCAGCGCGTTTATATGTTATGAGTCGATTTACTTCTTAGGATTTCTACACAGCATTCTACTGGAACACAAACCTCTTTGCACGTCTTTGCTGTTTGCAATTGCAATTTCCTAAATTCTTCTAACCAGTAATTGGACCCGAAACCTCTGCTAACGAATCGAATAATTGCACCACTGCGCTAGTGATTGATGGCACATGATCAGTGATTGATATATTTGCACTTAAATTTATATACACTTTGTAAAAATTAATTGTTGTTTTGTCATTTCCGATCCCAAGCTAATAGCAACGAGAAAACCTTCAAAAAAATAACAATGTCGATACGCTAATAAACAGTTGCTGACACTGACTTATGAATCACAAAAGGAAACCGCCTTCAAAGTTAAGTTCAAGCATACAAATAGTCGGAAATGTTTCTCAGCGTTTCTTAAATGAAACTTCGATGACCCACAGAGTGACGTGACCAGCCTTGGGAGAAAGTGCCACATACGCATCGACTCAAAACTTGTGTAATTATTGTTCATTCATTTATCAAATACTGCATGAGTCGCGCAACGTTTCTATTTATTACTGACTAGCTGACCCGGTAAACGTTGTTTTGTCATTTAAAACTTTATTATCTAACTTATAATGCTTTTGATATATGGGGAACAAGTGGAAGAAGTGAAAGAATTTGTATTATTTAGCTCCCAAGATCTAAATTTACGAAACATGGAACAAGTGAAAGTGATATTGAAAGGAGAATGAATGCAGGGAATATGGTAAATGGTGCTCTGCACGTCTTTCTGAATAACCAGATGGTGTCTCAAAGGTCAAGATTGGCTGTGCATGGAGGAGTGTTGGTGCCAACACTTATGTATGGTAATGAAAGTTGGGTACGGCAGAAGAAGCATAAATGTAAAATAAATGCGGTACAGATGAAAGCATTGAGAAGAATGAGTGGATTGAAACTGAGAAACGTTGTGGTATAAAAAAAAGATGTAGTGGCTAAAATTGAGATAGTTATGCTTAGAAAGGTTTGGGCATGTAAAGAGAATGAAGGAAAGAAAGCTGATATAAAGGATTTAGGAGTCAAGAGTGAATGGGAAAGTTGGAATGGGAAGACGTTCCTGGACAAATCCAGGACATTTTAAATAAGAGCTGGGTCAAGAATACTCTAAACCTAAGAAAGGTTTAATGCGAATGAAAGAAGCTGAGAAAATATGCAAGGATCGTGGCAAGTGGAAGGACGTGGTCTCTGCCTAACCCTATGGGAATGAGGCGTGATGCTTTGTATGTATGTATGTTATCTACGTTAATATTAAACAGATATACAAATATGTGTACTAAATATTCCAGAAGAATTGTGCTAATGAATAAGAACAGTCATTCTGGAACATACAGACTTTTCGGTCTATATGTATGTCTATATATTTCTTTAGTAACATCGCCTACCTTCTCTGTCTTTTTTATACTGTCCCCCAAAGCGGAAGGGTTGTCTGGAAGAGACCACTATTTAATGATAAGACCGCCCAATTACACACTAAATTTAGTAAATGTTAAGTTTAGGTTTTTTTCTTTTGTTTTATTTTTGTGGTGTTTGACATGTGAATAAACTGATACACTGCAAACAAAATGAACATTTTTCATTCATTCAGCTCCCCAGTAGCAGGCGTGGCCATTGTGGCGGCGATCCGACCTCATCTGGAACAATGGCTTTCCAGTGAGCACGGGTCGCTCTGCTATATATTGGAGAAGGTTCTGACCGGGCATGAATGCTTTGTAAAGTTCCAGCATCGAATTGTCCGGTAGGAGTCACCCGCTTGCCAACAGTGTGGTGCAGCTAACGACTTAACGCGTCACACTGTAGTAGATTGTGCAGCCTGGGGACCTTATCGTCACCTCCCGGTGGCGCTGATCGGCGGTGATCTCTAGCTGGGGAGCATTATAGGTGCGATGCTCTTTAATGGGAGGATGTTGGCCGGAATATCCTATTTCTGCGAGACCGTAGTCTCTCTTAAGGACGCCCATGACCGACAGAGGGAGAATGCAGCGGATGCTCCCAGTCACCACCGAAGGAGGCAGGGTATTTGCGCGTCTCTTTCCGCCTCCTTGAATTTTCAGTTGGACTCATCTGAGGTACCAGCGACGAATACGACAGTTGAACACCTAGTGCCTCACATATGGATGAAGAGGGTTTTAGTTGCGCTGCGTTTTAGTGGGTATTGCGAGGTCTCCTCCCACGCCAAGTCCTACACTCCTGAGCTATGGCTCGGGGTTAGTGCCTAAATACATTTCCTAACGAAAAAATAATGGTCTTATGTAGGAAATCGTATTTTCTAATTTGCCTATGTCTGCCATAAAAACGCGGGTGACATTACTATACTTTCGTCCCGTGGTGCATATACAATTTTTCATCAGACCGGAAGAAAGTTTAAAGTAATATGAAATAAGCAACAAGTTGTTTACTCGTTTATACATATTATTGCAACATTCAAAATCAGACTATATTATAGCCTAAAAAAATGTAGATATGCAATCAAAAACACAATAAGTCTGCTTAATTTTATAAAATATTTTAAATAAATTATAGAAAATAAGTTCTAATGATAATTAAGTGAATCAAGTGAGTTACAAAATTTTTGACATATAAAACAAACGTCGAAAATTTGTGGCATGCGCATTAAAGTACGCATTTATTTAATGGGAAAGAAATATGGCATTTACGTATCTCAAAATAACGCCGAAAGTACTACAATATGACAAGAAATTTGTTATATACATTAAAGAGATAGTATATATTGCTTGTACTCATGTTACATAAAATTAAGTAAATGCATTTTCCTCTCGGAAATTTCCCTTTCTTGTGTCAGAGTTTTCTAATTTAGAGTCACGCTTTTCGCGTTAGTACCAGCAACATTACTTTGTATTGACAATATATTTCATCATAATATTTCAATGTTAAAGAGGCTGAAGAATGTGTCAAGGAATTTCTCTTTTGTTAGTGATCAATGAACTCTATATTAGATTCTACAGCTAAGTATACTTGATAAGATACAACATAGTTATCTTGTTTGTATAACTTGTGTAAGTTAACGTGTTATTCTATGAAGATCTTTGGTTTATGCTTCGTTTTGAATATCATATTATAACAATTACTACACTGTATCTTACAATATTCATAAAGTAAACAAGCACGAATTATTGCATTTTACTTTTTTTTTCTAATTCTATCAAATGAATCAAAAAAACAGCTTGATGGCTCGAATTGAAACTTTGATAAAATGATCTTAAAAAGGCGTACAATACCTTATAATTATATTATATTATATATTGGTAATATTAAGATAGTATGTAAGATAATTGTTACTAACACTATATGGACAAAATAGTCCTAAATAAATGATTATTATTATTGCAGTTCTACACTCACGCCCGTTTACGCAAAAATATATATATTTACTATTATTATTAATATTATTCATTTTCCCAACATCTCAATGTAGCATGTGACTTTCAAGGGTACCCCAAAAAGCCCTATTTTATATGATTTTTTAAAGTCATGTAAAGAATAAAAAGCTTTTTTTTAAAAAAAAAAAACTATCCTGGGACCCTGTAAAGAATTTATTCAAGTTTAAGAAACTTCTCGTCGATTTTCTGGGCGACTATTAGTTTTGAAGATATGCTTGAACAAAGAGAAAATGATCTATTTTCATTCAAAGTCCGATAGCTCAGCGAAAAGTGGTCGTATCGAAGTCAAAAATAAAACAAATTGAAGCTGAATATACAGCCTTTCCAAAAATAATAGTGGTTAACATAGAAAAAAAAAATCGAGTCTGTACACCGAAAATACGATGGAAAGAAGTTTCGATTTTGTTTTTCTCATCATATTCACTAAGATTGCGAGATACTGTTAGTTGAAAAAATATTTTTTTAATAGATCCTAAAATTAGAAACTTCAAGCTTTAAATTGCTTTTTATTTTATTCCGATGTGACCATTTTTATATTAGTCTGCAATTTACACAACGTTGAGGAAACATGTTATAGATCAATAAGACAATATGAAAACATAGAGTAATTTATCGATACAGATTAGTTAACTACAGATGTGAAGGTAATCATTTTATACTTTTAACAATTTTTATTTGTAACTTAATACCTAAGGAGCTTCCCTATTGCATTTCAGCCTCTATTGTCAGAATGAATAGTAGTATGGATGAGAGATTGTTTTTCCTAGCTTTTTTTTGTTGACGTGACAATGTCTATCGGAACCAATATTTCTCACAAGTTACTTTCTTTTCCTTTACTTATTGTTGTACTTGTAAACATGGCCACGCTTCTCTTTTGCTATTTATCAGTATATATTAGTCCAGATACTATATCTACGTCTCTTTGTCTAACATAGATAAAGAGCAACAAGAATTATTATACAATTACATCGTCCTCGCGGGAATTGATTACAGTACTTCTGCTAGCAAGAACGGTAATTATATAAAAAAAAACTATTTGTATAGGAAAGTGGGGATTTGTTTGTTCCTGTTAATGTCCTTAATAGCTGAACAGATTTTTACGAAACTCCCTATGAAGTAAGTGATGTTTATGTCACCAGTTTTTTCCTAATTATTAGGAAAATAAATGTCAGGCAAGTTAGTATTGTCAGACAGAAAAGTTATACATATAATTCAATACCTAACTGCCTCATTGGCCAATACTTTTTTATAAATTCATTCTAGTACAAATATATCTTTTGAGACTTGTAGTGGGTGACACTTAATGTTAATATAATTTTATCAAAAGTTATAATTAATAATTCCTTAATTAAATTTATTAAATACCAATGCCCCGCGGTTTTATGCACGTAGATACCGATCTCGTGGCAATGGAAAGTCGACTTATTTTCTTAGATTGTCATTTTTAAATTCGGTATAACTTTTGACTGGAATGCCCTTTTTTAATAATTTTAAAAGTTTTTTACAGGTATTGAAAGGAATTTTAATAAAATATCATTTAATAGGATAAACATTAATACATACATAACATCACGCCTCATTCCCATAGGGGTAGGCAGAGACAACATCCTTCCACTTGTCACGATCCTTGCATATCTTCTTCGCTTCTTTCATTCTCATTAAACCTTTCATACAAGTTCGTCGGTTTAGAGTACTCTTGACCTGACCCTTATTTAAAATGTCCTGGATTTGGTCCAGGAACATTAATACAGATGTGAATAATATGGTTTGATTATTGTAAGAATTTTTTAACTTTTAAAGTGGTTGTAGTGGCATAACAGTAGTTGGATATATGGCATTGCGGACTTCTTTATAGATATTAATACGTTCTATAATATTGTAATACATTTTTTTGTTCTATCATCAATATTTTCCGCAGCGCACGCGATAACAGATTTTTTGAGACCAAATTTTTCTTACCTTAGGTTACATTAATGCATTTTTATTAAGGACTCGTATGTTTTTGAGAAAGTAATATAGCCTATGTCGCTCAGTGTAAATGCAGATTTCCATAGATGAATGTTTCCTCTTTATAGTATTAGTTTCGACTAGAAAAAACTCAAGGTTTAAAGGTTTCCTGGTATACCAGGAACAGATCTTCGACTCATTATATAAGATCTGGATTTGCCATTAATTTTTTACTTAGTAATGGTGCTACGAGTGTATATAGACACCTCATTCGAGTTTCTGTGGGCTAATTAACAAAAGATTATTTAGTAATTATGCTATTTGTCGACATATAAAGATATCTCATTCATGTATCTGCAGGCTAATTTACAAATGAGAGACAGGTTATAGAAGCTCCATCTGTTTAGTATGTGTGTTGTGTTAAGTTTTTAGGTGCGTCGTTGTAGCTTTGTCGTGGTGAATTGTGAGTACGGATAACAGTTAGTAAGAAACCCGTGACGGCGATTGGTAAAGAGTTAGGGTTCCGTGCAACGTTTTATAGAATATTCAATTTACAAAAATGTACATTTATTTGGGTTTACAAACAACGAAACATATAATCTAATATATAAAATTACCCTGTCACGATGTTAGTTACCGTACTCCTCCGAAACGGATTTACCTATTTGTACAAAATTTTATATGCGTATTCAGGAGGTCTGAGGATCGGGTACTATCTATTTTTCATACCCCTAAGTGATAAGGATTGTTCACCCTTAAATTTTTTTGTGATACAGCACACAACAATACATACAACCTCAAATTTTCACCTTTCCATCACCAACCCATATTTTTTAATAGCGATAATAGTAATTATATGGCAAAACAACTTTTTTTTGCTGGGTCAGCTAGTATTTTTATAACATTTTGATGTCTTTATAATTATTAAAACGTTTAAATGTGCTACTTCCGATGTAATGCTATTTCAAAAATTGTCTCTAGCTTAATTACATCTTAAATTTCAAATTCAAAACCAAAATTTAATTAATAATTTGTAATATTGACAAAAACACGTAGCATTTTTATTTTCAATTCGTCATTTGAGATTTCAATAAATTATTTTTATTAATTTTCAACTCTTTTAGTATTTTAATCACAATCAAATTTATTAAATTCCTCTCATATCTTCCTCCTCCCTAAGTCTCAGAAAAATTTTAGACTTGTATGAATATAAACGAGACTTAAACATTAGTTTGTCAAAGAAGTTTCACTTCTGACATATGTACTTTGTACGCACACACTTTTTTAAATTTTAATTTCTACTGAACCATTGTTCGATTAGATTATAGCGTACTCACACAGAGGCGTATGATAGTGTGCCGTATAATTACGATAGTCCCATTCTTACCTGCGCGTGCGCGCGTCGTCTCGAAGAAAGCCTCAGTGCTGACCTGGCGGCCGTCGTGACCGCACCGGCCTGGCGACCATGCGCCACTCTCTGTGACTCCAGTGTGTGAGTGAATACAGCACAGTGTCCGTGCATTAACCCCAACCCCTGATAGTGTAAACCGGATTTAATATTTAGTGGATTAAAAAACCCCCAAGGCGTGCAAAAAGGTTTGTACTTCCTCATATATATCGTGACTTAGACGTAGTTGTGTTAATTTAAGGTAATGTGAAAGTTCCAGCGATCGATCGCCGAGTTCGAAGAGTCAGTGTTGACATACTTTTGGCTCAGGTGTGGTGCAAGCAGGTGGGCGCGCCGCTTTAAACGAAAATTCCAATCTCGTGTGATTGCTTTCCGTTTGTTAGAAAACTTTCAATATCAAAATCAAAATATTCTTTATTCAAATACGCTTCAATTCATTACTAATGAATCTAAAACTAATAAGTTAGATAACCAAGACATCTTAGTTCACAAGAAAACTTAGTCTTAAAAATTCCTTTACGTTCAACGTCTTTTTCTTCCAAAATTTTTGCAAGGTGATCAATTAATCTCATAATTTATTAAAAAAGATGATGAAAGAGCACTTCCTTTCCAAGCAAAATGAAAAACAAATATGGAAAAGGACACTGATGGTACTGCGTTATAAAGAGTGTTATTTTTATGATAATTGACTAAGATTAAATACAACTTTTTCGCTTTCTTACTCATATATCCTTTTAAGCAATTTTTGGTTGCTTGGAAAAGATCGTCATTTTAACTCCTTAATGTTTATTTGTATGTTCTATGTATTTTGTATTGGGCTGTATAATTTACACATAAATTCATTGACTCCATTCTATTATGCTTTGCTTCAATAAATAGGTATATCCTATACTAATATTTAGGAAATTACCACGTTACTTACGTGAAATAAGGATATGGAATTTTATTTAAATCCAAGCATTTCTGTCCTTGAAAAATTAGTACGAATGTTTTTTAGAAATTGCTTGAACTTATATTAAAGTAGATAGGTTGTGGCATTTTATTAAACTTACGTAAGCTTAGCCTGGCAAACATTATTTGGGTCTTTTAGAGCCTAAAAAACTGTGTCACAAAACTGTGTTATTTTATAACAATGTTTCTCGCTTTTTTATTATATCTTTTTCGATACTTTACCAATTTTTATAACTGTATATATAAACTCTTAAGGTTTATATATATATATATATATATGTAAAAATAATTTCATATAACACTTAAATAGGAACTAAAATAGTTATGAATATTACAATAGGGAAGACATCAACGCGCACAAGCTCTACGTTGTAATATATTCCGATGATATCATAGGGGACAAAAACTTCACATATTAAACAGCAGACGAACTTCCTCTTGAAAAAACTGTTGAGGAAATAATCTTTGTAAAAAAATGGTTATTCCAGAAAAGAGAACTGCGGTTTTATTGGCTTTTTGATATAGGAAAGTAGTATAAACAATATATCTACTTGTAAGCACGGAAAACGGGGACAGGTGTGTCCATGGTGTCGGTTTGAAACTTAACCGGTTGTCTCCACTGTCTTAAGAGACTTATAGATTGTTCCTTTAAAAAAGGATAGAATAGTTTTCGTACATTGTAAATAATTTATATATCTTCTATATATGTATACAAAAGTGTAGTGTTATGTAGTCTGTCACCAATGAACTCAAAATACGAAACCAATTTTGTTTTTTTTTTATTTTGCTGAATTTTATTAACTTAAGGCATTAAAGATTAAGGATAGGTTTAATTTAAATTAATATTTTATAAAGAGACCCCTAGTATTAGTGCAGCTAAGTATTACGCAATACTATTAATTACACATTAAAGTGTAAGCAGACAAAGTTGGGCGCGTTAGCTAGTATAAAGCTTTAGTTTATAGTTGAGATGATGATCGGTGTGTGTCATTGTTAGCCAAGTAAAAAATGTCACAAATTCAACTACTTCTAGGATAGTCTTAGATGCTATTTTGAAACATAAGGTAAGGTAACAAAACTTAAGTTATTTCAATGATTCTTTTATAGCCATCAGGATTGTAAAATATACATTTCTTTGAATATTTTTGACCTCAAAACTGGTAATTTTAAGCTTCAATTTGCTGCATTTTTTAGTCAGATGCGAATATTTTGGCAATTAAAAAAAATTCTTAAATTTAGTAAGTCGTTAAAGTTATTTGTTCCCTTATCTCCTATTTATTTTTGTTTCTCTAATATATGAAAAATGCAATATTGTATTTTTATGTCGACACAAAAATGAATATATTATTGTATATGAAATTGTATAAAAACTGTACGTACTTTGTAACTTTGAACCATCAGGAAGTAAAAAAGATATTATAACAATGTACTTGCGGTATAATTTTTATGGATATATTTAATAGCCTTCGTTGTAAGACCTTACATTTATGAATTTTACGTCAAAGGCTAAAAGACAGGAATTCCTTTAAACCTTTTACATATGTCTTCAATGGATAGTTTTGTACAATTTTGTAGAAGATAAATTCAGTCAATAAATTAATATTAGAAATTAAGCGTATGCATAAAAATATATTTTATGAACCGTTGAAAATTTGACGTAGATAATGTGCTTGTATTTCTCTGAATTCCTTCGAAATCACTGGACTGATTTAGTTGTAATTATTTGTGCATCTTCAGATGGATTCGAGAACGGTTTTGATAGAACTGATATACAACGAGTTTACCAATATCTCCACGTAATTATGAATAGCGAGGGTGACACCGCCGGAAGCAGTTAATGAAGACTGTAAACTAATTACCAAGGAACCATAGTGATGTCAGACAAAACCTTCTTCTTAACCCACAACATACGTTGACACGAAAATATGTTTTTGCCCTTGATTATAATATTGTATAATGCCTAACAAATAAACAGTTTATTGTATGATTAGATAGATAGTATAACGATGAAAAATGAGGGCAAACTGTAACTGTCTACTTTATAGCTAACTTGCTACATAACCAACGTTTAGTTGATGAAAACCTGACTATCCAACACAACTTAGCCTCTGCGTAAGTTACTTTCAATAGAGTGGGTAAAGAACGAAGAAGCTTTGAAGCTCATTGGCATTGTGGTCATTGTTATTGGCTGGTTTGGCTTCAGATATGAGATCTTGGGATCGAGTCCCAAGTCGGGTGAAGTCAAAAATTGTTATTGAGTTTTTTATTAACAAATTCTCAGTATTTGCCCGAAGTTGGAAAGCTGGTGCCTCAAAGAACACGTTAAGCCATTAGTTATATACCTGATCTCTATCTTAGAGTAAAGGACTAGAGAGTGCTCTTGTATTAGCGGTTACATTTGTGTACTATGCCTGCAAACCCGCAGTGGAACAACGTGGTGGGTATATGCCATAAAAACCCTTTCATCTATGAGTAAAGACGGCTTCATTCTACAGTGAGTTCATAATGTTCTGCTATTTACTCCAAAAACACAAAAAAGCAATAACTATATTGCTTATATAATAAAGACCGCTTTCTTTAAACATACAAAAATGTATTCAAATATTGGGTACGTTTTATGATTTGAAGGTAATATTATTTTTGTACTACATAAGTTTATTCTTCATTTTTAAATTAGAAGTATATCTTACGTCCCAATAATTTGGTCATTTACTAATTATTGAACCAAAAATTAAGATGAGCTTGAATATAGTAAACAATTTTGAGCCGAAAATTAATTAAAAATACTTTTTCATACATACATAGTCCTTCGACTACGATAAATTATTTATAAATGCCTTTAATTTGGTGATCTTATTGTATTTAAAACAATGATGATGTAAACCTAACAATACAGTCATGTGAGTATATAATAGGAATGATGAAAAATCACACGAGACTTTTAAACACTACATTATTTTGTGCCTTTCGTGTAAAATGGTAGAATTTTACATGACAAAACAAAATTAAAATAATGTAAAAGCCGACGTCAGCAAGCGTGCATTATCAAATGCTCTGAGCGCTTAATATAATTACTTACGTTATTATATCACGTAACGCGACCGCATTTTTGTCTATCACATTCTTTTCAACAGATATAATAGTATTAAACCCGCAAAACTTAGCTTATCTTCATATAGTAACTACGTTTAAAATTAACGGTCTAATGCCTCCATAATTTTCAACTCTCACTGTTAATTCTCTTCCTACGTACAATATATCGGGTACGTCGTATCGGGATGTCGTTAATACTAAATACATTGAAGTAAATTGTACAGCAGCATCTATTGAACTTTCACGTCAAAGGTTTCAAAATTTTGATGTGAATACATCTTTAAAATCGCCTTCATAGGGAAGCAATTAAAAGAAACGAAGGATAACAAAATTGGGGGAAAACAGTTTGGTGTTGTAGATACATATATATCACCTCTATTTATGTTATAATAAAACCATTATAGCTAAAGGATCAAAGAATTTATTACGCTAAGTAAGGACTAAACACATATTTTATTTAGACACTATTACCCGTTACGAGACTTATTCACGTACAACCACACGCCATCTTTTTACTTTACCATGAGATTAAAAATGAGGAAGAAACTGACTTATTAGTAGATTAAATTATTAGTAGATTAGCAATGTGAAATTTTCACTAAGTTAAATAAACTTACAATAGAGATGTAAGCTCTTCCAAGTTTAAGTTTATCATTTTGTCATGAATTTAAGAAGTTAGTGATAAATGACTATTTTTAAGAAATAATGATAACCTCTTTGCTCAGACAAACCCAGATCGCTGTACATATAAATTTCAAATTCCAATTCATAAAACCACATTTTATAATAAGAAACATCTGTGTTATGGCTATCAAAATATATAATAAGTACCTCCGAATATACGAAAATGCCATAACATCGATATATTTTAAAAAAATTGTATGACTTTTTAATTTCTAAGTTTTATGTGAAAATACAATATAATTTCGACATTATTTTAACTATTTCAATTATAATTTTAACTTTTATGTACAAATTCATATACTATTAAGTTTTGTATACATTTACGTTTTGTATAAATTTCTTTTAATGTGTATAGATTTAATATTTGGTTTTATTACACCGTATTGTATTGCACGGCACATTAGGCATTTATTGCAATAATTTTGAATTTTTGACTTAATACATTTTTATATTACTCATATATATTAGCCGAAGTCATCTCATTTAGTAAAATTTTCGATTTTCACAAGATTAATACCAAATAAACTAACAAAAGAGGTGTAAGCTCATCCAAAAGGTTTATTACTTTGTCCTAAGTTGACAAAGAACTTAATACATTTTTATAATACTTGTATATTTATTGCATTAGTATAGATAATGGTTGAAGTTGACCTTGTTTGTAAAATTTTAAAGTTTTACCAAGATTAACATAAAAGAAACTAACAAAAGAGGTGTAACTTCACATATTCCAAACGCCTTCACACTACGGCGACTCGCATGGACCCTCTAATGACTTCATATTGCTCCATCGTGACCGCATTGTTTAAAGTAAGTTTCCCTCAAACCTTTACATATATGTAGCTGCAGAAATTTAGAGCATGATTCTTAATCATTGTCACAATTTACACTAACAGCCACATTAATCTACTATATTTAATTAAAAACGTTGAGAAAACATTACGTTGTACTTAAATAATGAATTTATTGCGTCTCTCTAGTTTTTACTTTGAGATTGTCAATTTGTTTCGACAGTACTTTTTTATACAAAGCTTATTCAATAAAAATATTAAACTAGTTATCTTTTTATAGTAAAATAATAATTTTATAATCACAGTTTCAAATATTGAATACAGAACTAGTTTAAAACCCAAGCCTTAAAAACAGTATAGTTTTATACAATCTTACTGTTACTAGAATATTATTAGATTGAGCATTAATGTGTTTTCTTTCTTCTTTCTTTCATTAATGATGTAGAATATATCAAAACTTTTCCATAATAACGAATTATTCTGAGTGACCATGAATGTTACAAAGGAAGTAGCAGCCTATTAACGTCCCACTGCTGGGCACAGACCTTCTCACTCATAGGAGAGAGGCTTTTTTAGACCATAGACTCACCACGCTGCTCCACTGCGGATTGGCAAGCATAGTACACAAGTGTACTATCTATTCCTTCACTCGCAAAGTCCGAGGTGACAGGAATCCGACACGACCGGAGAAAACCAGGATCAGGCGCAAGACCGACGGCTTAACGTGCTCTCCGAAGCACGAGGTTGAAGCACAATTTTGGGCAAATATTGAGAAAATCCTGGGACCGGAGACGTGGAAGTCGAACCCAGGACCTCATTTCGAACATGCTAACCATTAGCCCAATGAGGCAGTTAAATCAAATTCAGTATATTAGCGCCTAAATTTAACTGTAACAGGAAACTATCGCGAAAGAATCTTAATTTCTTTAAATTCCGTATGTAGTTGAATCTAAGCAGTTGAATATTTAAATCACTTACTAAAGTTATAAATTTAGAAAATTCTGGTATTGAAAGGATAAAAATTCTAGTAAAAACTTCTGTAAATATCATTGACTGATAATACAATAACTTAATAAAGGCTCATATTATATACCTACATGTGTATTACTAATTTGGGGGAAGACCAAATCCAATTTTTTTCAATTTTTAGTTAAAGAACGCAGTAGAATCCAATCTATATATATATAAAAGAGATATCCAGGTATCTATTGACTTATCACGATATCTCTGGACCCATAAGGCCTAGAGACTTGAAATTTGGTAGGAATATTCCTTTTGGCGAGTAGAGGTCAGCTAAGAACGGATTTTACGAAATTCCAACCGTAAGGGGGGTGTGGGTTACATAGCATATAGCTCATTGAAGTATTTATACGTATGTTTCTTATTTGTAAAACAATTTGCCTAAATTAATAATATATTTATTTTATTTTTACAATTATTGGAAATTGTGATTGTGGGCTTTAAAAAATTTAAATTACATCCGAGCAAAAGCTGAAAGTGAACAGAGCTATAGGTGTCATAAAGTACTCGAGCACTAGTTATGGATTGTCTCGCTGCCTCGGTCACTACGCAGTGGTCGAGCCAACGACAACAGTCACGAAAGTATACGTGTCCACAACAAAAGCTTAGCAGCTCCTTTGCGAAAGGGTCACCAGGGTGGGCGTTAAAATCGCCAAGTATGAATACAGATTGAACATTTTCACTTTCCATTATAGCGGCCATCTTACTCAAGCAGTCCATAAAAATAATTAAATTGCCATTATATATGTTATCTTCATAATTACTATTCTGCCGTATGTCTGTAGGCATATACAGCTCGATCTATTAAACGTACTTTTATCGCACACTACTTCAATTTAAAATCGTAACATTTTGTAGTATGTTCTTAATGAAAATGCTACCCAAAAAATATTCCACGCAGATGAAGTCGCGGGTTCAGCTACGAGTATATATTGCGGTATCGTTTGTCATAAACTCATATTGATGAGGACATGACATTTCTTGTAAAACGAACTTAAGAAAAATAAATGTTTATCTTTCGAAAGCGATATGTACAACAAAATATTACTCGCACAAAATTAGTTCATATTACGCTAATTCCCTTATAATTTCTATTCATATACGAGGTTGTATAAAGTTTTTAAATTAAAACAAGGGAAGCGGGACCGCACAATGGAACTCCTGCCAAAAACATTACAAAATAATTAACTAGTCCCGTAGCGAGGCGTGACTCCACGGATTATGTGGATTTGAAAAACGTACACTGCGAGACCGCAATGTTTTTGTTATTATACTGCAAGGACACAAAATGCATATATATTCTTTACAATTTAAACTGGAAAATTTTAGATTTTATACCTCACTTTGGTATAGTTTTATTTTATTCAAACTTACATATTGTCTTATTGCTTATAATGTCTTAGATGATCCTAATTAATGTCTAAAGAGCTCCACAAATAACAGTTTACTTACATCCTCTGATCGTATAAGGCCTATCGCATTTGATCTGTTTCTAAAACTAATATTGCCTATTGGAAATTGGCAGACCACACCTTAATAAATTAAAACACCTCAAAATAAACCCTATATTCTTGAGACGAAACCTTTTGGATATAATACAAAATTAATTAATAGTTTAAACGAGACATCTCTTCTTACACGATCGATAAGTAAATACAACATTTTTCCGGTATATCCAAGTCGCATATATTTGTCACTTCAGTCGTTTTAAATCTCATTCGTCAATATAACTTCTAACATATTAAATTAGATATTATATATAGACCCCAAATTAGCTATTTACCGTCGCCAATATTTTTGTATAATAGTGTAAATTAGCATAAATTGTAATTGTTTTTCTTAGTTTATAATTTATTTAATGTATATTATGTAATTACTATATAATCCTATTAGTGAAGTTTATGTTATGTAATACTGTTTCCTGTTACCTTCTCTCTGTGTCTAAATATTTGTACATTATTGTTGGGTTATCTAATAAATAAAATGAAGATAACGCAAATGAATTTAAAATTATGTGTTCAAGGTTTTCCAGCAGTTTTTGTCCAAATATTATTTTCAATGAACGACATTAAGAGCTACATAAAGTCAAAATTTACGAGGATTCTTTGGTATCTAGTTCTGAAAAGAAATCACAACAAGACCAGTTGGGTATCCTTATATACATAACTGTAGCGACACTGACTATTTGCTATGTATTTTAGAGTTAGAGTTAGTCTGAAAGGCAGATATCCGAAGGAGGACTGTTAGTGAGTGGGACCCTTAAGATCGTAGAACATAATATACATACATATATATAATTTTTCGACGCTTCCACTTGTATGTTCTGACATGAATGAGTAAACAGTTTTTAACGACATTTTTTATGTGTGTTCAGATGTTTTAAATTTATAATACTTATGTGAGTGTGTACGTCCTATATATTGCCAACCTACTACACATCAGTGGTCCCTTTGGTGCTGCAGGTGTCTATGGGCGGAGGTAATCACTTAACATCAAGTGAAAATAAAAGTCACTAAACCCCTCCTAAATGGCTGGACCTACTAATGTTCAGGTGGATTCTAGAATAGTTTAGATTGAAAATTCGGTGCGATATCTTCAAGGGACCCTGAACTACGCGGGTGCCACAGCCGGAAACAGCTAGTAAGAGTTAAAAAGGCCTCCTACCAATTAAGCGCGTTTCCATCTTAGACTGTATCATCACTTACTATCAGGTGGGATCACAGTCTAACTATAACTAATATATATGTATATGTACAAGTATATAATTCCAAAACAGTTAAGATTGACAATTCAAATCGTTAAATAACGAATTTGCTTATATTGGTAGCTACAGATTGTTCGTACATCTTCATCTGGTTAGGGGACGTGGCTAGAATGATGACTCACTGCACTCTTAACGCGAACAAACTGTATGTGGGTGAAAATATGATGGATATGGATATCAAAGAAATTAGCCACAATGAACTGTAGCTGAGATTTTTAATAATACATAAAGTTTGATTTATTTTTCATAACCACTTTGGGTAAAACGATGCCTACATGAAAGAATAAAGATTTTAAAGAGATTAACCTATTACGTATTCATATAAGAACAGCCGATCAAAATTTTGCAACGAAGTTACGAAAACATTTTATAAATTTTATATGAAAACTAAGCGAGGTGGAAAGGAAATCTCACAAACCTTTGCCCTCACATAAAAGGGCCAGAATAAATATTTTCAAATAATTTCATAAATTAATCCCCCGTGATGAAGGTAAATCCCGCTCACCGTAAAAATGCGTCGCCCGAATTTACTCAAGGGAGACCTCGTAATTATGCTATATCCCTATTATCTTCAAAAATATATTGCTAATTGGAATTTCTACTTGTTTATGTGTATTTTAGTATTTAACAGTAAGCATATTTACGTTGCAGATTTGATTCAGCAATGATTATATCTTCATTAGATCTCTGCTTAAAAATTTTATCAGCCCATTTGAAAATGTAATAACTTTTCTGCTTATATCTCGTTTTAACAGAGATATATACAGAGAAGGACACATTTCATGGAATAATCCTAAGATAATTCCTCAGGTTGTCTTTAAATATGTCCTTCCAAGTACATAAGCGGAATGTTTCAAATATTACAGTCTGAAATTACACATAGTTTTGAAAGCTTCTTTGAACTTAATATTTTTGCTAAGTTTAAGCTTTTGATCTGCCTGCTTAAATGATTTAAGAAGAATTTAAAAGGTACGGTTTCTAAAATAGACTCTGAATGAAACTATTACTGTGCAAATATTGTGATATACTTGTAGTTTCCTTTGAGAACTGCGTAAGATAGAATCCTTGTCGGTTTGAAATTTTAAGTAACACAACAGTTGTATAATTATAAAGATTTGACGAGATGAACTCGCTTTAGAAGCCTATATAAAAATTTGGTTTGAAAGCAGATCAAAACTAACAACCTATTAATGAATCTTTGGTCACTTTGTGAAAGTTGTGTTAGAACCAGGAAGTCGTTTAACGCATCTTTAGCTGAACATAACGATTTAAATGATCACCCGTTTACCGCATTGGAAAGTCGTAAATGCCTTTAAAAAAAATCATACAAGAAACCGCAATTAAAACTATGTCTTATATTGTGTAGATATGCCACATATAGGTTAAAAGTGTTTTATATAAAAATCAGTATATGTTTGTTTCATATTTTATGCTTTATCAATCATAAAGATAACTCCTTAAAGTAATACACACTTCAGACATATTTTTTTATATATTTCAATGCCTTGGCCACTAAAATCAAAGTGAAATAGGACTTTAAACAAGCCCTTGACAAAGAGGAATCCACGAAAAGCTATTAACAGTCGTACCTGTTTGTCGTATCTGCAATCCATCCATTGGCAGAACAGACTTCGTCGGATTTAATATAATAATAAGCTTAGATTAAAAACCAAAGTTAAATTCGACTCTATGTAAACTCTTTATAGAGATAATTCGGTAAAAAGAAGTCGGTCGATCATAATATTTTAACAAAGATAAATCCACACCGAGAAAACTCACTTTATCGAACTAATTACATATATTTAAATTCCTACTATAACATCATAAGTGACCACGTATTATTTATATTTTCAACAAAATATATATTGTACTGTTTAAAGTAGGGATTGATTTGAATTCATATAGGAAGTATGAAACAAAGACTAAGGCGAATTAGGATTTAAAACGATGAATGAAATGAAAAGCCATTATTAGACCTGAACTGCGTCAGCTATTTCGAAACCGACAAAGTTAATTCCACACAGACAGGACAATTAGGTGGTTTCAACTGGAAACCTAAGCCTTACGTTAACTACCCGCAAAACATTGTTTCGGTATGCCACTTCCGTTTTACATGAGATTTACTTTTTTGTTACTGAAATTAAAATGATTAATTATTCTACACGCAATTCCGCACTGTGTGAACTTAAAAGAAATTTCTTAAAGTGCCATTATTAAATTACAATAGACTCTCATTAACACATTTAACTAAAAAAAACAAAAAAGAAAGTTAAGTCCAAAGGTTTAATGGACTGAACATTCTTAACAATTCTGATATGAATGGCTTTCTATGACACAGAAGTACCGCATCTTATTCCAGTACCAACTTTATCAAATATTAAAGGTATTTTTTTAAACTCACTAACTAGTTATTTTATGTGGCGAATAAGTTCGTCTTTGCTGACATTATGTAATCGTTTCACTAGCAAAGTTCCTGAATTCGTTTTACTGGTAAAATGTATAATAAAACAAATAATTTTGCTGGTAGTTGCTTCACTAGCAAAGTTCCTGAATTCGTTTTACTGGTAAAATGTATAACAAAACATGTTCTAACTTGCTTAAAATAATGTTACTGGTAGTTGCTTCACTAGCAAAGTTCCTGAATTCGTTCTACTGGTAAAATGTATAATAAAACATGTTCTAACTTGTCTAAGATGATTTTGGTGGTAGTTGCTTCACTAGCAAAGTTCCTGAATTCGTTTTACTGGTAAAATGTATAACAAAACATGTTCTAACTTGCTTAAAATAATGTTGCTGGTGGTTGCTTCACTAGCAAAGTTCCTGAATTCGTTTTACAGGTATAATTTATAACAAATCATGTTCTAACTTGTTTAAGTAAATGTTGCTGGTACTCACTTCACTAGCAAAGTTCCTGAAATCAACTTGCATGGCAAATTTCCAAATTCATGTATTCTAATATTTCTAATTGTGGAAAGATGAAATAAATAGCCTGTGACTTGTTTCTACCCACCAAATCAATCAAAAACCAAGAGCTTGCAAGGAAGAATTCGTTGATTATCGATAACACTGTATAGTTACTCTTTTTATCAAATTTTTGGAAAGCTTAATTATATCATTTAAATCATTATAATGTGCACAACCCAGTTAATGATATGATAATCTTTGGAACATTTTATATAAAACTATTTTAATAAATTAAATATAAAACGAATAAATATAATAATCATTGCTTACTAATTTACAAACATGTGTCATTGTACAAAAGCAGACGTGTACGTGTCTAAAAGATTGTTCAAACGCTGACACCAATTCTTTAACCTTTCCTATCAATTGTTACAGACTCGCTATAATTCGAGATATATATAATTTGTTTGTTTGCTTATGTAACACCGTGAATACCGTAAAACGAAACATCTGTTGGAGATGCTCGACGCCAACGGTTGTGAGTCCGTTAATTCTAAGGAGGTCACACGCCGCGTCGACGTCGCGTGCGTACTTGTTCGACTATTAGCTGGCTCTTGCTGAAATAGTCATAAATAATTGCAATTCCACGTATGTGAATGTGTAAAGTAGGCAACAAGGTCATACATTTTAGTTACATTCAATTAATATTTTTAATCCTTACCATTCCAATGTCTAGTTAAACTAAAGCGTCACGAAGATGTGCAGCCTTTATGCTAATTCGTTTAAAGGTTAGGTAGCTCTAATGACAATTAAATTCCTAACATATCTTTCTCTTTCCCTCCCTCTAAGTGCCGGAAATCTAAAGGTTTGTATTTTTATAAGTTACACTTCTTACATGTGTACTTAGTACACAAGTACTTTTGACATTGTTTCATTGCTGACAGTTTTAGCGCTTGACCCTGATCGCACCTGATGATATGTGTGATAGATATATAAGATGGAAGCTCGCTCAACTGGTAAGAGGCAACACACCTCTTATAGTTTCTACATAGCATCGTGACGGAACACAAATCTCTTTACTTGGCGGTAGGACTTAGTTGGTAATTAGCCATATCCGCAGCCACGTCGGACAAATTTGAAGATGCTTTTTCCTAAGTTCACCGAGTCAGGTTTTGACACTGGGACCTCTGCCTTCAAAGCGAGTACTAACACCGTCAAGATTCTTTCGTTCTTGACCACTGTATTTCTTACACCAACTCCAATATCTAGATATACAGAATAGACAAAATAATTAATATTATTAAATATGCATTACTCTTTTTTTAAATACTCAAAGTAATATAGCATGTTTACGAAGCCTCAATCAGATTCTCCCAAGACAGAGAAAAAGAGGCAAACAGCGAGTCATTCTCTAATGTCCCAAAAACGAAGAGGGTTCCGCTGGGTTTTAGTGGGTATTGCGAAGTCCCCTCCCTCGCTCTGCTTCACACTTTCGATCCAACAATCAGGGTCATCAAATGCATGCTACAATAATAAGCATTACTATTTGAAATAAAATACAAAGATTTTGTCAAGTGTTTCTGGAAATTTTTGAAATTGTATCGGACTGCAAAGAGTTAAACGACTGTTTAATTTAGAATGTGTGTGAAGCGATAGAGAGAGAGAGAGAACTTTGTTGTACACCACACACATACACATTACACAAATTATCTGATCGAGGTCACGAAAAAGCAGATAATTTTAATAAAACTAGTGACATTATTCTAATCGACAAACAATTTAAAAAAAGGAATCATCGTGGAATAACTTCTTAAAGTCATTACACAGAAAGAAACATTACAGCTTTTGTACAAGCTTTCAATAATTGTAAAAGCAATATTAACATCCAGTATCATCCACTGCAATTTAAAAAAGGGAACTGAAGTTGACTTAATGCAAAAAAAAGTATTTTATTAACCATTGACAATTTGAATGACATATCGAAGCTGGAAAATAAATAGTTATAATATTTTAGTAGTTTTTGAAGGAAATTTTGGAAGTGTTTCTGTTCTGATGAACAATTTCTATTAGCAGGTTTTTCTACGCGTTTGCTTTCCAGTGTTGATATATATAGAGAACTAATAGAAAATATTGAAAAAACTATAGTTATTTGGCAAACATAGGCGGAGGTCCTGTGGCGCAACGGATAACGCGTCTGACTACGGATCAGAAGATTCCAGGTTCGTTTTGTTAACCTTTACTTAGTGAACTAGAATTAATCGGTCCCGTGTAAACTCACCGTGAAAGTATAATGTGAGCTAATGAATAATCTAGAAGGATTTTCAACATCGCAGCAATACTAACTGAACTGGGACAATTTCTAATTTAAATCATACACTCTAACACAAAGTGCTAGGGCTTATATTCCCTTGGCAAGCCTCAAGCTACGCAACTTTACGACGGCATCTAAACTATCTGGCACAGAATAAATTCACTCGTCTAACTGGTTTCTTGAGTACCTATTTAAAATTTTAAAAGTGGATTTGTATATTTAAAGGATGCTATGTTCGTGCTAAAATGTGACCGGCTCTAATATTATGCCAACATTCTTGACAGGTTTACTTTAGGTTTGGTTGTATTAATTTCATGTAATACTATACATTTGGTATCAACGTCTACACTATTACCATTTCAAAGTTTTGACTTTGAAGTATTGAGATCTATATCTTTAAATCTGTTAGCTTTATTTACTTATATATATAATACAGAAATAGGAATGCTTTGTAAATATTATATTACAAGGTTACTTTATAAAGAGTAACCAAAAGGTTATCACAGATTTAGAGTTATTCATTTACGTATATAGTTTCTACTTTGCCAAAGAGAAACTTCTAAAACTTTTTTAGCTGTCTGTTTGAAGTGAAAACTTCTTTAAGCAGACTATGCACTTTATTTTGTTGCTATTGAATGAAACTGAGTCGTCACACTAGACTAAATAACGCTGTTTCAAGTGAACTCAATTCTCGTTGACTAAACTGTTCTATTTTAATTATTTATTGAATTATTATCGATGCTTTGTTTATCTTCTGTCGTGTGGTCTTGAGCGCACTTTTTATTCTGTGAAATGGATGAGCCAATTTCCATGAGACTTTCACTAACACGGACATATCGTTTGCATTCAATATTATTATTACATTTTCAGATATAAGAAGTTTAAAATGTATAAACAATATCATATTAAGTCAATGCTAATAGTGAATATATTCACTAGTTGTGTAATAAATTCAACTGTGATAAAATGTGTACATCAATCCGCTAAAGCCGACAATCAGTAAAACCTTACAAATCTTTTGAATATATTTGGACAAGCGTTGAGCGTCGATGTTTTTCGAGGGGTATTTACACGACTGATTTATTAAAATGGGGACCCGGGGAAAAAGGTTAAAAAATCAACGCAGGGACTTGATTACGTTTTGATAATTACACAAATATTTACCAACGTAACCTTCATTGCCAAATGCTTCGGAACATTGAATTAGTATGTCATTTGTAACTTATATAACTTACTTTTATCCGAATTTAATATTATGCAGAAGCGTAGGTGCACAAGTGGGAGTATTTAGTGATTCAATTATAAATACATTAACTAATTGTTATGTATGGAAAAGTAAGAGTAAGGCTTACCATATAAATTTCTTGTTTACAATACTTACCACTTTTAACTTTTTATATAAGCCACATCTGTACAAATGAAACTATAGAGGTCAACTTTATCACGAACAATTCACTGGATACATTTCGATCATTTTTGATAAAATAATGTACATTGACATATATTATATTCAATATTTGAGACAAAAAATTAAAAGGAGTGACCGAAATACATGTTCACTTGATATCTGATAAAGTACGCAAAATATGGACGAAGATGCAGATAGCAAAGAAGGAAAAGAGCAGGCAAATAATACGATTAATGATAAAAAAGATTTGGAAGCTCGTGATTATTTTATAGATAACAGGGAGATGCTTACTTATATAGATACACGCTTTGATATCAACATCAATAAAGAGGCATTGATATCAAATCTACTGCTTTAGAAGAAAAGATATCCAAAAGCCCCTCTCTGTAAAAAATCCATGATACAGTAATTGCTATAAAAAGTTCACACAACATTACTAAACCTTTTGCAAAACCACCAATTGGACCATAAAACAATGTCACAGAAAATTTGATAACAATGACAATAGTATCCTAAGACAAAGAGTTAAAGTATGAAATTTCAATGTCACAACGAAATTCCAGAGATTTGAGTATAGCATTTATGTTTCAACTCCTTCTATTTATACATAACTTGTGAATAACACTTGATAGACGGCTTCGTTCGTGAGTTCATTTCCAGGCAGGGCAAATTTAGGTGATTATGGTTTCTAATTTGTGTGGATCTGAACTGGTGGATGGCTTCACCCATATTTAATTAACAGCTTACCAGAAAAGATATCCTGCCAATCAACAACATTACTGTGTAGAAATGACCCCTTTCCAGGTTAGCTAATTTAAATACTATATCATCTCTTTTCATCAGATGAGATAGCAGTCAAACGCTTAAAATGAAAGAAAAAACAACGTGATGTTGATAAAGTCATTGCAAATATTAATTGTCTTCGTCGTCGTCGCTTCAACTGATGGACGTCCACTGCTGGACATAGGTCTCACGTAATGACGTCTCACGTTAGGCCCGATATTGCGCCGCCTCGTTCCAGCGGCAACCGGCGACCATCTTTATATGATCGGTCCACCTTGTGGGGGGTCTGCCTATACTGCGCCGTCCGGTGCGGGGTCGCCACTCCAGCACCTTCTGCCCCCAACGTTCATCGGTCCTTCGGACTATGTGCCCCGCTCGCAGTTTCGCGATTCGTAGGACTATATCGGTGACTCTTGTTCTACTACGGATCTCTTCATTTCTGATTCGATCACGTAGAGAAACTCCGAGCATAGCCCTCTCCATCGCACGCTGAGTGACTCTGAGCTTCCGAACGAGGCCCATAGTCAGCGACCACGTCTCAGAGCCGTATGTCATCAGGCATTGAGGGTTATCAAATATTAATACATTAATTTTATTTTATTTTCGAGAAAATATACTGCCCTGACGAGAGAGTTCATATAAAAGGTTTTTCAAGATGTAAAAGATGGAGTACGAATAGACTTTATGTTTTATAATACCTGTTATTAACGAAAATTTAAAGTTCCTCTCAAAGGGCACGCTTAGCGATCCTTTAAAACTGCGTTTCTCTTAGGATGATTTCAAAACTTGTCATCATTGTCCTTTTTGAAAGACATCAACCGGTTTGCCAACGATCTACCGGTATCATCATTTCACCTACATACACATTAATTTGCATTCGAGTCAGTCGTGGCATACGCATTTAGGCAGCACTAAAGGAATTTCTTTATAACGGTTTGCTGACCTGTCGCAAACAAGTCGTATATCTAACGCTATAATCTTGTCATAAATGAGCAGGTATTAAGATTTATTGATAAAAACTCTATAATTACGAGGCGTTTTATAGATTGTCAAACCCGCTATACTTGAAACATTTCTTAATTCCGTAATAAAAATTTATTTAGTAGGCATACTTTTTCTATATGGAATATGGGGGCACCACTAAATAGGATCAATCAATTAGTATTTTTATTGACATAAGTTAGATTTTTTAAACCCCAACCAATCAATAATTGATTGGGAGTATGGGGCTCAGTAGACTTCCAGAATACCGGCTAAAACCCAGCAAAACCGACGTAATCCTTTAATGAGGAGCCAGATGCTCACCGAAGAACATTCTATTCTGGTACCACAGATTTATGTGCCTTCACAGTACTATTAACTCAAGATAGTGGAAGTAGGAAACAGATCCCTGTCTTCGACTTCCAGGCCTTCTCTGTCGATAAAATGAGGCAACTGCGGCTTTCTCCCTCTCATTCCTCAGTATTTCCTTCTGCAAAATAACTGCCTCGCAAAAGGATAAAATTGACCCCCAGTTTGAATTGGTGACGAATAAGTTAGATATTTATATTAACTAAACAAGCTTTTTTTTTTTCTTGAAACAATTATTTGAAATAAAAATATCCAGCAAATATTATTATATATGTCTAAGCAAAGGAAAATGTTTTCTTCCTGCTTCGTATTTAGTTAAGAAGTTTTGGAGCTCTCGTGATTAATGAGTGAGTTAGTTTACTGGTCTTAAACTATCACCAGATTATTGGCACATAAGTTGGATGGCTTCAAAGTCAAGTCTTGTTTTTTATATATATAATTAAGAATACCTTACTCTTTCGACTACCGAGTCATCCTTTGGAAATTAAACACCTGGTTTTCAAGAAACATAAAAATAACAATTCAGAACAATAACCGCTCTAGTGAACTAGTTTCATTCGAATCCAAATACAGAATAGGAAGTATCTGCAGCTTGGCCGGGTTTTTATTTATACCTATCTATTATATAGAGTCTGCTTCGGTTCCCTTCACTTATATGACCTTGCTTCTACGCAAGGCTCGCTGTCGTTCACCTCGTAGGAATGTAATAATGCAGCTTTGTTGACAACTGCAGTTAAATTGTATATATTCTATCTAATCCCTGCTTCATCTATATGTATGTTACAAGTAACACATAGGAAATAGAGTCGATTCCTACGCCCCAACTTCTTAAACACATAACGTAGGCTGAAAGCTTTTACCTGAGCTTTCGATGGATGATGCTGTACAATTTTTAAAAAACAGTTTATAATATCACCATCAAATCAAGTTTCAAATTTTTTTTAAAAGAATTGATGTTTAAAAAGTATTTTTTTAATGTGACTACGACTTATGTTTCTAGAGATAACGTGATGGGTCAATGAGTCAATTGTTAAAACCCCCGCAACCCCCCTACAGGGTGAAATTTTGCAAAATCCGTTCTTAGCTGATTTCTACTCGGCAAAAGGAATATTCCTACCAAATTTCAAGTCTCTACGCCTTACGGTTCCAGAGATATCGTGATGAGCCAATAGATAACTGAACAATATACTCGTAGATATACATATGTGTTTTAAACTTCAGTCGAGTGGTATAAAGCACACTCATTTTTTATTTATTCAATCTTTTTTAATTATCAAAACACTATTATGTATTTATATAAAGACCAACGTGGCATCACCATACACTTGTAATTTAGATACGTTACGAATATATTATTATAATTAATATACTCAATTAAACATCTCCCGGGCTTCTGGACTAAGCTTTTCTCGATAAATCTATATTTAATACATCGAAAATATTTCACTTCTCCAATAATTAATATCGTAATGGTTACCATGGGTGTATCTTGGTAATAAATTTAATCAGTAAAACGTTTGAAAGCGTTGAGAATTTTGCTATTGGTTACATAAAATATAATGTGTACATTGATCTAGTTCTAAAAATCAATCGCTCATAATAAATTCCTATTGCTTAAACAATTCGACAATACCCATTACTTATAGGCTTTGTGATAAGGCTTTTGAATATTTAATTCAGGAGTATTTGAACTGTGCTTTATTAAATCATTACAAAGCTGTCGACCTTCGCTAAGAATGCCGCCACCATATTGCTAAATGAACCGCCTGTACTAAATTACAATTCGAAGTTGACATTGTTTCTACTATTGTATTGTTAAGAAGCTATTTTTAACAGACCAGGAACTACATAAGACTAATACTTAATAAAAAAATCTATAAGTCTCTCTCTTAAGTTTTTATTTATGAAATTGAAATAATAACTTTTTACAAAGTGCATATAGCAATTATCAGACGTTTGTCTGTCTGTTTTCATTCGGTTACGCTAAAATCCGTGACAAACAGAGCTACAGTTGAAATGATCTAGACTAATATAAGTTACAAAGGTTCCTCCGTGCCCTTTTTTTCGTTTTTGGAAAGTGCTTTTACTCACAAAATTCGGCCTCACAATATCCACTAACACTCAACCCTCTTCATCCGTAAGTGACACATCATTGGATCACCATGTGCTTGTTCATTTGTTTCATTAGTGTCCCGGATGGATACGACTGAGGACTCACGTAGACAGGAGCAGCTGCGTATACATGACCCCCTCCTTCAGCGGTATAAAGAAGATTCTTATACATTCTTTCTTCTTCTTGTCAGCCTCCTTTAGCAAGATTACAATCTAGCAGAAAAACACCACGTTCTGCTTTGAGCAGAACCTACTACAAACTGAGTCGGGTGTTTGTTTTTTTTAATAAAATTAAATATTTAAATAGAAACCCTTCCAGTTAAGCAAACGTTTTTAAAGTTAACTATACTGCGCTACCATGACTATGATTACTAATATTATAATTTTTATATAGTTTTAAATAGATTTAGTAAATCTTTCCGTGCTTCGTTTTTTATGTGTCCTTTTAAGTATTTTTTATTGACTGGACGAGATCGCTATTTCGGCGATAAGGCCGCCAATTATACTTCATTATATTATCTTGTATATTGGGTGTAAAATAAAGACTCTTGTATTGTATTTTTATTGAAGTGAAGAAAAAGAAATATTTTCGACACTTTTAAATAGCTTCTTTAATAATAATATTTATTCCGAATATCGTAAATACTATATTGGCTACAGAAATAATAGAATTAGAAAATGAATAAGAATATAATCTAAATTCAATCATATAAAGTCATAAATAGCAAAATGATAGAAAAAAAAAAACTATGAACTATAATAAATATTCTACTACGTCGTAAAAAGTTCTTGCTAATAACCATGTAATTTTTCAAATAATTTTACCGGCATATTATATACTTTTACAAGCTTTAGTTAGTAGTAGCAATTAATATTGTAATAAATAAATTGAACGCCTCCAGAAGCGAGTATAGAAGGCTTATTACACAACATAAGTGCTTGCACGACAAGCTGGTTTTCATTGTGTACAATATACATAACAATAATCGGCACTGTCTAATCACCGACCTCAAGGCGTTATTGCACAAAGTTATTCTAAACCCACACCTCTGCGTCGAAACCACATTATTAACTACGATTGTTGTTATAATATTCCAACTGTTTAAATTTCATTCGAAGATTTCACTTCAACATTGTAACATCATTGCCTTATTGATATTTTACAGACTTCAAACGAATAACTATAAAAAATGAGTTCGTCAGTAGATTGTAAAAATAATTGATTCATTAAATTGAATAGGAAATCCAAATCAAATATTTTAATGTGGAACGCCACAGTTTTTAATTGCGTCTCAGTTGGAAAATAGATATAAAATGCGACTTAATTTTTTTCTCTGTTTCATGATTTATATTTAAGAACAAAGTTACGTGTTCACTGATTAAAATGAAGTTGGAAAATGGTAAAATTATGGTTGTAATACTTATTATAAATTAAATTAATAGACTTGATGATATACAAGTGTTGGGATTAATAACTGGTATTCTTTTATTCATAAGGATAATTGTATTATTCCTGATTTATACACACATTTATATTAAATATTAAACTCAATACATTAATACTTTTTTAACGCTCCACTAGTACGTTTAATATCAAAACTACCACCGTCCTACCCTTTGAAACATCGTCATCATTCGCCATCGTCCGATTAACTTAATCAATACAAAAACTAATATCATGACACAAATTCATACAATCTATTAATCAAATATTTTACCACAGTAAATCTTTAAAAACTCTGTTAGAACTCACTATCTGCAGCAGTTATAGACGACCTTATAGTTAGTTACCTTATATGTAGTTTTATTAATCTACATTTAGTCTATTATATATAAACTATATTTATTAGAATATTTATAAGCCTATATGTTATTATAATTATGTGTATGTAATGAGTATGTATTAGTGTGTAATATGTTAGTATGTAGGTTTATGTATATGTTACGCCACCCACTACTCTCTGCCACGAACGGTTCCTATACCAAAGGTTGTCTGGTAGAGATCGCTATCAAGCGATAAGACCGCCTTTTATACTCTGCGTGCTTTTGTGTGTTACCTTTATATTTTGTATTCTTTATCTTACTGTAATGTATTGAAATTAATAAATAAAAATAAATAAATTTATTATTTAGTAAAGATATTGTTAAATCATCTTTATTGTACTTGTTTCGACCATTATGATAAATAAATAATAATACATACATAGATAGCGTCACGCCTCATTCCCATAGGGGTAGGCAGAGACCACGTTCTTCCACTTGCCACGATCCTTGCATATCTCCTTCGCTTCTTTTATTTTCATTAAACCTTTCATACAAGTTCGTCGCTTTAAAGTATTGTCGACTTGGCCCATATTTAAAATGTCCTGGATATGATCCAGGAACGTTCGCCTTGGTCTTCTCCTTCCAACTTTCGCATTCACTCTTGACTCATAAATCCTTTTTGTCAGTCTCCTTTCATTAATTCCCCCTACAATAATGGTAAATTATAATGGTCAATTTAAATATTTTTCAATCGTAATTCAAAAAAATCGTAATTCATTAAATTTGTTTTTTAAATAAACATCGAATCACAACACAAGATTTAATAGTTTCCTAATCTAATTTAAAATTCTTGTTTTTCTACGTTCTTCATTTTGTAATATACACTGAAGATGACTATTCTCCTTTCATTACTATCGTGTTTTCGATTTCTGATACGCTCATGTTAATATATGAATATATCCGTATTATATTGTGAACACACTCAGCATCTTAAATAGCAGCTTTGCTTTACTCAAACATTCCAAAATATCGAGTCAATTTTTATTAACTTCACAGCATCACTTTTATAACTGTTTAACTGTATTTCACATCAAATCAAGGTCAGCATATCCCTCTTGCTGTATACGCTTTGACATCGAATTATAAAGCAATCGATAATCTCCCAATATTATTGCATGGAGGAGTGTTGGTGCCAACACTTATGCACGGTAGTGAAAGTTGGGTATGGCAGAAGAAGCATAAAAGTAAAATAAATGCTGTAGAGATGAGAGCATTAAGAAGTATGAGTGGATTGAAAATAATTGACAAAGTATGAAATAGTGTGATAAGAGAACGCTGAAGTATAAATGAAGATATAGTGACAAAAGTTGAGAAAGGTATACTTACCTGGTTGGGGAAAGAATGAATGAAAGGAGACTGACAAAAAGGATTTATGAGTCAAGATTGAGTGGGAAAGTTGGAAGGGGAAGATCAAGGTGAACGTTCCTGGACCAAAACCTCTAAACCGACGAACATACAAGTTCTTAAGGTTTAATGAGAATGAAATATGCGAAGGAGATATGCAAGGATCGTGGTAAGTGGAAAGACGTGGTCTCTGCCTACCCCTATGGGAATAAGGCGTGATGCTATGTATGTATGTTATTAAATATGTACGTAAAACGAGTATTAAAATATATGCATTGGAAAATAACAGGCATCTGCTTATGTTTGGTTATGCTACAATTGATACAAACAATGACAATAGCACTCTATAAATGATCTCTTTTATTCTTGTCCATAGCAACCTCTAAAGTCGACGCTATTGTTTGTTCTCCGTCACAATACACTGTTAATTTTTTTTTAGTCGATCACGCTTTTCAGGTCAAGAGGAGAAATAAATATAAAAGATTACGCGTTTACGCAACAATATACCAAGATGAATAAAAAAGAAGTAGGTAAATAACTGAAGGCATGCGTGTCACAAGTTATTTACCCACATTCATGTTACATAAGATTCTTTGTCGAAAGAGCAGGTAAAATAAATTGATTTTTATACCTTCCTTCTTAGAATCGATCGTTGGTTCGACGATACACAATAAAATCTCTTCATTATTAAGTTTATAACAAAAACAAAATCATCACCAAACATTCTTTATTTCCCAATCTCGAATAATTTAAAACAAAACTTATAAAAGAAAGAACTCTCTACAGCTTAATATAAATGAATGAAATTGTTAATGTCTTTTTGTAATTTTATATGATTGTGTATGAAAGTATATGCAAAATTGAAAAGTACTATACATAGCATCACGCCTCATTCCCATAGGGGTAGGCAGAGACGAGGTCCTTCCACCTGCCACGATCCTTGCATATCTCCTTCGCTTTTTTCATTCATATTAAACCCTTCATACAAGTTCGTCGGTTTAGAGTACTCTTGACCTGGCCCTTATTTAAAATGTCCAGGATTTGGTCTTTCGCCTTGGTCTTCCCCTTGCAACTTTCGCATTCATTCTTGACTCATAAACCCTTTTGTCAGTCTCCTTTCATTCATTCTCTCTACGTGCCCAAACCATCTAAGCATACCTTTCTCAATTTTGGTCACTACATCTTTTATACCACAACGTTCTCTTATCACACTATTTATTACTTAAAGTAAAGCATATTATATAAAGTCAGTGAAATTAATAACACTAATAAGTAGCTTATAATAACTTCGATGAAGAGCAAATAGCATGGAAGGTAGTTTAAACAAATATTCTCACGTATGTAATAGATGGTAGACACATCAACGGAATACGTGACGCTCATTTATCTTACGTGACTAGCCCACAATACTCTTTCTATTTAGCAAAATCAACATCTGTTTCTATTTGTTCCAATAATAAATACGTTCGTGTATAGAAAGAAGAAGCTTTGGAAATCCATTTGTGTGGTCTATATGATGTTTGATGAAAGAGACGTTATTTCGGTAAATAAGGTTTCCTAATCGGATTAATGGATGTAATCTTATGATCAAAATGACTAAATTACATTATGTTGATGTCACTAGAAAATCGTTGACTTTGTTCTGTGCAGTGTATAGATGTGAAGATGATTTTTATTAATATTGAAACACTAGAAGGTTGTGCTATGATTCCTGTGCTGATATTAACGTAAGCAAAATTTCATCCTTTCCATCTTTGTGTCCTATTTCACCTTTATTGATAGGTACATCAATATTAAGAGCTAGAATATATATAAGTATAAGTGCAAATGTTACGTTTCTCCATTTTTTATGACTGTCACATCCAACGACGAATGATCTGTTTCACAAAAGTCAATACAATAAATGACCTTTTAAATATAATGCTATATTTAAAAAGTTTTATTCTAAATTGCTGACAGTTTTAGCGCTTGGCTGTGATATTACCTAGTGGTATGTGACGATACAGTCCAAGATACAAGCGCGCTAACCTGGTAAAAGGTAATATACCCCTTTCAGTTTTTACACAAAGTATTATTGGAATGCAATTTTTTAAAGTGAAACTTCTTTAGGCGCATGAGGGTAAAATTTTTATGGTTGAAACGCGTGATTAGCGTCACGAAGATATGCAGTTTTTATGCTAATTCGTTTTAAGGTTAGGCAGTTTTAATATTCACAAATAACACGTGGCATTTTAATTTGCCACTCGTCATTTAATCACTTAATATACTATTATTCTCAATTTGAAATTTAAAACAAAATTAAATTAATCATTTCTAATATTGACAAAACACACGTGGAATTTTGATTTATATTTCGTCATTTGAGATTTTATTAATTGTATGAAATTTCGAAGTTTTTAATATTTTAATGACAATTAAATTCCTAACATATTCCTTTCTTATCCTTTTTCCCACCCTCTAAGTCTCGGAAATCTAATCTAAGACTTAATAATGAGTTTACCAAAGAAGTTTCACTTTTGACATGTGTACTTTGTACGCACGCACTTTTAATTTATAAGTGTCTCATCAAATATAACTTAGAATTATAAACGAATGATCTGTATAAGAAAAGTAAATACTATAATAATATTTTAAATATATTGTACAAGTTTTTAGACAGGGTCGAATCGGAATGCATTTTTTTTTTATTTGGTGACAAGTCTATGCTGGTAAAATGTGGCTATCCACGGCCGAAGCGTTCGACCAGTTTAGACTCAGACAAATTAGAAAATGTCCTAAATTCAGAATCGAAACCAACGACTTCTGCTAGCGAAGTAAATTCGCACTAATGCGCTGCCAAAGCCCTGATAATGTAAAGAAAAGTGACAGTTACCTTATTACCAGATATGATAGCTTTAAATTTGTTGCTTCAATTTCTATTTCGAAAGCTTCTATGCGAGCTAAATATAAGTCCTCGGGTGGAAGTCAAAACGCTATGTTTATTATTCCACTTTCGTCCATAAGCCATTGTCAGAATGTGGTCAGAATAATAAATCCTGTCTCAGCAGAGCAATGTGCTAAATAACCAACGATATCGCCGCTTTCCAGATGTACTCGAATGCTAAGTTATTTTCCCTCCATTTGTTAAGTTGTTTTTGCTCCCTGAACTGCCCAACTATGAGAATTAGTTATGTTCTATTGCGTAATATCCCAGTTTGTATGTACATAACCGAGCATTGTTTATTACACTTTATTTTATAGGACCTGTATTGCATTTCGAACTATATTTATAGTTTCTTTATAAATATTTATTATCTATGTTATCTGTTTATGAAATTTTTTTTTATGTTATGTAACATTTAGTAACTTTACTACCACTACTCTATTCGTCGTTGTCGTCTTAACCGATGGACGTCCACTGCTGGATAATTAATTCCTCTTAATGAATTCCAATGGGCCCGATCTTGCGCCGCTTTTATCCAGCGGCTGATGTCATCGGTCCACCTAGAGGGGGGTCAAATCAGAAATGACGAGATCCATAGGGGAACTAAAGTCCATTGAAGTGGTCTACTGAATTGCAAAGCGGAAGTGGCAATGGTCAGGGCACATAGTTCGCAGGACCGATGGACTTTAGGGCCCGAAGGTGCTAAAGTGTCGTCCTCGCAACGGAAAATTACTTTATTAATGCGTTAAATTTATATAACGAAACTGATTCCATGACAATTTTTTGCTAACAATTAGTAGGTCTTAATTAAAATAACCAATTTATCATACTTTTCATAATTAGTAGGTGATGCCAAAGATCTAGGGTAATTGATCTTCCAGCGATCGAGTATTTCATAGCTATTTGGCTTATTACTAAGAAAGATTTTATAAATCATTATATAATTGAATATAATACCTACATCTTATATATATACAAAACAGATATCCAGGTATCTTTTGATTCACCACGATATCTCTGGAACCATAAGGCGTAGAGAGTTGAAATTTGGTAGGAATATTCCTTTTGCTAAGTACAGGCCATGTTTCCTATTTGTAAAACAATTTGCCTAAATTAATGAAATTGCTACCCGAAAAATAGTCCACGCAGACGAAGGCACGGCTTCAGCTAGTATATAATATATGAAATTCTTGTTACAGTTTTAGTGGTTATACTCCTCCGAAACGACTTGACTGATTTTAACGAAATTTTATATGCATATTCAATAGGTATGAGAATAGGTGTATAACTATTTTTACACCACCAAGTGTTAAGGGTAGTTCACCCCAAAATGTTTATTTTTTAGGCAATGTTTTTGGTTATTTTTTATGGTGTGGAATTAAAAAAATAATACATACAACCCTAAATTTACACCCTTCTATCACCAAGCCCTATTTTTTAATAGCGATCATAGTTATTATATGGCTACGTTTGCTGGGTCAGATAGTATAAAAGATAGATAACAGATTTTTCACGAATTATATAACTCGTGAAAAATGTTTTGTAACTTAAATAAATGCTACCAATATAGTACAGCCCTTTTAATTAAGTTCTCACTCTTTTATGAATATAGTTAATTTATTTTAAGTTAAGATATTATTTGTTTTTATCAATAAATCACACATTGTAGTATTATTCAGTTTTTCATGAAGTGGAGTTTTGTTTTTTGAGAATAAATATCTTTAAACCTACATTATATTTTAAGGATTTCCCTGATTTAATACCGCAAGTTTATTTAGCTAGAAAAGTCTCTGGGTATCCCAACTCAGGTCATAGTCAATAAAAGAAAACTCCTAAAAATTTTAAATGTATTAACAATAATATGACAATATGATTCATTTAAAGATCTAACAAAAGTTGCTGAAATAGAAAAAAACACGATATTAATAGTACGTGAGAAATCATTATTAGATATACAACATTGCAAAACATACATGACGTTAGCAATTAACCGTGCCTAAGTAAGCAGAAGAATTTCAAGGTCAGAACAAATAACATAAAACATTTTCCAGTATCTCTTCTTATTCTATCGTAATAATAAATGTAAACCGTAAATCTTTCTATGTAAAAGCAAATTTCTACAGTAGTAGAACCCGGCTTTGGTCTTTTATTCATTGTAGCTTGTAATAGTGATAGTTCGACAAGAATGAACCAGATCCTCACAGAATACCAGGCGAATTTACAACAATATTTTACCGGTATAGCTTTCATAAATATAACTGAAAACCCAAAGGGTTACGGTAATTATTAATTGTAATTTTAGCCCTTATAACTACAAAGAGTCTGATGTCCGCAGGTAACTATTTTGAAGTGAAACTTCTTTAGACGCATGAGGGTAAAATATTGATGAAGATAAATTGCGTAATTTAGCATCACGAAGATGTGCAGTTTTAATATTTACAAACAACATGTGGCATTTAATTTTGCCACTCGTCATTTAACGTACTATTTTTCATAAAATAAAAATATTCCATAAATTCTCTTTTCTAAATTTTAAATTCTAAAACAAAATTTAATTGATAATTTGTAATATTGACAAAAAACACGTGGCATTTTTATTTACAATTCCTCATTTGAGATTTCAATAGATTATTAGTTTTAATTTTAGACACTTAATTTTTCAATGACATTTAAATTCCTAACATATCTTCCTTTTTCCCTCCCTCTAAATCTTGGAAAGCTAAAAAAGTTTCACTTCTGACATGTGTACTTTGTACGCACGCACTTTTAATTTTTATATTTGCTACCATTATGTTACTATATTATTTTTGATGTTTTTGTAATTGTATTAGTCAAACGTTTACATGTGTTACCTCCGATGTAATACTATTCCCAAAATTGTCTCAAGCTTAATTACACTTTCCGTTTAAAGTTGTGGCATTTAATATTTTTCGAGTGGAGAGCTTTACAACAGGGTATAATAGATGGTAGCACAAGAATATAATCGGATAGTATTACTAAAATCACTAAATTACTTAAATAAAGGTAACAACTGAATTTAATTTCCATTATTTTAAATATCTTTTATATGAAACTTGATATGTATATGGATCTTGTGCCGATAACTCATATAATCGTTTAATATAAGCCCTTAAAAGTAGCTTTTTGTATTGTGTTACTATTCTTCCAAACCAGCGATAATATTATTTATAAAACATTTACAAAAAGAAGTAACACAAACACCCAGCGCCATCCAAACGGCTTTGTTAGGTAGATCCTTCGTCTATTATGTATTGTACGAAAAGGTCATAACACCAAATATATATATGCTAGTGTAGGCTTTAATATTTTAGCATAAATGCGAAGATGGCGTGGAGGTTGTTTGCTACGTGACCTTTATCGTTGAACGGATGGCATGGCATTTAAGTGACCTCTTCAGACAAATTTAATTTACGTTGTCTCCTCATTGGCAATAGTTAAACAAAATGAATTAAAATCATCGATATCGTTTACTTGTTATCTATAAACGTCTATCATGCCTGGGTTATTTGAAGTTTTAGAATAATTAATCTAGACTGTCCACGTTAAAGTCATAAGGTTATAATTTTAATGAAATAGATTAGAAATCCTTTTAAATCAACGAAGATTAGAATATAATTTCTATGAAATACCAATAACAAGTCCCAAATATAATGTTGTCTGTTTTAGGCTTTGAAATCGTCTATTCTTTGTGCTCCAGATTGGACACGTTGGAAAAGAGATAATAGTTTAACCGTTAAGGTTTTAACATTATTATTTAGAATAGCGATCTATTAATATTCACAAAATGTTACGTTAATGTCGATTTCGATTATCGTATATTACGAATCTTGATTGTAATTTCATCTGATGGTAATTGATAAAAGTCTAGGATGGAAGCGCACTAACCTGATAAAAGGTAATTTATCTCTTATGGTTTCTATAAATTTAGAAACATAGCATCGTCTTTTTTTATAATATTTCCCTATAATATGTTTAATTCTTACTTATATTATAAATGCGAATGTAACTCTGTCTGCCGCGCTTTCACGCCTAAGCAACTGAACCAATTTAAATGAAATTTGGTACACAGATAGTCTAAAGCTTGAGAATGGATATAGGTTACTTTTTAAAGCCAAAAAAGGGTTGTACAGATGGAAGTATCGTCACGTTTAGAGCTCTTAATTCGATGTAAATACCATATGTATTACGTTTAAAGTTTCTAAAAAGTATACTATCAAAGTCGTAAAATAACAATGCTTACCATTATTATAAATGAAAAAGTACCTCTGTGTTCAAATCAAATCCACTGAACGTAATTTCGTTCACAGATAGTCTAAAACTTCAAAAAGGAAAATAAACAATTTGCAGTGAAACCTTGCAAAAAGTTATCCGTTTGTGTCTTATTTGTAAAATATTTAACCAAAATTACTACCCCAAAACACTAAAAAAAAGTAAGTAGTAACCCATTAACGTCCCACTGCTGGGCACAGGCCTCCTCACTCATATGAGAGAGGGTTTTTAGAGCATAGACCCACCACGCTGCTCCACTGCGGATTGGCAGGCATAGTACACAAGTGCACTCTCTATTTCCTCACTCTCATAGTCCGATGTGACGGTAATCCGACACAACCGGAGAGAGATCAGGCGCAGGACCGACGGCTTAACGTGCTCGCCGAGGCACGGGGGTGGATCATACCGTCAACTTCCCAACTTCGGGAAAATATTGAGAAAACTTAATAGAAAACTCAATATCCACTTTTGAATTGGCCCGACCTGGGACTCTGCTAACCACTAGATCAATGAGGCAGTTACCCAAAAACACTATTCCATAGGAATGGAGTCACGGGCACAGCTAGTGGTCCATATATTGAACCCGAAAATCGTCCTAAGTGGTAGAAAGTTCACCATATTTATGACATTGTTATTCTAAGTAAAAGGAAATATTTAATAGTAATTAGAGAAGAAATTAAAGCTTTATACATTTACAGAATGGATATGTACTTATTGCACGTCTGTAATCAAGACAAAGGTTTGTTTTTTAAAGTAATTACTTCCAAATAAATTTTAAGAACACGAATAAGTAAAATTCAATGTTCACATACATCGGAATGACTCAACCTTAATGGGCAAAATATGCAGCTTCACAGTGAAGACGAAAAGTTCAAGGCTGGTGGTATAACTACAGTATTTTTTCCTTTAAAACAAGTTCCTTCACACAACATATTTAACAGTGTGCTACTTGGATTTTAAAATTCTTTATAGCGTGTATTTTAACATGTAAAAATCTTGATCTATACTTATATTCGATAGACTTAAAACACTCTAAATTATGATTGAACTAGACATGACCAATAAGAGGTAAACTAATTGCACTGTTTTAAAAATTTCGACATTTTATATAAATAATGCGATAACATCTCTATGAAGAAAATTAGAATGTGTCTGTTTGTTACTGCTTAACAAGAACTAACTGATCTTGACTGCTAAAACGGTGTTTTATAAAATACTATTTAATAGAAAAAGGATTGACACAGAGGTATGAATAATATAGTTTGATTATTGTCGGCACTCTTATTAACTTTTAAAATGAAAAAAAATTGTAGTGGCATAACTATAGTAGTTGGACGTATGGTATTGCGGACTTTTTTATAGATATTAATAGTTTCTATAATACTGCAGAAGATTTTTTTATTCTATCATCAATAGTTTCCGCAGCATAGGCGATAATATTTTTTTGGTTTCACACCTTGGGTTACATTAATGCATTTTTTTTAGGGATCCCCATTTAAAAAAAAAATAATATAACCTATGTCACACGGTGAAAATGCAGCTTTATAATAGTGAAAAAATTTTCTAAATCGGTCCAGTAGTTTTTGTGTGAAAACATTACAAACATACATTCATGCTTATTTACAAAAACACAAATGTTTTCTTTTTATAATATTAATTTTTATCCGGAACTTTCGAGAAACGAGGAGTAATAATGTACTTGCTTCACAGAAGTCTCGGGTTCAACACAGAGTGGCGTAAATTGTATTTTCTAATTTATCTTCTAAATTAAGAGATAAATTAAGTCTTGATGGGTAAACACGCTGGAATCCTAGACAAAAACATCACTTACCACAGTCAGGTACTAACCTATCAGCTAAAAAAAGTTACCACGCTTATAAATATCATGAGACTGAGCTACAGCAAACTATGGCTTTAAACCAGTCATATATCAGAATTTGATGCAGGTTCTGCGGTCAGTATAAAAACCCCACCTTAAGGATACAACACGAGTCATTGCAGTTACGTCATCAGTGTTTATTTATAATCTTTGGAGGTATAAAATCATCATCCGTTGAAGGTAACAAAATAACTCACCAAAGTTGAATTATTTTATAATGATCCAACCATTATTGCGCGTTATACCATTGAAATAACTTGGAAAATCTAAAAAATAAAGGCTAGAATGCATCTATATATGTATGTATAGAAAAACAATTAAAGATACTTCCACCTTTATACGTTATAGACTGAAACCATCCAACAAATATGCTTTAAACTGTTCTCATTATAAAGGCAATATTGTGAAGATGGTTTTAAACCACTACACACACTAAATCACTGCTTACGAGAGTGTACTAAATAAAAAATATACAAAGAAAGAACCGCTTTTAAAACAAATTAATACAGTAAGTAGAAAAAGTAAAAAAATGCGTATTAACAGTTCTCCTCTGTAAAATGAAGTCACTGAAATTATTACGATAATATAATGTAGATAGATAGATAGATGTATACTTTATTGAACACCACAGAAATAGGACATAAGAAAAATACAACAACTTAAAATTAACTAAATGTAGTTGCAATCATTGTCAATATTTGGAGTCGGCGTCAGCTAAGATTGGTGTGTCCCGCGTGTCTTCCAAGTCCTCGTCCATTTGACGCGCACACGCTTAATGCGAATTTAAGACTTATATATGGTTTTCTCATAGATGCCATCACAAAAAATGGGACCCTACCTTTCTTATAAAAGAAGAATCATCGAGATCGGTTCACCCAGGCTAAAGTTATAAGGTAACAAACATAAAAAACATACAGACAAACTTTTGACGTTATATTAAACGCAAATGGTGACTATGTGTATTTCCCCATATTCCCGTGGGATCAGGAACTAGGCGGGAAATACCGCATGATAAAGCTAGTATATAAAATACAACATATTTGATTACTTTCTGCATACATCAATATGTTATCATTTGTTCGTTATGTAAAATAAAACATTATTCTTACACAACTCCTCTTGAATTTATAATAATAAAATACCAGAGAAAAAAATTCAATTTTTTAACATTATCTCGGTAAAAAACTTAAAAAACTGTGAAGTCAAAGCAACGAGTAATGTCAACTGACTGCGAAATAATTTTGTCGCTACAAAGTAAACAATGAAGGTACTGTACAATATTATCCACAAAACCAAAGCTTTGGATGACAGCAACGACTGAAATTAAGCACAAAAGTTCGCTAAACGTAAAAGTAAAGATCTTTTCGCTTCAAAAAACAGCCATCGTTTGTACTGACTCGTTAGTACCATTCAGCTAGCATCCGCGGACTTTAGAAAAGACCTTTTTGTGTTCTCTTGCTTTTATTAAAGCTGTTCGGACATCACTGTGAGCGCGAATAGCAGATGTGTAATGTTTTTACTGTAGCTAATGAGTGCCACGTACATAAATTGCGCCAAAAATGTATATGTGGCACGACAAAATTGTTAATTCGCGAAATAAAATCCCCCGACCGGCGTACATTAACATAAAACATAAATAAAATACGTCGCCTCAAAAAGCTGGAATATATTTTTAATGTATAATATGAAATAAAGATTTTTTACAGCCTTTTACACAGAATACATATCGCTGCTTTAAAAGAATAGTGACACATTTTAAAGAAAAACTAAGCAGGACATTTTAACTATTAAAGAAAATTATTGAATCTATCCAACAGTATTTTGGGAGACAGTCTTTAAAGATGCTATGTTAATAGTTTTATGATTTAATATAACTGTTAAATGGGGTAATAATTACATAATAAAAATCTAAATATTCTTTATTCAAGTAGGCTCAAAAAGCACTTTTGAATCTGAATAACTCACCTACCAACTACCACCGCTTCGGAAAGTTGATTCTGCTGTCAAGTTCAAACATTTTTATCGCGTAATTAATCTTCCACAATATAATATGTCTTTTGTAAAAGGATGTTTTTAACATATTTCTTTAAATTATGTAGAGTCAAATCCAAAACCGATAGTGGTGTTTATGCGCAGGCTGAAAACTTACAAAAGATTTTTGAACCTACACTCTAACCGTTTATGCATAGGGGCCATCGAAATATAGACTATTCTATATTCTGATCTGTCCTAACTAAAAAAATTGGTTTGTATGAGTGGTCAAACAAAGCAGCGAAGATAAATAAAGGTAATAGCAGCCCATTGACGTTCTACTGCAGGTTACAGGCTCCTCACTAATAGAAGAGAGGGTTTTTAAAGCATAGACTCACCACGCTACTCAAATCTATGCGCAAAGACAAGTGCACTCTCTAATCCTTAACTCGTAATTTATAGTATTTATATATGTAATTATATTTGGCAAGTATATTTTTTATATAGACTGTTTAACAACAAAATGCAGTGTCCAGAACTATTAAGCCTTAACTTTAATTTGAACACTCCGCGTAAATATCCGAGAAATCGCATAAATTTATTGTCTTGTCCGCACCGTTTTAATGTCGTTGGTGTAAATCCGATGCCTAGACATTGTTATTTATATAATAAATGTAAAGATTTAGATATGTGTAATAATACCTAGCCTACTGTTTAAAAATCAGTTATTAGAGCCCTAATATAGGCATGTAGTTTTTTTAACACTGCATATACATAATTTTATAATTATTATTCAATATAATGTGTTTTCTTATATTTATAGTATGTATAAATTAGCTGTAAGGTATTTAGATTTAATACATTTAAATTCTTAAGATTTACGTACAAGTTTTACCCATAAATTTTTAATTGTTAAATAAGCTTGCATATGGTGCTTACCTTTAAGTAGCTTTGCATTTAGAGTAAGTACTTTCTATAATCTTCTCTTTATAAAAATGTATTTAATGTAAAAACTGTTGGTGAGCCAAAAATAAATGAAAAAAAAGTATGTATCAATAAAATTATCACCGACTACAATTATATAGATACAATAAATTAGTAAGATTGATTTGACAACAATTGCATCATCACTTACCATTAGGTTAAACCACAGTCAAGAAATAATATAAAAATATATGCATAGCATCACGTCTCATTCCGATAGGGGTAGGTAGAGACAACGTCCATCCACCTGCCACGATCTTTGCATATCCCCTTCGCTTCTTTCATTCTCATTAAACCTTTCACGTTATCACAAGTTCGTCGGTTTAGAGTACTCTTGACCTGGCCCTTATTTAAAATGTCCTGGATTTGGGCGTTCCCGTTGGTCATCCCCTTCCAACATTCGCATTAACTCTTGACTCATAAATCCTTTTGTCAGTCTCCTTTCATTCATTCTCTCTACATGCCCAAACCATCTAAGTATACCTTTCTCAATTTTAGTCTCAAAGTCTTCTTTTATACCACAACGTTCTCTTATCACACTATTTTTTACTCTGTCAATCAGTTTTAATCCACTCATACTTCTCAAAATACTAAGCATGTATTGTAAACTATGTCAAAATCTTGAAATAGACAATCTTAGACAAAGGTTTTTTTTAACTAATTTACCAATTACTTAATTACTTTTTCACTGTTCTAATAATAGCTTAAAAAATCTAAATAGTAGACGATAATTAAGGTGCTATCTAGAACAAAAGCCACCGATTCCGAGTATATAATTTGTATTAGAGAAAGAAATTTCCCAAATCATGAGTCATTCACGGATGTCACACTTAAAGCTTTGATGATTCACCGTTAAGGTCTCTCAGGTAGAATTTTTAAAGCAGAAAAAAATTACAATACATTCCTTCAATATCAGTCCGAATTAATGGTCTCAAAAGCAGGTATTACGAATTATTAGCAGCGAATACTACCTGTTATTATACTCCTTATATTGGATTCTTAATACTACTAGAATTTTTTATACATAGTTTCCGGTTGATATTGCATTGGAATGTAGTTATAATAAGTACTGTATATAGCAAATGATTAATTCATATACATTCGTATGTAATCTTAATGTGGTTATAAACAATTAATACTATGTCTTTGATATATATATATATATGTCGGAGTGCAATAGTCTGTGAAACGCTGACGCCATCTGTCTATCGGCGTGGACAGAGTCAATAAGTGGCAGTCCGGCGCGCGTCTCTCAGCAGTTCTTAGATGTTGGCCCGCCGGTGTGGTCGACTTTTGAAACTGTCGCGTTCCTAGCTATTATTATTAAAGAGTTTGTGTAAATTGTTATCGGGAACATTAAGTGATTGGAAATTATAATCTGAGTTAATTAATAAAGTGTTTGATTGCACCAACATAACCCATCAATGCCCACAGTATGAAAATGGAAATTATGGACGCCATTAATGACGATGTCGGCGGAGAACCCTACGCCCCTACATATATTTAAGCGAAATAAAATTACAATATTCTTCATTATAGTATATAGTATATAGTCTGTCCGTTAGTAACACATCTACCACCGACTGAAGAAACTCATCGGTAACTCTTTTAAATATAGCTTTGTAGGTGACGATGTGTAATATTTTGCTTCTGTGTGCAACTGAAATCAAGTCCAAACAATTTTATTGTTCAAATAATCTTCAACATTATAATATATCCGTTGTAAAAGTATGTTTTTGACATATCTCTTAAAATTATGTAGCGGCAAATCCGAAACTGGTTGCGGTATCTTATTAAAAATACGTTGAACCTTGTTTGCCCTAAAATATGTTATTGCAGTTTTTATTTCTTGTATTAAAATTGTGTATATCCTATTACGGATTTAACAACTATTCAAGAATTACAATAGAAGATGCAACAGACACAATAGAAGCTCTCAAGATGAAACAATTTCCCTGTTTTTGGAATATTTTTAATTGATGCTCCTCTCCTATTTGTGGCAAAACGATGTTGTATAGCGATGTTATATATAGATTTTTCAGTTCAAACCAGTAGTTTGATCTATCTATAATATCTATAATATATAATTAGCAACTTCTTTAAATTAAAAAAATATATTTATAGGTTATATAGCCTAAATAGCGAGGAAGGCTATAAGCTATAGAACATTAAGTTACCACCAATAGGAGCTTTAATGATAAAAATGGAGATTATTTATTCTTTTTGAGAGCTTCCATTGCATTAGTTGCGTAAACGGTAAAAGATATACAAAAATAATGAATTGTTCCTCTTGAAAAGATGTAATAAAATATCTATGATAGCATATGTCTATCTTTAAACGATGGCTTGGTATAACCTTTATTGTGGTATTCGATTTTTTCTCTTATTCATATGATAAATAAATCTAAAAACTTCTGAGCTCTAAATAGGTGGCTTCCTTATTAATTAGGACTATTCAATCTCTAAAATTATAATGTTACAATATTCCAACGCAATATTATTTACTAATGAGCTAACGGTAAGTAACTATCGTGTTACTTTATCTTTTCGGTGGAAACAACTTCTCAAACTACTTATTACGAACGGACACACCTACTGACATCGAAAAGTGTTTGTAACTCTTTATTTTAAACTAATTTATTACGCAGCTATAACTAAATGAAAATAAAAATATTTTATATTCAAGTAGAGCCGCTTAAAAAGTTGATTCTACTTAGAGGAAACCGACAAGAAACTTTGAGTTTACTCTTTTAAACATAGTCATTTAATGTGTGACGTTGAACTTCCAAATGTAACTGGAATTAAGCCCAACCATTTTATCTTTTAAATAATCAACATTAGATATGCTTTTAATGTGCTAAAACTATGTAAAGGTAAATCCAATCATAAGAAAATGATCTCTTAATCTTTTTTAACCAAATAGGGCGTTACAAGTTTCTATATTTTATAAGCATTGATCGACTTTAAAACCCACTTCAACTTTTCCAAGTTTTTGTCTACTTCTTTGCGTTTTCTCTAATTTTCTCGACGATACAAAATTATTCAAATCGATCAAGCTATTTTCTAGTTTTTACGAGGCTAACGGAAGGCAGTCGATTGTTATATGTACATAATTAGTAAAACGATACCTCGTTACTAAATGAAACGTATATATTTCAATGTTTCGTTTATTTAATACTAGTGATCTGTCCCGGCTTTGGCCGAGTAGTAGAGCTTATTATGTCTACATATTTTGTCTGTCGTAAGATAGCATGAAGCGTAAAACATTAAATTATTTTCGCACACGTTTCAGGCGAATCTAAAAACCAATATTGAGTTTTCTATTAAGATTTTCTTAATATCTGCTCGAAGTTGTGTAGCTGGCTTCGGCCGTGGCTAGTTACCAACCTACCAGCAAAGATGTGCCGCCAAGTGTAAAAACTAAGACAAAATAACTCCGAGCAGGTGAATGCGTTTCCATCTCAGACTATATTATCATTTACCTTCAAGTAACATTACGTCTAGCTATAGCTATAAACTGACAGCAATAAAACACTATCTAATACTGTATTTAAATTGACTTCCTCAAAATCCTACTCACTAGGTCATGTAACACATAATGTATACAAATCTGCCATTAAAATACGACCTTTTAAAAAACATACGCACACCTATTGATAATAAATACCACATGAATGACTAATCAGCATATTTAATAGTGAGTCATTGCAAATTGATTTTTAATTAATTCTACTTTAATATAGATACTGTAATAGCAGTGTTACATCACCATCTCATATCTTAACTTATATTATACGACTACATGAAACCTATCATTTCTTAAGAGGAACAATTTATACATGATTGTTACGTAGCTTTAAATCTTTGTGGCTCTTCGTGAAATTTTTCATTGATATTCCGATTCTATTAGTTATAAATAATGGTATGTAACCCATAGCCTTTCTCGATAAATGGGCTATCTAACATCTTGAAACTTATTGAAACTGAACTAACTTGAAATTATAATATTGAAACAAACATACTAATTATTGCTCTTTTCCTATAACTGTAACTCTCAAAGTTATTATAAAGTTAATAACTGTTTTATCAAGGTATTTGTTACCGAAAAGTTATATTTTATAGACTACATATTAGGTAACTGCTATATTGGTCTAGTGGTTAGCATGTTCGACTACAGACATGAGGTACTGGGTTCGAGTCCGAGGTCGGGCCGATTCTAAAATCAATATTGAGTTTCCTATTTAAAATTTTCTCAATATTTGCCCGAAGTTGGGAAAAATTGGACGGTGTGATCCACCTCCGTGCCTCGGAGAGCACGTAAGACCGTCGGTCCTGCGCCTGATCTTTCTCCGGTCGTGTCGGCTTGCCGTCACGTCGGACTATAAGAGTAAAGGAATAGAGAGTAAACTTTTGTACTTTGCCTGCCAATCCGCAGTGTAGCAGCGTGGTGGGTCTATACTCTAAATACCCTCGCTCCTCAGATTGAGGAGGCCTGTGCACTGTGGGACATTAATGGGTTGCTATAAGTTAATAGATTTTCTAATCTAAAGATCGAGATTCTTCTCAAGCTGAATTCCTTGCTTGCTGGTTTGCTGCTTTTGTTTTTTCCATTAAAAGGATAGTACAATACACATATTAATAAAGTTTTAATATTAACCTCTTATCAAATAATGTAATTTGGTAAAAAATATTTAAAGTTGGTTCAATAATAAGCCCATTCTCCTAATCTAACTTCTAGTAAAAATACTGCCTATTTACAATCACACTGCTTCTTTTGTAGTTGAAGGCATTGTAATACTCGGTTTTAAAATACTGACAGTAATGTAACAACCCTCTTTGGGATTAAAGATATTTTCGTTACTTGTTATTTTCTGAGTAAAGTAGCAAATAACGGATATGTTAGTTAGTTTATCCCGTGCTTAATATACATATAGATAATATATTCCCAAAAATTATAATAATAGTATAAACCGTGAAGACTCAATGGAGAAACACGATGATTCTTATGAAGAAACACTTTCTTTTAAATTCATAATTGTGTTTTTATTGAAGGAAGGCTACCAACTCGCACTGAGGCAGCGTGGCGGTTCTATGCTACAAAAATGTCTCTCCTATGAGTGCGGAGATCTTTACTCAGTCTAAGGACTTTAATAGCCTGCTACCATATCTTCAAACTACCATATTTATTACGCATTATCTATTAACAAGGAAACTATGTCATTACGTAGAAAATGTTTAGTGTCATTCAACCTATTGCGGTGCCGTTTCACTTTTACCATAAAAATTCTATTCCGCAGTAGATACGCCTTGTACAGGTAAATAAGTGGGAACGCTATGTTAGAATAACGCGGATGTAACACCATACGCTTTTATGTTTTTATTTCGCACGTAAAAAACATACTGAATAAATTTAATGGGTATTTTAACTTGGAAATAGTACAATTTATCATAACAAGATCCCTACCGGTTTCATTATTGTTTATGTTACACCCAGAGGTAATTTAGTTATTATAGAGGTCCTACTTTTAATTGACTGCCTCGCTGGATAATTTATACGAGTACTTCGCTAGCAGATTTTAGAAAAAAAAAACCTTTCTAATTTGTCTCAGACTGGACTTAAGGGATGATTCAGTCGTGGATTTTTTTGTCGCTGGGAAATACATTTACGCACCCCAACTGTGGAGTCCGCAAGGGGGAAGAACTCGCCATACCCACTTAAATCCAGTGAAACTGCCATGAGTGAAAAGCCAGAGGTTCGTTGAGGCATTCCTCTATGACCCCTCTGTTGCAGCTGGCTGGCAGACATTCTACGGAGGAAGAACTTCCACCTTCTGTTTCCTACTCCCCTTCCTCGGGGCTGGAGTGTTTCAGCGGCATTCACCCTATCCCTTTGTCCTGCCTTCGTAAGCCAGATCCAGCCAGAATTGTCTGAAAAGAGGAGGCAACCGCTCTCCAAGCCTAGTCACTGATGACTATTCCACCTATAATGCATGTGGTGGGCTGTCTAAGGAGGCACCACACTTGTGATAGCCGACGGCTCACAGCCATTATTTTGATAGAGGGAGAGAGAGAGAGGTATTTGCCGAAGCACCCACGATTGGTAGGCACCTGTACCAACCTCTCAATAAATAAGTCAACGCAATTAACTTTGTCCAAACTAAAATCAAATACTGGGTTAAAGCTAACATTTGTGCCAATTCTATGATCATTCTAATCGTAAAATTGACTAAATTTAGATTTTGATTTGAAACTATTATTTCTATTCAGAAATGTCATTTTAGAATCACTTTTCTATATAATGCGCTATAGGAGCGTCTATATTTAGATAGCCTAGCGAAACTTTAGCGATGACCTTATGGATCCAAAAAGTCATCACTGATTATAGACCTCATGAAAAATCTAAGAATCACACAGCGAACGATGAAGAGGAATATACTCTTCGATTTTCTACGTGACAAAATTAGAAATTAGGAGATCTGTAGAAGAACCAAGCTATCGACAAAGACCCACAAATTACGAAGCTGGAGTGGCAATGGAAGGGAACAAATTCTGAAGGACTATTAGACCTTGAGGCCAGAAGTTGAAGGACCTCCCTCCAGGTGGAGCGATGATATAAAGAGGGTCTTATGGGCATCATTACGTGAGACGTATGTCCATCAGTGGACGCCCATCACTTGAAGGAACGACTCAAAACTAATTAACAGTCATACATATTCGTCTGCAAAATGATAAAATTTAGAAATAGTATTCAAAATTAAAACAGAAACGACACCATTACGTATCAAAGTCAGATGGTTACGTTCTACTTGAATAATTTTCAACTACGATCCATTTGTGCTTTTTTTGTTTGTATTGTTGAGGAAATAGTGAATTATAGTAAACTTTTTGCTACGTCGGTATAAACATAGTTGGTGATAAACTAAAAAGAGAAAATATCTTGATTTATGCTTTTTGTTAAGCCTTCACGCTTGATCTTTGTGTTTGCGACAGTGATTTATTATTTTTATGAGTAATATATTGTCATAGTCAAAAGTGTTTCCTATGAGATGCTTTCCGTTTCATTTATCTATTAGGTACTTCTATAACAACACGAACGCCTCAAGCTAGCTGAAGTCTCAGATTCGATTTCCGGCAAAGCACTTTTGGGAATTTTTATTCTGGCTCGTCTACTCTGGACTGTTAAGGGGCTTTAACTATCACTAGTTACTATTACTAACACTATTTAGAGGACCTCTTTCCTTGACGTACTCACGTCTTAAACTGCTTCATCTTTTAACATCAGGTGACATTAGAATAAAACGAAAACCTAACAACTTGTTACAGCGAAAAGACAATTAAGTTATAGTGTGAAAGGACATCAATGCAGTTCCACAGTTCCTGAAAGTTTTCATAGTAAATTCCAATCCCTAAGATCATGCAAATGGCATATGCGTTTTAATTTGCTTTATGACTACACTAAATATGAGTTAATTATCTTAATTAAGCTGTAATACAATCAAGTACCTACATTATCCTAATAATAAGGTATCCTATATAATCCTAATAATAAGGGATAAGGTATCCTATGTATACTAACTTTAATTTCTTATTAATGTGACTTCTTTTTTGGTACATAAATAAATAAATAATTGCAAAGTTTTGTTAATAATTTTACATCCCAAATCTTAAAATGTAATGAAGTATTTACTTGAAACGTTAAGTCTATTTAATTATTACCTATTTGATTGGTCATTTAATAACTTCAAACCCAAAAATTAAGTTAATAAATATGATTTCACTACTACAAGAGAAAGTGTTAAGAATTTTCAAATTGTATGGATAAATTGTATATAACACGCTTTCTATTTGATTTAAACATACCAGAAGTATTCGTTGAGTTTCTGTAAAAAACCCTTTTTATATTTGACCTTATATAACATATCAAGTCCATAAATTGAAGCATCCGTTGCAATTCCGCAAAACTGGACTTCATCTTTACCGTTCCGTTCGTTAATATAGTTTTACATGTGTAATTCTTCTTTACGTGTATACATGTACGTGCAAGTTTCTCTTCAAATATTACAATATATGTATATTCTCTATGTAATATATGTAGTTCTATTTCCTTGTCGTCACAGTTATTTTCTTTTTCTTTTCTATAAAGTTCTCCCTTATCGCAAGATTGTCTGCAAGAGATCGCTATTTAGCAATAAGAATGCCGAATTGCACTCTATTTATGTTAAGTTATTGTATTTTCTTTGGTCCTCATTTATAGTTGTCTATAAAGCATACATCTATCTACATATGTACAATATCCATAACACTAAACCATGTAATGTATCAATTAATCTAAGCCTCATTAAATCTATGTCTTCAATTAAATTGTATTGTGTCACTGGAAAGTGTTTGACCTGTTAATATTACTCAGTAATTCCAGGGGCAATATCTATTAGTATGACACTAAATCTAGTTGTAAACGATTGGTCTATTGGTATTAGCCTCATGCTGGTCTCGAACTGCGAACTAGATGCATTAACCAAGTAACGGTGTTAGTTCAACGAACGGAAAGTGGTACTAATAATAATATTTCCACCTGCCATAAACGTGGAAGCCAGATCGGTGGTGTATAGCATATGTTGTCCTTTTATAAAACAGGAAGTAAGGAAACGGCCAGTTAGCTATATAAGGTGCCGCTTTATGTTATAAAACCTTTCAATGCTGAGAACTATATTAAAAGGTTTGATCAGTGAAATGATTTTAACGTAAGTTTCCCCTAAAAATATATTACGAAAACTAAAATTAAATCCCTCGTCATATAAGTAGGAACTTTTTGAACAATTTTACTTAGAAAAACATTTTTAAACTTTTTATGTGAGTTTTCAACTAAGACGCTGTACATTTGTTCCTAAAATAAATTAATGTTTGGAAAAACCATTTTCTGACGGCTTGGTGCCTTGGTGCGAGTACTTTACTAGCATAGGCCCCAGGTTCGATCCCTGGTAAGGCCAATTTAGGTAATTGCATTTTGTAATTCATTTGACTCTGAATATCTACCGGTAGTCAAATATATTTGAGTTTCAAAACAAAGCTGCGCAAAAACCATAAAATACAATAAAAGAAAAGAGTTATAAAATCAAGTGTCATTCACCGGAAGTATAAATGTATTGGATTTCCGATGGCTTGAAACTAAGAACTTTTTATATTATAATGATTATCGGTGACTGTTCTTAAACTACGAACGGTTTTTTGTGTTATAAGTAAATAAATTAACTATGTAACATCGTCTATGACTGTAAGTTAAAGATTAGTTATCTTAGCCTTATTCAAGGCAAAGTTGAAAGATTTTTATTGTCCATTTGGTTAAGATACTTTTATCTAATTTCCCATTAACATACACAAAAAACCATTAAAATGAATCCAGTCGTTTAGAAGGAATTCAGTTGAATCTTATAAATACGTGGATTGTCCCATATAGCCATGGGATCATGAATTACGCATGTACAGTAGTTACTGTGTAAATATTTTAGTAACATATTTAATACTTCACCACAATGACTAAATATAAACGTTAAAAATTGTTGATAAGTTTTTCTGAGAAAATGAACAGAGCAATGTAAAAAATGAGCCTCGAAATAAAAGTAAAACTGTAATAACCGACCACAAATTTCGCTTCATGCGTGAGTGTGGAAACGAGGCTTTTGTGTCTTAACTTACTTTTATGAAAGATGGACGACAATACATTTTATTACACATATTTGCGCGCAATACTTTCGTTTCTTAACAAATGGCTATTTAAAAAAAACTTTTACCTTTTAATAATGCCACTTTAATGAATGTTGTGACATCAAACGCTTTCTCAATAATTAATGACATGCCTTTATATAAGATACTTAATTACTTAAGGAAGAAGTCGAAGAAATGTAAAGACATACTTATAATTAAAGACTTTTCCGTTAGAAAATTTTTCTTTGATACAGCTATAAAAAGGTAAGCGGTAGCCTTTGAAGATCCCAATACGCACAGGGCTTCTCAATCAGGAAAGACAGTTTGGAACTTACACCCACAACGCTACAATATTTTCCATTATATAATAACATACGGTACATCAACTATTAGAACGTGAACTTAGGAATATCTACCTAGAAGTGTATATTATCTATGGCTAAAACTTTCCAAAACGATACAAATTACAATTTTCCGCGAGGAATCGAACTTAAAGGCGCATCCTCTGGTTGTGGCGTTATAATCTTGGGTTTTGTCTGCCATAACGTGGGTAGTCGGGCGAGGAGATCAGCGTCGGGTATTTCAATAAAATATCCACGATACAATTAGTTCCTTCATTATTAATTTCCCTAAAATAAATCAACACTAATAATATTAGATAATTAACAAAGTATAACTAGATTTAAAACATTCTACCATAACACATGGGCGCGTGCGCACGCTATGAAATCCGAACCAATAATGGCCGCCATCCCAGCGCTAGGTGTTTTGTCAGCTGTCAACCTCAAAAATGTCAAGTCTGATTCGATTGTACACCGATTAACAATCTGTGCGCCGTTAAACTCAAAACAAAAACTGACACCATTACAACAAATGTTAATTTATAAACATGCAAAGCTTATCTTATGTAATATATCAGTTAATCCGCAAAACTCGGTAATGTTATAAAAAGGATAGGAGGATAATATACTTAAAACCTATTCTTAGGTAATTCTTTCCTAAATTAAAAGAGTGAAACTTCTTTGGTAAACTAATTTTTAACTCTTGTTTATATTTATAGAAATCTAAAACTTTCGATTTCCGAGACTTAGAGGGAGGGAAAAAAGAAGATATGTTAGGAATTTAATTGTCATTAAAATATTAAGGTGTCGAAAATTAATACAAATAATTTATGAAAACTCAAATGACGATATGTAAATAAAAATGTCGTGTGTTTTTGTCAATATTAGAAATTATTAATTAAATTTTGTTTTTGAATTTCAAATTAAGGATAGAGAATTTGGCAAATATTTTATGAAAAATAGTATTATAGATTATATAAATATTTTATTAAAACTACCTAACCTTCAAACGAATTAGCATAAAAAACGGTGCATATTTCAGTGACGTTAAACACACACTTCAAAAACCTTCAATAAAATTGGTCCAGCTCTTAAGAAAGACAGACAAGCATATAAGAAATATATATATGTATATATATATATATATATATATATATATAAAACGATCCCAGATTCGTGAGCAAAGCATTTTTGCCTTTAAGGGATTTAATTTCGAAATATCTTAAAATTTAATTGATTTAGTGGATTAACTGGGACTAGAAAATTCTGGTAACTTTTCGTGTTTCTAACTTTATCGAAACAACTGATGCGAGTCATTATAGCCACCAGGTTGGCCTTGATGGGCGAAAAATATTGAAGAGATGTGAAAAAAATTGCACTTCANGTCTTGTTTATATTTATACAAATGTAAAACTTTCGATTTCCGAGACTTAGAGGGAGGGAAAAAAGAAGATATGTTAGGAATTTAATTGTCATTAAAATATTAAGGTGTCGAAAATTAATACAAATAATTTATGAAAACTCAAATGACGAATTGTAAATAAAAATGTCGTGTGTTTTTGTCAATATTAGAAATTATTAATTAAATTTTGTTTTTGAATTTAAAATTACGGATAGAGAATTTGGCAAATATTTTATGAAAAATAGTATATTAGATAATAAAATGACGAGTGGCAAATTAAAATGCTATGTTATTAGTAAATATTAAAACTACCTAACCTTCAAACGAATTAGCATAAAAAACGATGCATATTTCAGTGACGTTAAACACACGCTTCATCCAAAAAAATTTACGCGCCTAAAGAAGTTTCACTTCAAAAACCTTCAATAAAATTGGTCCAGCTCTTAAGAAAGACTTCTGTGAGACAGACAAGCATATAAGAAATATATATATATAACGATCCCAGATTCGTGAGCAAAGCGTTTTTGCCTTTAAGGGATTTAACTTCGAGATATCTTAAAATTTAATTGATTTAGTGGATTAACTAGAAAATTCTGGTAATTTTTCGTGTTTCTAACTTTATCGAAACAACTGATGCGAGTCATTATAGCCACCAGGTTGGCCTTGATGGGCGAAAAATATTGAAGAGATGTGAAAAAAATTGCACTTCAATAAATGTATTTTTTGTAAATTCAAATAATCTAGTAAACCAAGAAGAAAACTATATGTGAAAATATGAAAAATGTTGGCAAACACGGAATACATTTGCTAAAAGTAAACTTACACAACCAGTTACTAGTTGACTTCCCATTTTCTAACGAGATTTTTTACTAGCAAACAGGAAAGACTTAAGTGTCGACCTTCTTTTCCGTTAGAATAAGTAGAAAACATAACAAACAATATATTGCTTCGTTATTAGATATTTATAAGACAGCGTTAAAGTTTTCGTGTATTCCTTCGACTATTTATATTCCCAAATAGATATATTAAAATACTTAGCAATTACAAAGAATATATGTTCTAAAATATAAACCTTATTTATAAGAGCTACCATAAACATATACAAAGTTAACGAATAATGTCTGTTAGTTTATTTATTACTACTATTAGTAAATTCCTAGTGATGCACTATTTATATGTATTGATGTTCAAATCTTGAATCGTTAATAAAACACTTACTTTTCATTCGTCTAATATCAAAAATATTTATTAAATTTGTAGCATATGCAACTCTCACTATCAGTACAACTTTTTCAAATATTAATTCATTAATTAAATATATTTTGGGAATAATTGATCAGCGCCATTTGTCTAAAGGTAACTATAAAAGTTTGAAAGGTTTTCGTCTATACAACAAACAAACATTGATTCGGTTAAACTTATTTACAAAACACTTTATTAGGATATTAGAAGGTCTCGCTATTTCAAAATTTAACTTTATTATTTTAATCAATATAATATTATTAAAAAAGAAATTAGTTATATAAAATCTTATTCTGTATATACGTATTTTTATTAAGAATTTTATGCTTGATGGCGTAATTATTAATTAATTATTAGTAGGGTTTAACTTTATTTGACTCGTTTTTATTTAGAGTGTAACGTTTGTAACGTATAAATATGTTTTTTTTAATTACTTTAGAAGTCACTTCAAAGAAAGTAAGGTAACAATAGCTAATTGCCGATCGCGAGGCTCGACACTTAGAAAACTTCGGCCTACTGACCGAGTAATTCCCTTAAACCAGTGTCTCGGTTCTCGTCTGGCTTCACACCTACTTACAAAGCGGCTTCAACACGAAATGTACATTACTTAGTACTTAGGTCCTAGCTTGGATTACCAGCAGGACAAATTTAGAAAATTGCATTTTCTAAGATGTCTGAATGATGGGAGACTTCGTTCGTGGCTAGTCACCAGCAAAGACTTGCTGACAAGCAATTGTCATACATTAAAATGCTGTGTAAATCATAAAATTACCAAGTTGGCGCGATTGTTATTTGAGACTAAATCATCATATACCATCAGGCAAGATTACGTTCAAGCTGTCATCGCTATAAAAATTAAAGTGTTATCTTGTTTATCTTTATACAAATCTAAAACTCTAGATTTCCGAGACTTGAGCGAGAGATAAAGGAAGATATGTTTAGAGTTTGATGAGTTTGTCATTAAAATATTAAAAGCTTCGAAAATATTGTAAATATAAATGCCACGTGTTTTTTTATTAATTAAATTTTGTTTTTGAATATAAAATTTAGAAAAGAGAATTTATGAAATATTGTTATTTGATATTTTATGAAAAATAGTATGTTAAGTTAATAAATGATTTGTGGAAAATTAAAATGCCACATGTTATTTGTAAAAATTAAAACTACCTAACCCTCAAACGAATAAGCATAAAAAACGTTAAATTTTTACCCTCATGCCTCTAAAGAAGTTTCACTTCAAAAATAGCTGTATGAAGCGTGATTAGCCTCGTTTTGATAAAGTTTACACTTCTTTCTGGTCTTAAATGCATGCCAAGATTTTGTCAGCTTCTGTAGTTTTACCTTGGAGGCTTCGGCCGTGGCTAATTGCTAGCCTAATAGCGAAGGCCTACCGCCAAACAAGATATTTGTGTTCCATTATAATAAAATGAAATGCAATATAACTTTGCCCCTTCACGTTGATATTACTCGTATGTAATTTTAAACCTTCTTAGGGTAATAATTAATCTCTTAATCAAGGAATATTACACTAGCGTTTGCTTTTGAGTGATTTTATTATTTTTTCGGTCGTATAATTTAGCAGGTGTTTACTATATAAAATAGGTAAAAAACCAATTAAATAAATATATCTTCAGAATAATTTGAAGTCTCCATTTCTATCACAGCCGTTAGTTTGAAATTTGTTACGCAAACTTATAAAATATTGTTGAATAAACTTACTTGGGAACAGAAATGTTGGCAGTTCAACGAAATAGAATTGCAAACTAGTTATAAATTATTTCATAGTAATATATTATGCGAAATTATTATCCCGGTTTAATATCTTTGTGATTATGCAAGATTCCGTTTTGTAAGGACACTTTTGCATATTTATATCATGTGTAAGATGAATTTAGACATTGGACATGAATTTAGAGTTTTCTCTATATTAAAATGCATTTCAAAGCCTTTCTCCATCAGTATGTGCGTAAAAATTTGCTAAGAAGTACTCTTTACGTGCCAAAGAATGTCTCTAGCCCTAACACTATGACACTGATGATCACTTAATACAGAATCAATATTAATATTTTAAAGCTGACGAGTCTATTAAGTAATCTCAGGAATCTCTACTGGTCAAAAAGTTATTTCAGATTTAGATAGCCTGTTTATTTCCAACTACTGCCCAAAATCGTGTATAGCAGAGTTACGTCCTTTTAAAAATTCTATAAAAAGTCTATCTATACAGAGTACTTTATGATAATCAAATTCATTACAAAAAAGTTTGCGCAGTTCAGCTAGCAATCTATATTTTCTAATTTTATTAAATTTATCATTTTTAAATAGACTTAAATGACGCTGTTGCACCACAAGGTCTCCTTATTTTTCAATCAACTCTCCTTTAAGATAAACTTTTCTTTGAAATATGTCAGTACTATGACACACTGAAAATTAAAATGGAATATAACAGTTGAAAGAAGCTACTGTCCAATTTTCATAAATGGTTAAAGGAACCGTCCAAATTTCTGATACACTTGCTTTCAACCGTGACTGTTAACGATTCTTTCACTTAATATGACATGAATATGGAGGAGGTGTTCGCCTCCATATCAGGCAGATAGAAAAAGGCTCTAACTGTAAAACAGTGAACAAACGTTTGACACTGACAATGAGGTGTACCGTATTAGGTGTTCGTCACGTATACTGCGGTACGTGGTCAGCTTGAATGGATCAAAGCACGTACTGACTTTCCAACGCATCATCACAAACGATTCGCAAACAGATTGACTTCGGTTTCAATTAACTTTGATTTTCAATCAGATTCACTACTGTTTGTTGCACCACATAGACCACGGACAGCATTGTAAGAAATCATTTTATTTTTCTACATTAATCGAGTAATGAGATCATCCTCTCAACAAGTTTATAAATTGAAAGGCTAACTCCCTTTGTTCAATTCCCGGTAAGGCAAATTTAGGAATCTGTATATTCTATTTAATCTACATTTGTTCAAGTGTAGATCGGATGTAGCTAGTTACCACCCTATCTACAAAGAACCCGTCAAGCATTAAATTCGTTGGTACGAAAATTATGAAGTAAATTAAATCTAACGCTATTATCTTTGATGATCACTTTGATATCATCACTTCTCATTAGGTGAAAACACAGTCAAGTTTTAACCTATCACTATTAAATAAAATATCAAAAATTAAACAAAAAAACTATGAAAAGTACCAATTGTTTACTTGGGATTCAACAACTATTTCCTTCAGGTTCATCAACTATTTCCTTCGGCTTCACCATTTCCTTCAGGTTCACTAACTATTTCCTTCAGGTTCCCTAACTATGACCGTCAGGTTCACCGACTATTTCCATCGGGTTCACCAACTGAATACCGATCCGGTGAGATTATAGAGAAATCCGTTCTTAGTGAGCGTTTACATCACGTACGCATAGTAGTAATTGCTTAATTTCATGTCAATCGGGCGAATAGTTCTGCAACTCTGAATTGAATAAAATTCTATAGAAGACTATTTGATAACAAATAAATTTTTATTTATGGATATTGAATGAAACTTAGCCGTCACACTCCGTTACGTGACGTTCGAGTAAAGTTCGGTTTCGATAACTAAAGGCACAGTGAGTTATAGTCAACGTGTTACTGACAAAAATTTATATATTGTACTTTAAATGGTATTACTTTATAATAATGGAATAAAAATGTTTGTAAATCATTTAATTAATAACACCGTGATAAAGTTTTCACTTCTGTAGTAGTCTAGTAGTCTTAAGTTCTATTTCCAGACACATTGGTTTAGAGACATTACAACCTTGTGTTCCTTCTACTTTCGTAATCCAGTTGTCTATTAGGTGGAAATAATGGCACTTATTTCACATTAACGTCTTACTCAATTTCCGGAAATAATTCGTAATATAGTTTGTGTAATATAAATGGCCCAACATGCTAATTTCGTCTAATAAAATTAATTAACTCCTAAACGGGTAATTAACTTTTAAATATTTGTGCCAAAGCACAACGGATACAGATCATACTTGTTCAAAATTACTTCTGATTCAGTAATCAATGAGTAAGTTCTTAGTAGAAATAGCCTGATCTAATGGACCTAAATAGAGTAAATAATGAGTTAAATAACTATACTATATCTTTCAATGATTAAAAATTCCTTTTAAAATTCAATGTATTCGTGATGCAAAGGTATATTTTGCATTAGCTTTTAAGTGTATTCCTAGATTTTGAAATTCGTTATATTGAGAATCGTTATATTAAAGTAAAATTGAAGAGAGATTATATATTTGGCACAATGGTATGTATATAAAAGCCGTCGGGAAAGCAGTTATATTAACAAGGAAAACAGTTACTTATTTATTTTCAAATTATAGAAAGTTTTATTGGTATCTTTGAAGAAATATACAATGTATACCTTTTAGTAATAAATTAATTTCCTTGAAACAGGACATTGTAACTCAAATTACGTAATCGCTAACAATAATGTAATGCAAAATTCTGATATCATATAGAGACCCTGACAATTCTCTGAGATATGACTCAGTTTATACTGGAACTTTCACGATATAGCATGAAATAATTTTAAAACTTGTTTTTTTAACCTGGTATAAATCTACTTACTATAATATTTTCTAATACAACTTACTATAATACAATATTTTCTTAGGTTTTCGCAATTTTCTTTGATGATAAAACTTGGTCAGTAAGATACTCTTATTTTTGTATTTTTTTGACCTTAAGGTTGTCTGGAAAAGATTAGTATAAAGCGATAAGACCGCCCTTTGTCTACCCACTTCGTAATTTACTTTAATCTACCTAGTATGTATGAGTTGTGTACAATATAATAAATAAGTACTATCTTTCCAAGTTTATGGGTAATGACGTCACATAAACATACCATAAAGAGTGCATCTAATAAATATTTCGATTGCCTCATTTATATTTATTTAGTTTTAATATAAATTCGGTATATCTCAATGTTTCGATGACTTTTTAGTTTTCGTCAAGTAGACTACTTGCTGTAGTCGTTTATTCGTATCTAATCTAACGTTTTTTATAATATACCTCATATTTCTGTGGAAAATATTGTCTTAGAGTTATAACTATTAACCATTAAGACATTTAGTTTGCACAAAACTAGAACTAAGTGAATTCCGTCTCGCAGCGTGAGCAAACCGCGAGAATGCTTGATTAGCGAAGCGTCGCGTAGTTCGCATAACGGACACAATATCTTGAGATCATTCACATTGGACTAGGTCATTGGCAAAATACTATAATTTAACTAATAATACGGGTAAATATAACCCAAATGTACATTTAACTTTTAATAGTAACAGTTGGAGTTAGTCAATTACTAATTCTAAGTCTAATCGGACAGTATCACGTGATCACAGAGTATCAATATGCACCACAGAGTACAAATTTATTACATTTGTATAGATTTGTGTCGGTAAAACAGTAGTTATTATATTGGAGTAGATTTTTGATATTTTATTTTCAAAATAATGGCAAAATAAATTACATATTTAACAATATAATAATTTTTATGATTGATGATAACATCCAATAATAAGTTTCATAAAAAGGGTTACACTTACCTATAGACAATGCTATGGGCCTTTATTTAACTAAGTATTTTCGGTAACCGCAGAGAGATTATATTAATTCTGAAATAAACTAAATAGTAGCTTTAATCACTGATTTTTTTTTAATAATAGACAAATCGTAGGCAATCATTTATCTATTTATAAATCTGTAGTGTAATTATATCTACATAATGCAAAAATAATAGAAAACAATTTTTTTTAAACATATTATTAAAAAAAAATCTTTAATATTATTTTTTTCTAATAAGTTAAGATGTTACTTTTTTTCTCTGACAGTTTAGCGCTTGACTGTGATCTCACCTGATGGTAAGTGATGACACAGTCTAAGATGGAAGCGCGCAAATTTGTTAAGAGGCGATATATCCCTTATGGTTTCAACACAGCATCGTGCCAAAACACAATTCTCTTTCTTTTGTGGTACGTCATTGCTGGTAGGAAGGTAAAGTAAAGCCACCAGTCCAGACTCAGACAAATTAGAAAGTACAACTTCCGAAATTCGTCCTACTCGGGATCGAACACAGGGCCTCTGACAGCAAAGCGAGTACTTACATCACTGCGCCAACGAGGCCGTCAAATGTTAGGACAGAATTTGAAAAAGAAATCTCCAAGATCACAATCGAAAAGAAACTTATACACGATATAAAAAGGGTTTATTTATTTATCTTACTAAAGGGTTAATTCGTTTAGCTAACGTTTATTTATCTTTTCAGGTAAAACGATTTCCAATTTCCGTCGGCTGCTACTGGATTTTCTACACACAGGTAGTAAAGGCGCGTCATTGTTCAAACATATTGTGTAAAGAAAAAGTGATAGATAGCCTCTCACTTTCCTCGAATTACATCTTGCATTTTAACCCACGTGTGATGTGAAAGTGAATATTCGACAAGCGATTCTCGACAGCCAATCCACAATTATCACTATTGGTGGAGCGAACAACAAAAAAAAACTTTCTCATCAAGCGGTAGGTAATAACATCAGATATGCCGACTACCTCACGATAATTTCCTTCACAGAAACAATATTTTTACAGAGAACCATACTTCCGGGTGCCTTTTATTATAAAATATTAGTAGTCTAAGATCATATCAATCAATATTAGTAGTCAAAATCCAACAGTTTCAGTGATGATTCGAAGCAAACTGATAACCAGAGAGATTCAGGAGGACAGATAGATTAGACATACAGGTATTATAATCTAGAAACTTGCTGTTCGATGCCTTTTATTTTAAAATTGAAGTTGTTTAGTATTTATTATTTATTTAGCTACTTTCCATAAGAATATCATAAAAATCGGTACAGCCGTTTCTATAATGATTGAAACAAGCAGATTATACACACACATAGACACTATAATATAAAAAAATAATTAGTTTCAAATACCGTCTATTTTTCCATAGGCATTTAGTGAAAAGTTTAAAATGTAGTTTAAACTCTTTAGGATATAAAATGGTACATTCGCTAGAAAAAATCATTTGTATAAACATAATACTTATACATTTTCTTTATTAAATTACAGGATTGTTACCATAATTGTTTATAGGTGCCATACCTATCACTATGTTCAGTTCAATCACTTATTTACCTTCAAGTATGTAAAATAACTTGAAGTTGTGATCAAAAAATTAATTAAAATATATAGATAATTATTTTAAACCTGAAATTTATTTTTAAAATTAGCTGCAATACACACGAACATGCCAAAGTTATAAAATCGATTCTTGTTTTCGTGAAAATCGATTATATGTCAAGTATAGTTTATATCGATTTTTTGGCAAAACTTTAGTAAAAATTTGTACTATTTTCAATATAATTTCATATTATCGTATATATAAAATGAAGACCCACAGACACGACTTATGTATATACAATGTAAAGAGCACAATTATTTGGTATCGTAAAAATCGATTACCTGCCATAAGTATAATAAATATCGATAGTTTGGCATAAGTTAAATGTAAATTAGTACTATTTTTAGTATAAATTCAGTAATAATCGTTTTGTTTTTATAAATTGAATATACACATATAGTATATATAAAATTACTTATCATTAATTTCACACTAACTTGCCCACAATAAATTCTCTCCTACAATTTTGATGGAAATATATCAAAAGTTGGTGATTAAATTTCCTCGTCACTAATGACTATCATCGACGACATTTTAAAGCCTCAACAAGGGACGTTGAAGCGGAAAATATTTTTTAATACAAAGTGGAACATCATTATAATTCGATTCACTAAAATTGAGATACAACGAAATAAACGTATTCATACTTTAGAATGGATGGCATCGTTCCAGATCCACAATTTATCGTGCACTGTATTCTTGTTGCCTACATATTATGTGGGTTTGCCTGCAATAAAACACGAGCCGAAATTTGGGTCTTTCGCACGCGTTCAGTAAAGCAATGCTCGACCTAGTTGCCAATAACACATGTTATTCTTACATGAGTTATGTTTGTTCATTTTCTTTATACGAACAACTGCTTAGTAATTGAAGGTCAACAAAAGTGACACTCTTCTTATTGCTTATTACATGCTGGTTAAGCAATGAAGATCATACTTACATAGCATCACGCCTCATTCCGACAGATGTAGGCAGAAACCACGTCCTTCCACTTGCCACGATCCATGCATATCTCCTTCGCTTCTTCCATTCTTGTTAAACCTTTCATACAATTTCGTCGGTTTAGAGTACTCTTGATCTGACCCTTGTTCAAAATGTCCTGCATTTGGTCCAGGAACGTCCGCCTTGGTCTTCCCCTTCCAACTTTCGCATTCACTCTTGACTCACAAATCCTTTTAGTCAGTCTCTTTCATTCATTCTCTCTACGTGCCCAAACCATCTTTTCATACCTTTCTCAATTTTAGTCTCTACATCTTCTTTTATATCACATCGTTCTCTTATCACAGTATTTCTTACTTTGTCACTCAATTTCAACCCACATCATACTCTTCTCAACGTATAGATAGATATACAATTGAGATCATACTTGATGATAAAGGTTAATTTGCTTGGATATACATACATCTTTACTGGTATGTTGGTAACCTGCCACTACTGTAACTGTATCGACCTCGTCTCACCGAAACGATGTACGAAATACATTATAAAATACATATATACAGAGTCGCGCATCTGACATAGTTTAAAGGCAATGTTGAAGTATAATAAAATATATATTTGGCCAAGTGTAATCGTCTAGCTAGTTAGAACCCCTAAATATGTTGTTTCCATAGCAATCCAAATCCTTTTAGAGCGTCAGAGGTAAAGAGATGGCGTGNACTTGTCACGATTCTTGCACATCTCCTTCGCTTCTTTCATTTTCATTAAACCTTTCATACAGGTTCGTCGGTTTAAAGTACACTTGACTTGGCCCTTATTTAAAATGTCCTGGATTTGATCCAGGAACGTTCGCCTTGGTATTCCCCTTCCAACTTTAGCATTCACTCTTGACTCATAAATCCTTTTTGTCAGTCTCCTTTCATTCATTCTCTCTACGTGCCCAAACCATCTTTGCATACCTTTCTCAATTTTAGTCTCTACATCTTCTTTTATATCACATCGTTCTCTTATCACAGTAATTCTTACTTTGTCACTCAATTTCAACCCACATCATACTTCTCAACGTATAGATAAATATACAATTGAGATCATACTTAATAATGAAAGTAAATTTGCTTGGATATACATACGAGTACATCTTTACTGGTATGTTGGTAACCTGCCACTACCAAACCCTTCCATTAGTTCAAATTAATTGTGCCCAGTTGTTTCACCTTTCAGTAATCGGTTTCGATAATTGAGCCAACAATTTAGGAGTTGTCATATTTTTTCCCACGCCAGGAAGTGTGGGACTCGATAGCAGTAAACTAGATTACCCACTAAAAACCAGCTATACCCTCTCCATCCCCTACGCTGGTACTCCGGAATACTGGGAAACTTAGGAAGGAGGCAGGAGAAGCGCAAATCAACGCCTCTTACCTTCCTTTCCCCTGCGCTAGAGAAGAAGAGCATATATAGCGTCCTCCCTCTGTGTCTCCCTTTCCAGTCCCTTTCGCCAGTAAGCATTGCACTATGCCCTCCGACGAAAGGTCCCCTTAGGAGTTCAGTCACATGAACACATGCATAGTTATTTAATAATACTTACAGATAGGGAAATTCTCTCTCTCTGTTGAGTGTACATTACATTATATATACTTATAATTTTATTTCAAGTTGTATTTGTGAATTGATTAATAAAGGAAACTTGACGGATTATAAAATATCAAAAATTCTTTATTCAAATAACCTTCTACAGCGTCAAATACAGTTTTTTCCACACAATACTTTAATCTACGACTGATGATGATAGTAAAGAACGACTTACAATCTAAAGTTAAGACGGTTCATTTGCGCCTTGTTCTGAGAAGAACTTATGTTTCTCTTACATACACTTCCACGCTTTTTTATCTTCTATGTAGTCCTTTAAATTATAGAATGACTTCTCAATTAGGTTCCTTTTAATAAAAGGTTTGTTAAATGACATCTTTGGAGTTTCTGGCTTTGTTATAAAAACGTATACAAATAGTTACCCTTTAAAGGATTTTATGTAACCAAATAGAGGGAAAAGTTGCTATGTTATATTAAAGGATGTTAATTATTAATAGCTGTTTTTTTTATATATAAATAAGTCTCTTTCATACCCAAACTTATAAACTGCTAGCACAAGCAATGTTAAATCATGTTGATACTAAAATTGTGTAAAACTCGTAAGAATTCATGAATCAAATTGTTGACACAAAAAACCGACTCGGATATAACGGCGTTCAACATTCCATAATGCGTTACGTACACAAACATCGATTTATTTGACAATGATTTTAATATTCAGGACGAAGTTATCTAGGGTCCCGTTGTAGCCAGTCCTTGTGTATGTAACGGATGTATACATTGACATACTTTTCACTAATATTAACGTCGCTTTATATACTTAATGTTTTCACTCCTCTGTTGATATAGCAGTCTTAAATCATTCCTGTTATTGGGTCACAATCGTTCTTTACATACGAAAAGAATCCTTTTTTATTTATCCACTCAAGTTAATACATCTTTTAAAATCTTGTAATATAGTTCTTTTTAATACTAATTCATTAAGCATGATGTTTTGCGAAAATTTGTATAGTTTTGTAAAAACATAAGAATTCACTTGTTTATTGTAAAGTTTACTATCATTCGAATGTTAAGTATAAAACATGAATATATTGACGTTTTAACGAAGAAACATGTGTTAGTTATTGTTTAAAAATTGAGCTTTTTAGTGACCCACATATCTCGGAAATAGGTATAGCCTATCAAACCACATAGAGAAACATGCTAGATCTGAGCTCCTAAATATTTCTCCCTCTTTCATTCAAAGCAAACCTTTTGCTCACTTGCTAGAAATTCCTAATTGCAGAACTTTTTATACTACAGTTTATTACCCAATAGTTTTATGCATACGTGCTCTATCTTATTGCATTCATCAACCGCAAACTGTGGTTATGTACACTTCTCTTAAATGTACAAAATTTGCAATTTTATTCGCTGGCAAATGATTGTTAGTCAGCGATTGTAATTCACTGATGCGGTCGATGTTGTGTAATGCTGATTATATAATCCAATCTAAAGTTTTCTCTCCGTCATTGATAAGCATTGAAATAATCACTCAGTTATTTGAAACTTATTATTACATATGTAAATCAAATTTGTATCCTATATATTATTTGTACCCATGACTAAACTATTACGAACTACACAATAAGAGTACCGTATAACATTTCCAAGTTTTGTGAGGACTGTTTACCATATTTTGAATATTTCAAGACGCTGGTTGTAAATGTTCATAAGTCAGTTAAAAAGAGATGTAGAAACTTTTAACACATTTGCCTACCATGAATTTAAAAGCGTGAGAGAACAAGCATAATATAATTTCAAAACATTAGTTCTCGAGCGCGAAATAATATAGAATAAGGTCACTTTGAAGCAATCTTCCCAGTATGACAATGGTCAATTAAAAATTACCTCTCGCTTGATAGTGCAACGAAACGGAATTTGGGAACAAAATTAATTAACTTAAATATGTTCTTGGTACCCCAATTTAATGCGAAGACTATGGTTCACTCCAATTTACATAGATAATAGAGCTCCGCGTCTGCAAATTATCAAAATGGATTTTGTACGAGCGATATTAATATGCTCCTTATGCATGAAATATGGAATTAAATTTTCCAATGTATGATAACTTGAGAAATTCAAATGTATACTAAGTAATCCCGGCGGTGTTACCAACGTAGTTTCCCATCCCGTTAAAATATGGAGAAATCAGTTATTTATCGGATCGAATAATAGATTTTTAACCGCCTTAAAAAAACGAGGAGGTTATCAATTCATCTGTATTTTTTATGTTTGTTACTTCATTTCTTCGGACAGGGTGAATCGATCTTGATGATACTTTTCTTGTATGAAAGGTGGTGCTTGTCGTAGGGTCCCACTTATTTTAGTCCAGTTCTGATGATGGCATCCATGAGAAAAACGTATAAGTCTTAAACTTGCATTAAGCATGTGCGCGACAAATTGACGAATAACTCAAGAATACACCAACCGATTTCGATGATTTATTTTAATTGGAAAGGATATACTTCAAGGGTTGTTTAATGATACTCTTTTATAGACTATCCGGATATTAGAGACACCTACCGTAACGTCAGTATGATCAAGTGCTTGCCGTAGTTAAATATGATGATCAATGGAACTCCTTAACGGCTTACAGTAAGGGTGCGATTTATGACAGAATATATAACTTTCTGTAATCAAATGGCAATGACATTACATTTGTTGCTGCATGGCAATATTTATAAGGGGAGGGAAACTTTTTTGTATTAGTGATGTGCTCAATTACCATTTAAAAGACTAGTGATTGCGAGGTGGAAACATAACCGACCTGTGACGTATATAGTGTCGGTATCGATCCCGGGTGTGGCGGTACCAATGTAAATTTCATTTCTAAAGATGATTTATTTAAAAGTTGCTGTGTCATAGCATTAAGACGTTTTTTAGGGGTATATATAGTCAGACCAATTTGTTAGTTTACTTCAGATTCACTAAAATACAAATGTTATTAGGATATTCGTGTTGGCCGCAAATGTTTTATATATATATATATATATATATATATATATATATATATATATATATATATATATTATATGCACTACGTATAGTATACTACGTTATCCTTTACCTGCAATCAGGAATTAGCAAACTGACACCTAAATTTCATCCCGGATTATTTGAGCTATCTGACTAAACCATATATAGATTTCAGTAAAGCTTCGAATGGAAATTCCCCTAACCTGTCATTGAATGTATATACTCGTACTAGCTGTGCCCCGCTTAGTTATCGATAACGTTCGAATATGAGAAAATACCTTCTTAGTGTCTGCTAACTTAAAGTGGAGCAGTATGGTATTACTTTTTTCTATTAGTTGGAGGGGGAAAACCAATGCGGACGTTCCTGGACCAAATCCAGGACATTTTAAATAATATCCAAGTCAAGAGGACTCTAAACCTACGAACTTGTATGAAAGGTTTAATGAGAATGAAAGAAGTGGAAAGACCTGGTCTCTGCATACCCCTATCGAAATGAGGTGTGATGCTATGTATGTATGTATGTATTAGTGGGAAAACCTGTGCCCAGCTGTGGGACATTAGAAGGATGCTAATCAGCTTCTTAGACGTCGACTTTACATAAGGAGTGCCTCCGATATATGTCAATTCCATCCGACAACTCTTAAAATTACATAGTGATTAGCGCCTGACATTATTTATGATAAGTAAAAAATATTCTTTCACAAATAGATTTATTTTCAAAATATTGTATTATTACCGCCTATTTATTACCTTAGATTGTACCATTTATCTATATTGTAACTGAAAAAGTATTTTCCTGTAGACTATGTCATATTTAAGTTGTTATATATTAATCACTATGCAGAGGAAATAGTTGAAAATCTATAACCCAGCAGTTGTTTCAGCTTACTTGGATGTTTACCTTCATAAATCTCCATATAATATTCAGCTTACGTTGTATTTTCTCTTAGGATTATATTGGTACAGATAATAAAATGGAATATATTGCTTGATTCGCGCCAATTATGAAATTAATGCTATTATAATCTGTGTACTTTATTTGACGAGTGCTGACTTTGTAAAATAACGTCTGTTATGGGCCTGAGTTCTAGCCTTTTACAGGGGACGCGTATTAATTAATGAAGGCAGTGTTTTTTGTCATTAATAATCTGTGACGCATAATATTAGTATAAAAAAGAAAAGTATTTTTGCTTTATAATATAATGTGTTTCTTATATAATAAAATGATTGTATTAAAATAATTCAAATTTAATTATCAAAGGCTTTCTAAATTTATGCGAGAAATAACTTTTAATTAAAAGGTCAATGATTTAAAAATAGTTATTATATGCCATTGTTGCGAGCAGATTATAAGTTTATATAATCTTATCCAAGAGTTCTCGGATATTATTCATATATCTTAATCAAATGATGTATAATTTATTTAAGAATTACTCAAGAAGAAATAAAAGCTTACATTTTAAAATATTCAGTATTGATAGAACAAAAGCGGAAGATACAACGCTGCGTCACCGACTTTCACAAAACTTCTCTTTTAACATATCGATTAATAACATATATTTAGTTTGTCTAAACACGTGTTATCGTTGAATACTTTATTATATTTATATACCACAGCTTTCTTCGCCATTTCTACTTCCTCGTATGTATTGTTATGTCAAATGTAGAAATAGTGGTTTTGTAATACGTTGAATCTTTATGACATTATCCAATAACAAATATATACAATTCCTACTATTATTTTGAACCCTTTAAACATATATCGTAGTTTATTTTCAATCATTTCATCCAGGCAAGACCAAATTCATTTGTTTCCGATAAAATTAAAAAAAAAATACTTGTTTATTCATACAATATCATTAATAAGGCATAGAGTTTTACATGACTGTATATGATATAAATAGGAAGTACAAATCTCAATGTGACTCCACTATTGGTTTTGAAGAATGGCTTGCACTAGAATTAAAATTCTGTTGTTAATTTTAGCAATTTAGACATAGATGGTACTGAAACTCGACACAACAGAACACAATTCTTAACATTATGTATACATTATGAGTCTTATGTAGCTATTTTTAGACTATCCATATCACTTTTAAGTTTATTAAGATTTTCGTGAACGGCTTCCTGCTTATTTTCCAATGCTTATGCATCCGACCTTTTAATTTCTTTATTGATATATTCTAACCGTTTCGCGACATTTTGCCTCGCTTCCTCCAAGTCTTGTTTCACCAAGACTGGGCCAATGAATTTGTACACTTCTGCATCCTTTTTTAATAAAGCTAGTTCCTCTTTAACCCCTTTATTTTCATTCATTTGGCTGTCTAACTGTTGTTTCTGTGCAACTGCCTTATGATATTCTTTTTTAGATTGTTGAATAGTTGAAAATCCGTTTGAAACACCTTTTGCATTTCTTCAGCCATGATAGCGAAATAATTGATAGTCTTAAAATTTTAAGACTATCGAAGGAATTAATTAAAATAATTGCTGAAAATTTTATCTAAAACTCCTCGTCGATTTTCAGTTTGACAAACACTTGAAAAAATTTGTTATCCACAATTTAAATTCCTTAATTAATAACCTTATTTGTGAAATAGAGAGCTCCAACTATTGATTGGTCAGGCAAAAGTATTAAAGGTTTCTTTCTAAATAATGACTCAAAGAAGTAAAGAAGTTCATTCATATATTAGTATTTTTATATATCTGTACAACAAAACACTCAAAATTCAAGTATTCACGTGTTGATATTTAAATATGAACAGCATGAACGCACTTTTAAGAATTTACCGCGCTACACGCACAATTACTGTGTTAGCCATTACGAGAACAAGGAAATAAAAAGTAAAGATAGGAACTTCCTAATGATTCGTCACGTCTTTCTTGTATGCCCCCGTGGCCTCTTCTCACGGTGTCTGTGAACGCCTCCTCCATTGTTTTCGAACAGCATACTTCATCATTGCATTTCAAAGCTTACCAGTAAATGGTCCGATTTCTGATAGGGACAAGTTGCTCGTAACATTTAATGTAAACAATGAAGTAATCATCATTCTTGCTATTGGATGGCCACTGTTACAGCACTATCCACGATTTAATAGTAATATTGATGATAAAATCTTATAAATCGACGAATGCTTGCTGCAGACACAAAAAACAAAGGCTCTTTATCACGATCAGCCTGAGTAGGGCTTGTAAGCGACAGCGCGGTACAAGCAATGGAGAGGCGCGATCGTCCTAATCCTATGGTGAAGTTATCGTCCGCAAACTAACTTTACAAACACATACATTATTATTTTTTATTGGAAGCTACATTTGTTAGTATCTCTGGATTTTCAATTGTTTCTCTTTAAACAATATAAATCGTGTATCGAAATATTCGACTTTCGTTTAAAAATCGATTACCCAGAAAATACAATTGCTCATTTTCAATATATGTATATTCATCTCTATCGGTTCCATAAAAAGTCCAGATGGTAATATTGGCAAGAGATTCGGAAAAAAATTTCCAGGGAGTCGTTTTCTTAAACTTATACTGTTAAGTTTATATTTTAATATTGAACATAAGAGGAAATTTTTCGAATTCAATCTTGAGATTCGATTCGGAACGAATAATTCGTAAGTTTAACTGCCTCCTTGGTCTAGTGCTTAGCATGTTCGACTACAGACATAGGTCCTGGGTTCGAGTCCCGGATCGGGCCAATTCAAAAATCAATATTGAGTTTTCTATTAAGATTTTCTCAATATTTGCCCGAAGTTGGGAAGTTGGCAGTGGGATCCACCCCCGTGCCTCGGAGAGCACGTTAAGCCGTCGGTCCTGCGCCTGATCTCATCCGGTCGTGTCGAATTCCCGTCACATCGGACTATAAGAGCGAAGGAATAGAGAGTGCACTTGTGTACTATGCATGGTGGGTCTATGTTCTAAAAACCCCCGCTCCTCGGAGTGAGGAGGCCTGTGCCCAGTAGTGGGAAGTGATGGGCTGCTACTTACTTACTTAATTCGCAAGTTCGAATTATGCGCACACCCCTCTTATTTACATTATTTCATAATATAAATGTAGAATTTCTAAATATGTGTTTCTATCTTTTAATGGTCAGTACACCACTGGTTGCCTGTATCAGATCACATTTAGTGATAAGTCCGAGTTACAACATTAATATTCTTAGGATGACAGGCCATTGTTATTTAATAGTTATCGTAATAAAATGTTTTTATTTTGTATTGCTTGGCTTATTCTTTCATCTGTAATTCAAATGTCGATTCAACAGTTTCTCAAGACTAGTCTAATACAATCAGTTTGATTAGAGTTGCAAACGCTTACTGTCTGCGGTGCGAAAAGATTGTTTCAACGTGATAAAATATCATTGCTTAATGCGGGTGCATTCTCATAAAGCCTTTTTGGTCTAAACATATTGTGTAAAAGCCATTGTAACGTTGTGATTTTAATTTTAGTTTCTGTGTATACGGATTCATATATATTTTATAAAGAGTTTTAAAAGTATATAAAAATATATATATGTCGCAGTGTAATAGTCTGTGGGACGCTGTGAAGGAGTGACAATCCGGCGCGCGTCTCTTCAGTTCTCAGTGACGGTCCGCCATAGCGGTCGACTATTGAAACTATCGCGTTCCTAGCTATTATTATTAATGAGTTTATGTAAATTGATATCGGGAGCATTAAGTGATTGAACATAATAATCTGAGTTAATTAATAAAGTGTTTGATTGCACCAACATTACCAACCAACCAGTATGGAGATTGAATTATGGATGCCATTAATGACGATGTCGGCGAATAACCCTACGCCCCTATGCTTTACGCTCCTTCTCTCTTATTCTCCGACATATAAGTTTATTGGTATTTGATATATTTATTATATGTGTATCGGATATTATTGCATCATGTAACGCCATATTTTAGAGTGAAGAAGGTTCAGAAGTCATTTGTCAAGTTGAGCATACGCATTTTTAATATGAAACCCGAATCATCTGAGTTTGCCTCCACATAGTTTTAAGAAATATGTTAAAAACGTACTATTACAAAAAGCATATTATAATATTGAAGATTATTTAAGGTACAAAGGCATTTGGACTTGATTCCAGTTGCACATGAAAGCTAAACACATTGTAACGTACAATAAGTGTTTAAAGAAGTAACTGTCGAGTTTCTTGCCGGTTTCTTCTCAGCGTAATCAACTTTCCGACCCGGTGGTAGATTTATTACTAACGGACACACTGACGATTCAAAAGCTACATGAATAAAGAATTTTTTGCTTGTTAAACTACAATTTGAGACCCGGCTCGGGGGCTAGTTCAAAAATCTATACTGATTCTATTTAATTCTCAGTGTTTACCCGAAGTTGGGAAGTTGGCTCTCCTGTCGTGTAGAATTGCCGCCATGTCAAACCAGAGTGAAGGAGTATAGAATGCACTTGTGTACTATACCTGCCAACCCATAGTGAAGTCGCGAGGCGGGTCTATGCACAAAAAACCCTCTCTCCTATGAGTGAGGACGCCTGTGCCCAACATTGGTTGGTTAATTGACTGCTACTTTTAATGGTTATCATAAGCGTATTTTTTAACTATTATATCACTGCTTTCACGACTAAATAATGACATAACCAAATTAAAATTAAAAGTGAAACTTCTTTGGCAAACTAATTTTTAAATCTTATTTATATTTATAGAAATCCAAAACTTTAGATTTCCGAGACTTAGAGGGAGGGAGAAACAAGGATATTTTAGGAATCTAATTAATTTATTTTTCGTTACAATATTATAATAAATTATTAACAAAAATATTAGAAATTATTAATTAAATTTTGTTTTTGAATTTAAAATTTAGAAAAGAGAATATGTAATATTTCTATTTCGTATTATATGAAAAAGAGTGTATTGAATGACGAGTGGCAAATTAAAATGCCACATGTTATTTGTAAATATTAAAACTACCTAACATTCAAACTAATTAACATAAAAAACGATACACATCTTCGTGACGCTAATCACGAGTTCCATCCGTAATAGTCATTACCCTCAATTCATTAAATTCCTAACATATCTTCCTCTTTCCTACCTTTAAGTCTTTGAAATCTAAAGTTTTAGATTTTTATAAATATAAACAAGACTTAAAAAATAGTTTGCTAAACAACTTTGAATTTTTTGTATTGTATTTACATGGATAAAATTATCATATAAACTCTTTCATGCTATCCTTTCCACTACGAGGACGTATATTCTCTGCCACAAAAAGAAATAGCAGAAGAAGAGTCAATAATGACTATAATATTATGATTGTTTCTTTGGCTATTGTAATGAAACTTTATATATATGTAGTTTGCTATGGTTACTTCCGTTAAAGTTTCTGACAGAGTTGATTTACTTAACATCGAAACCTTCCTAGTAGTCTTCAGATGTTGTTAGAGAAAGTTGTTTCCTCATTTTACACTATCTTGTTCTTCAAGAAAAGAAACTAAACATGCGAACATGCATACTAAACATTTAATTATAAGTTTGCCAGGTTACTTCTGTTCCTTCTTACAATGAAATAAGTTATAGTTTAAAGAATAATACTTAAAAAAACACGCTTCAATATAAGATCAAGCTATAAAATTTGAATAAAATGATAAAAGTATTATTTTTATTAAAGTATTATTTTTATTAATGTACTTTTTGTAATTTCTTTTTTAATTAATTAATAAAATTCAAGTATACTCAGATCTATTTTAGCTTTATTGTTTTATCCATGTTGTTTACTTTAAAGTTCTGTATAATGGACACCGAACTGATTTTGATGGATTTTTTTAAGTATAGGATAGATTTTATTTTATAATAAAACAAGCTTATTCGATTTCTATTTAAACTTATAGATCATTGGGTAGGACTTCTACTATCTACTTAGTCGGTTTATATGCAATAAATAAAGTATTTTATATTGTATTGTAAATTTAATTCGTATATTGAAGTGTACGCAGAAGAAGTAGCACGGGAGTGACAGTCTACTATTTTTAATTGCTATTTCATGTTGTCTTTTACCAACACCTAAGGCCAAAATTTCTGTGTCAAATTTCAGCTCTCCAAGGATATTGAATCGGTCAGAAATCGTGATCTTACATTCAATCTGAATCGTGCTTTGATTTTATGTACAGAGTAACCTTAATATAACTAGCTTCAATATAACGATTTCCTCGGTTTAACGAAGTGTATAAAATCCCCTAGCACCAAAGATAATATACAAGTGAGCTTTGTTTATATCACATTTATTGGAAATATACTCATAACCAATTTCAGTCATTAACGATCCTTTCAGTTATTTACTTAATTTCTGTAAAGATAATCCTGTCTGGATGCATGCAGACACGTTAAATTCTTAGTTTGACAGTCATTGTTTTTTATTATCTACAATTGATGCAAATGTTTGACTATACTTTAAAAAGGTAGTAATATTGTTTTACCTTTTTAAAACGAATTGTAGCCCCACAAAACCTTTACGTAGTTCCACTCAAGATACATACCATCACGCCTCATTCCCATAGGAGTAGGCAGAGACAACCTCCTTCCACTTGCCACGATCCTTGCACATCTCCTTCGCTTCTTTCATTTTCATTAAACCTTTCATACAGGTTCGTCGGTTTACAGTAAAATGTCCTGGATTTGATCCACGAACGTTCGCCTTGGTCTTCCCCTTCCAACTTTCGCATTGACTCTTGACTCATAAATTCTTTTTGTCAGTCTCCTTTCATTCATTCTCTCTACATGCCCAAACCATCGAGGCATACCTTTCTCAATTTTAGTCACTACATCTTCTTTTAAACCACAACGTTCTCTTATCACACTATTTCTTACTCTGTCACTCAGTTTTAATCCACTCATACTTCTCAACGCTCTCATCTCTACCGCATTTATTTTACTTTTGTTATTCTTCTGCCATACCCAACCTTCACTACCATACATAACTGTTGGCACCAACCCTCCTGCATGCACAGCCAGTCTGGCCCTTTGAGTAGTTCCACTCAAGATCTTTTAATAACAAACCACATTGTAACAAATAACTTAGTATAACATATACTAAGTCTCTTAAATTTCGTTACGTCCAGATTCCACTGTATAAAATTACATATTGAAACACATTTAAGACAAGGACATTCTGAACGATTCTCTATCAATTATTAACAATTATTGCGTAAACTGAACGTTCCTGTTCATTAATTAATCATATCCTTTTAATAATATTACCGCTTCCTTTTTTACGTAAATGTTAAGTATATAAATGTGAGAACATTTATTAAATATGTATATTTATCGTACATTGAAGTGTTAGCGATACTAATAACAGACAAAATTATATATAACGGTGTTTCCTGTAAGCACGTAATTATGTCTTAGCTTATACATAGGGTTGGGTTATTATTACATGTTATTTTGTTACATATTGTAGTTACCTAGCGTTATACTTTTCATAGGCATTCGTAGGTATTGAATAAAGCCAGTCGTCACGCTGAGTTATGTGACGTGTGTTTGTTTGAAGTAGGCTTTTATCGAATAAGCAAGTGAGAAAGTTATACTCAACGCTTATTTAACGCTTCTCTGCTATATTTTTATATATCATTTAATATAATAAAATTATGAAAAATATAGGCATAAAATTATGGAATGATTTACCTCTAAAGATCAGGGAAGCTAAGTCGCTGGACATCTTGACAAACCAAGTTAGACCTTTCTCAGTCACTTTAATTGACAATTTGATTTTATAATTTGTATTATTATTAATCTTATTGTTATTATTATTGTTTATAATATATGTGTATCCGTAATCTATGTATCTGTATGTAGGTTTAAATTTATGTATTAGTTTTTATGTATGTATTATATTTGAGAGTTGGTACATTATGTATCTATTTGTAGATGTTACTATTTATTATATCCATTAAATGCCTCATTGGTCTAGTGGTTAGCATGTTCGACTACAGACATGAGGTCCTGGGTTCGAGTCCCGGGTTGGGCCAATTCGAAATTGATATTGAATTTTCTATTTAGATTTTCTCAATATTTGCCCGAAGTTGGGAAGTTGGCGATGTGATCCACAACCGTGCCTCGTAGAGCACGTTAAGCCGATCATGTCGGATTCCCGTCACATTGGTCCATGGGAGTGAAGGAATAGAAAGTGCACTTGTGTACTATGCCTGCCAATCGGCAGTGGAGCAGCATGGTGGGTCTATACTCTAAAAACCCTCTCTTATATGAGTGAGAGTGCCCAGCTGTGGGATGTTAAGGGGCTGCTACTTACCTTTTTATATCCATTAAATGTACGTTTGTATTGGACACTACCTGCCCCGTTTGTTTGTTTTTAGTATTAACTCTTTTGCTCTAAGGTTGCCTGGTGGAAATCGCTAGTGAGCGATAAGACCGCCTACCTGTACCCCTTGAACAACTGTTGTTCGGTAATTATTATTACTATTTTAATTATTTTTTGTTTTGTATATTCTGTGGTGTACAATAAAGTATATATTTATTCAAGAATGGTTTAGGTTGACAATTTAAATCTGTTCTCACCCGGAAAACGCAGTTCTATATAATATTCTTTTTAAATAACCATTTTAAATGCTATGAAGGCTCCATACGAAATAAAAGCAATATTAATAGCTCAAGTTGACTTCGATATAACGTCCTGCGTCATTGGAATGACACTAATCGAAACCGGCTTGGTATGATATCATCTAACGTACGACGGCGGTTTGCGAAACTGTCCGCGGACGTTTGTAAAGCACGGATGCTGTGGCTTGAGAAATAAATGGGAAAAAAAGCTTTAAGAGACCTATCCCAAAATAAATAACACTATCGCATTATTTATACTCCAGACTATACAAGAGTGATGAAAATTGATTCCCCAAAAAACAGTTTGGCGAGTCGCTTTTAAAAGATTTAGGTATGGCACCTTGAACTTTTTCTTAGAACTTTTTAAGAAGAATAATTCCGTCATACGATCTTTACCTAATTTGAATCATATACGTCGCGCACGCAACGAATACTCTCAATGGGAATAAATATCTCCCGATTTTAAGATATTTTTCACAAATGCACCGCTCTTATTGGTTGTAACCCAATTCCCAATTCTCTGGTTATACGGGGAAATCCATAATTACTGAGTGTCTACGCGAATAGTTTTAAAGATCTTATGATGAGTGAGTTAGTCAGTGAGTTGGTCAGTTTAGCGGTCAGATATGCATTGATACCTTTCTAACGAGCTCGGTTTGGAACACATCGATGGGACACATATATATATATATATATATACTAGTTGACACACGCAACTTTGTTCAATTAAGGTAAGTAGCAGCCCATTAACGTCCCACTGCAGGCAAAAGGTTTCCTCCCTCATAGGAGAGACGGTTGCTTACTTACCACTGCGCCAGTGAGGCCATCAAATTCTTAATTAAATTTAGTCAATGGCGAAAAATTTGAAGAAATTAAAATGAGTGAGTGAATGGTATAACATCATAGCATTATTGCTTTTTTGATGAAAACGGTTTAGATACATCGGTTAGAAGGTTTCGGTGTCTATAAAGGATGTAGGTAGAAACAAATTTGTACTAAAAAAGTTAAAGGTATGTAGCAACCCATTAATGCCTCACTGCTGGGCACAGGCATCCTCTCTCATAAGAGAGGGTTATTAGAGCATAGCCCCACCACGTTGCTCCACTGCGGTTTGAAGGCATAGTACACAAGTAAACACTCTATTCCCTCTCTCTCATAGGCCGATGTGACGGAAATCCGACACGGTCGGAGAGAGATCAGGTGCAGGACCGACGGCTTAACGTGCTCTCCGAGGCTTGTGGGTGGATCACACCGCCTATCGGGAAAATCTTTAATAGAAAACTCAATATCCATTTTTTGAATTGGCACATCCCGGGACTCCTCAGTTCGAACGTTAGGACTGTGACCAAACATACTAGACCAATGAGGTAGATCAACTTTGTTTGCGTATATTTAATGTATGCTACGACCGCAGCAACTCTGTTGAGTAGTTCATCGCAGTCAAACACTGTGATAGAATATGTTATATATATATAGATAGATAGATAGATAGATAGATAGATAGATAGATAGATAGATAGATAGACAGATATATAAAAATAACCGCGGATCGCCGCCGAAGCGTCGGGCTAAATTGCAACCATTAGTAGCTGAGAGGTGCTCCCATGTCGAAGTGTAATCTGTCTTGCGACATTCGTCAGTTAAGTTTTGTGTAATAATGTAGTTAAGTAGACTAAACGAGTAAAAGAATTTTTTATTTATCTACATATGCTTGCTATTTAATACCACATCAGCGGTTAAACAATTAAATGGCAACTATTAAATATTCGCCAGGCACGCAACTGACCGAGTATAATTGCACATTAAGGGACCACCCTCGCACCAATTTGGGTAAGTCTTCTAATGAATTCTGCTTCTTTAAAAGCCCATTAACAACGTACGTGACTGCGAGACGCTCGCAAATATTTTATTTTCTCAACAAAATTATCCTACGCCTTGCGGCTATTGTACCAAAAAGGCGATTAATTACTTGTTACAAAGATTAATGAAGGTGTATTTAACAAGCTAAATAGATACCCATAAAAAAATCACTATTATGTTAACATCTCATGATATTTTCTGAGGTTATAATAAATCGGTATTTCCTTTCAAAATCCATTTCAATGTACCTAAACTAATATTGTAAAAAGGAAACATTTGTGTTTTGTATGTAAGTACGTTTGTAACGTATTCTCACAAAAAGTACTGGAACGATTTCAAAAATTTTTTCACGATTATAAAGCTGCGTTTTCACTGAGCGACATAGGTTAAATTTCTTTCTCAAAAAAAAATAGGAATCTCTAATAAAAATACACTAATGTAACCCAAGGTGTGAAGAACAACCACATCAAATACTTTGACTATAATCAATTATTAACTTATCAATATATAGGTTATGTTAGTCAAATTTGATCGGGTTGTGACAATTCAATTGATTTTGAACTTTGTGCAGCGGTAATAAAGTGCAAATTGACTCTTTGAGGTTAGGAACACACCTACATTGCTTAGACAACGAGTACTTGTAATTTATTATGAACTTTATTGAATAGCAATAAAGGTCAAATTGACTACATTTTAGTTAGAAAACGTTTGTATAAACGGGAAAAGGGAAAGGAAAGTTTTTAAGGATTTACCCTGCAATTATTTGAACTTTTCTCGCCGTAAAAACCGCCCTTGGACTTCAACGAGCATTTAAAAAAAAGAAATTGTCAAAATTTACCTAAGCGCATAACTTAACTTAACTTAATAAGCGCGTTAAGTTATGGTTATGCGCTTACCAACACATTTTGCGACTCATTTTATATTATAGATTCGGTAAATATATATTACGCTACTATCATATTGGGTTCGCGCGATATTTGTTCATGATAATAATGTGTTTTACGTATGTTTATCGCAAAATATTTTTATATTTTAAAACAATATTCAATATTTTATATATTACTACCTGCTCTTGACAACTGCGTGTGGGTACACTTGAATTTGTATTTTAAAATACGGCGACATCTTTTCGACGCTTATATATCTTGTCTCATCCCGCTGTGCTGCCGCTTCTTAAACCTATGATATCTCGTAAGATAACAATTTTAATGATGTTAAAGACAGTTTTAATTGACATGATATATACAACGTATTAATATATTAAATTGGATAAGGAATAATTATTGTATTGCATAAAATAGCTAGACAAATGACACAATTTTTAGTATTGTAAAAAACAAAAATGGTTACTGTAGGTTATTTTCTACAGATAAATATATATCGCGGACTTTTTATCGATCCTTTTAAGATTTACAATTCCGTAGTAGCAATTTACGGTTAAGCATATACAATTTTGCGACCTTTCTGTACTATAGTATATTTGTATTATACATATGAACCTTCCTATTGAATCACTTTATCAATTGCAAAAAAATTAATTAAAATCATTTGAATTGTTTAAAAGATGTAAGCGAACAAACAGCGGAAACGATTACCATTATATACTACGTATATAAAGCGATGACACCGTCGGGAAATGTCGTTTATGTATAAATAGTAACTCCATTCCTTATATCATAAATTAAAAAATGTATAGTATAAAACGTAGTAAAATTTATATGAAACAGAAATAATATAAATATTTCCTGCGGTATAGAAAAAGGATACAGAAATAATTAAATAAAGGATTACTTATATGATTAATAAGGGGTCTCTACCTGTGACCCTTTAAAGGGAGAAAAGTTAATTGGAAATGTAAAATAGGTACAAGTTAATTACATACGTGACTAAAGTTGTGAAGAATGTTAAATTTAACGTTATTTTAAATGTTTTATATAATGGATTACAAAGAAAATGGTTTTTAAAATATATAAAAGATTCGATTCGACAGCTAATTCATTTTTTTAGAAGGTGATATATTTAAGTCAATTCTGAAGCGTTTTTGAAGTGACACTTCTTTATGCGCGTAAGAGTAAACATTTTGACGGATTAGCGTCACGAAGATATGCAACGTTTTTTGTGATAATTCGTTTGAAGGTTAGATAGTATTAATAACAAATAATATGTGGCATTTCAATTTGCCACTCGTCATTTAATAATTTAATTCACCATTTTTAACAAAATATTTCATAATTCTCTTTTGTAAATTTGAAATTCAAAAATCAAATTTAATTAATAATTTCTAATATAGACAAAAACAGGTGACTTTTTTTTTGTTATTGCTGACAAATTAGAAAATAGAATTTCCTAAATTCGTCATCGTATCGAACCCAAAACCACCGCTAGCAAAGCGAATACTCGCACCACTGTGCCAGCGAGGCTGTCAAATTCATTTTCATTTATAATTCGTCATTTGAGATTTCAATAAATTGTTTAACATAAAATATAAAATTATAATATTTCATCAATCCTCTTTACGAAATTTTAATTTCAAAAATAGAATTTCTATAGTAATAATTAATTTACAATGTTATGTAAATTTAAATTGAGGTTAGATATTTTTACTATTTACAAAAAATCACGAGGAGTTTTAGTTTAATATTCATCTGAAATTTTACTATATTATTTTCTATGAAATAATTTAACAATTCTCTTTAATTATTTAATTCAAATAATTTTTCATTTTCAGAATGCAATGCCAAAAATTTTAATGCGAGAGTGTGAAACACTTTAATGTAAATATCGAGGAAAAAAATTAAATTGATAATTTGTAATAGTTTTCAACACCTTTAATATTTTGATTACAATTAAATTCCATTCCTCACATGTGTTCCTTTTTCGCTTCCTTTAAGTCTCAGAAATCTAGTGTTTTAGATTTGTATAAATATAAACAAGACTTAAAAATTTGTTTGCCAAAGAAATTTTACCTTTAATTTTTTCTACTGTAAATGGTTCTCGACTGCCGAAATATCCATTATTTAAATCTATAGTTCTGAAGATTACCAAGCTTCTTTTTCCTGAAGCGTATAAATTATTCTCGTTTTCCCTTCATATTACATAGTAAATCCTTCATGTTAACAAGGTTTCCGTTGAATACTAAAGTGTTATGTTTCGTTGCAGATTTACGATGCTGATAAGGTGTCGGGCGGCACTCAGTGTCGTCGTACTCCTCTTTCTAGCCGCGCCTTCAATCTCAGAGGTAAGTCATTTTTTACGTTATGGAGATTACTATTAAGCTTTATAATACGTAGAAAGTACTTCAGTTTAAGAAAAGATACAAGGTTTTTCTTTTCTTTATTATAATAGTAGACTGGAGAATTTTGTACAATACAATTACCACGTTCCCTGCGCCAACATTTTCAAAGAACTTTCAAGTGGTGCTTTGGAGATTTAAAAGATGCCGTATACATACACATTGTCATTTTATATATCTGTTTAATTAGTCTTTGTTCATCAAAGCTAAACTATTGTAAATTCATAAACGTTAGTGTGTCTTTGTACTTTATAATAAATGGTTGTCAACATGTAGTCTCTTATTCATTCATAGCGCCATAAATGGTGACCCCGACAAAATGTTTTCTTTAAAAAAAGGGGGGTAGTAATGTGCCGTATGCACATACACATTGTCATTTTATATATCTATTTAATTAGTATTTGTTCATCAAAGCTAAAGTAATGTAAATTCATAAACATCAGTGTGTCTTGGTACTTCATAATAAATGGCCGTCAACATGTAGTCTCTTATTCAAGATCTCGTAAGTAACCTAACATTTTATGCATTAGCGATCTAATCAGTCTCCTAAAAATACAGTTCTTATGTCTCCAAGAGTATCAACATATCCCCTAACGCAAGGAATGATTATAATTATACTAATGTACGTTAGGGACCTAGTTCATCACTATTTTTATGTCCTTGAATTCACCTTTAAGTAGGAAGCAAATTTGTATATTTGTCTTACTCATACTAAAAGAACTTTAAAGCCTCCCGCAATGAGTTAAACAGCACAAATATAGTCAACGCACAATACGAAAGTCCTGCACGAGCTCTGATAGATCTCGTAATGCAGCGAACGTGTTAAGAAATAAATTTTATGTATACATTATATAGTACAATTGACGGCTTTATCGTTGTAACAGCAATCTCTTCCAGGCAACCAAAAAGGACACATAAAAATGAAGCAAAGAAAAGTCTACTTAATCTATTTACTACTAATAATAATAATAACATTCATTGTAGGTAATGATAACAGTATAGACTGATAAATTAATCAATTTTCTTGTTCATGAAGTACTCTTTTACCATCTATTTAAATAAACTGTGGGACTGAGCATACTTTAAATTGAAAGCCAGTGAGTTCCAAAGACGAGTAGCTTGAACTGAGAACGATTTTGAAAAAAGACAGAGGTAGGGTGCGAAGGTATTTTTATAACTAAGATTTCTTACAGACGAACTTTCTACGAACAGAACACAGTAGTGTTCTGTTCGAAGAAGAGAAAGAAGAGGAGTATTCAGGCGAAGGCGAATTGGGTGCCACTTGTATTTGAGACGTTCAAGACATAAATCTTTCTAACCGAAAGTAGTATTTTTACAAGAATAAATTGATTTGTAATGAAATACATTATTAACCTCATCACCTACCTTTATACTCTTAACCAAGTCATCTACCATAAGGTTGTCTGGAAGAAATCAATTTAAAGCGATAAGACCGCCTTTTATCCATCATTAACATATAGATTTTAAGTCTCCTTTGTAGTTTGTAACTATTTTGTGTAGTGTACAATATGTAGAGCGCTACCTCATTTCATCATTGGCCTATTTATTCTATTTTATTTTTTATATATTTCAAATTGTACATAAGTATATCTTTATCTGTTTTATTGTTCTACCCTATTAATTTATTAATTAAGTGTCTACTTGTGCAAGGGTTTCCTGAAAGAGATTGCTTGCAGAATTACAGATCGTCTTTACACGTACCTTTAGTATTTTATTTGTAAGTTATATCTGTACAGTGTTTAGTTTTCATACAATAGAGTGCTTCCATCTATCTATTTATATATACAAAAACATAATTGAATATATAAATGAGCAATAAAGGTAATATTTACACAACATATAAACAAATTGCAGAGGCGTACTTCTAAAAAGTTTCTGATGGAGTTATTTGATTTATAACTCAGATAATCGTGCCGTAACTTTGAATAATAAAGCTATGAAAATTATCATTAGAAGATATAACTTTGTAGATCTGGAGAAGCAAAACTTTGTTGTAACTGAAATAGGCTATCCTAAAGTTCTGGTAAATGCCATTATCACTGTAATGTATTAAATTAAAACTTTTTGCTGTTAAACTGATACTTAAGATGATGCAAAAGACAATTATATATACGAACAGAAGAGCTTTTAGTATCGCGAATTACTTTCCAAACCGTTATGGAAACTTGGAGCCATTTACTTAATCTTAAGTTCACTAATCTAAAGTTGTCTTTATTCGGAGAAATAATCAATATTTCTATTCCCATCTTGTGTTATGAACAAAATATTTCTAAAAGCCATGTAATAATTTACTTAAGACTATTCAACCATTTCATTTTATTCATTTAATCGAAATATGATGTGTAGTAAATCCATATTTTGTAAGTTTCAAAGATAATTTACTTATTACCTTGCTACCTTTTTTTCTAATAATATCATTTAAAAAACTATGACCTAGGTTGACAAATAGAGTGATATCATCATTGAAATTACAAAAAAACATCTAAAAAGTCTTAATTGCGAGTTGACTGACCTGAATTATATTATATAAAAAAATTTGTTTCATATAAGGGAATTGAGAATTGATATGAAACAATAAGGCAGGAATTAAATTATAGATAATAAATTATAGAATATGTTAGAAACAGTCAGTTAAAATATCAAATATATAATCCAATCGAACTATGTCAGTTATTGTTGTAATATAAATTGATAAATATTGCATTACTTGTGCACATTTATTTATGTTAAAAAATTACATTCTATCGATAAAAATATATGTTGTTTTTGGTGAAAAGTATTGACATAGTTATTCATTATACCTGTTAGTTATTGTTCAGAATATTTAAGCTACAAATTTTAGTATAACGTTAGAAGGAAATTTTAAATAGATTTTTAGCACAAACGTAAACTACACCAAACCTATATGCTACACAAAACAGAAATTACCCTTACAATATAAGGACGTACGACTGCCTCATTGGTCTAGTGGTTAGCATGTTCGACTACAGGCATGAGGTCCTGGGTTCGAGTCCCGAGTCGGGCCAATTCGAAATCGATATTGAGCTTTCTATTAATATTTTCTCAATATTTGCCCGAAGTTGGGAAGTTGGCGGTATGATCCACCCCCGTCCCTCGGAGAGCACGTTAAGCCGTCGGTCCTGCGCCCGATCTCTCTCCGGTCGTGTCGGATTACCATCACATTGGACTATGAGAGTGAAGGAATAGAGAGTGCACTTGTGTACTATGCCTGCCAATCCACAGTGGAGCAGCGTGGTGGGTCTATGCTCTAAAAACCCTCTCTCATATGAGTTAGGAGGCCTGTGCCCAGACGTGGGATGTTAATGGGCTGCTACTTACCTTACTTATAAGGACGTATAACTTTGAAAATAAAAACACGACAATATTACAAAATGTAAAATTTTAAAATATAAATTCAAATGATTTCTATACAAATACATATGTAACAACATGTTACGACTTATAGAAGAGTGACATCAAGGAATGTTGAAAAACGTGGTGAATGTATTCCTTTTGAACGCTTCCGTTGCGTGCACCACGTAAACGGTTAAAATTACGCAATAATAAATGTCAAAATTATTAGAGTCAATATTTAAAAAAAATCTATTAAAACATATGCCTTATGTAATCTTTTAAGGTAGGCTTTGGTACCTTTTTACGATAAAATAATGTATTATCTCACTCTCTATCGCAACTTATGTGTCAGAGAGAAAGTAACCCATTTCAGCTAGTTGTTTTACATCAACTAAATGAAGTAATTGACCCGACGACTTGACCTGGCAACATACAACGCACGCACTTTGAGGACCGACGAAAAGATCTTCGAACTGGAAGAAGCAGTAAACAAGTTACACTGGGATATTATAGGATTGTCCGAAGTCCGTAGAGAGGGGGAGGACACGATAATCCTCGAATCCGGTAACTTGTTTTACTACCGGGAAGGTGAAGTTCAATCTCAAGGTGGTGTCGGATTCCTTGTCCACAAATCCCTCGTCAACAGCATTGTAGAAATTAACAGCGTGTCCAACAGGGTAGCGTACCTGATACTCAGAATCACCAAACGGTATTCGCTGAAGGTCATCCAGGTTTACGCACCCACATCATCACATCCGGATGAGGATGTAGAGGTTATGTATGAGGACATATCCAGGGCCATGCATACCTCTCGGACATTCTACAATGTTGTGATGGGAGATTTTAACGCAAAACTCGGCGAACGAAGTGGGGCAGAGTTGAGAGTGGGGCAATATGGCTATGGGCAACGGAACCAGAGGGGACAGATGCTCGCTGATTTCATGGAAAAGGAGGGACTCTACATGATGAACTCCTTTTTCAAGAAACAGCCGCTCCGAAAATGGACCTGGCTGAGTCCCGATGGTTCCACGAGAAATGAGATAGACTTCATCATGTCTACGAAACGGAACATATTCAATGATGTCTCTGTGATCAGTAAAGTGAAAACTGGGAGCGATCACCGCATGGTAAGAGGCACATTGAATATCAACGTCCATCGAGAACGGTTCAGACTGGTGAAGTCTACGCTCCGACCTACTCGTGCCCAAATCCAAGACCCCGAGAGCTTTCAACTAGAGCTGCAAAACCGCTTCGACGGCCTTGAAGAATGCGAATCTGTGGATGAGGTTAACAATAGGCTAGTAGAAACTGTTCATATGGTTGGGACTAAGTACTTCAGAGCCCGTAAAAAGAAAACCAAGAGATTCTCTGACTACACTCTCAATCTCATGGAGCAAAGACAGACAATGAGCTTACAGTCAGCAGCGGACGCGTCCGATTACCGGCGTATCAACAGACAGATCTCCAAATCACAAAAACGTGATCTGCGAACCTTCAATACGGAGCGCATCAAAGACGCTATTGAACGCAATAAAGGCTCCAAAGTGTTCGCAAGAGACCTGTCTATTGGTCAGCGCCAGCTTACGCGGCTGAGGACCAGTGATGGCAAGCTCATTGCGTCGAAACCAGAGATTTTGAGCGAGGTCGAGAATTTCTATGGACAGCTATACTCATCGACTGTCAAGCCTATTGACTGTTTGGCTGCAGATCCCAGAGCCAAACTAACCCGACACTACACTGAAGACATCCCGGACGTCAGTCTGTACGAGATTAGTATGGCTCTCAAACAGATGAAGAACAGCAAGGCACCAGGTGATGACGGAATCACAGCAGAACTCCTGAAGGCGGGTGGAAAACCGGTACTCAAAGTCCTTCAGCGAATGTTCAATTCCGTCATCCTCGATGGCACAGTGCCGGAGGCATGGCATAGGAGCGTGGTGGTTCTGTTCTTCAAGAAAGGCGACAACGCCTTATTGAAGAACTACAGACCTATCGCGCTGTTAAGTCATGTCTACAAACTGTTCTCGAGAGTCATTACGAATCGTCTCGTTCGCAGATTTGACGACTTCCAGCCTCCCGAACAAGCCGGTTTCCGAAAAGGCTTTAGTACCATAGACCACATCTTTACGCTGCGGCAGATTATACAGAAGACCGAAGAGTATAATCGGCCACTTTGCTTAGCGTTCGTGGACTATGAGAAAGCCTTCGATTCGGTGGAAACATGGGCCGTGTTGAGATCTTTACAGAGATGCCGAATTGACTACCGGTACATACACGTGTTGAAGTGCTTGTACGAAAACGCCACCATGTCAGTCCGTATACAGGACCAAAGCACAGCGTCTATCCAACTGCAACGTGGAGTGCGACAGGGAGATGTTATCTCCCCGAAGCTTTTCACTGCGGCGCTGGAAGACCTTTTTAAGCTTTTGGAGTGGAACGGACTGGGCATCAACATCAACGGCGAGTACATCACTCATCTACGGTTTGCCGATGACGTAGTCATTATGGCAGAGACTCTCGAAGATCTCAATACAATGCTGGATGACCTCAGCAGAGTTTCTCAACAGGTGGGCCTGAAAATGAACATGGATAAGACGAAAATTATGTCTAATATCCATGTACCGCCTCACCCAGTCATCGTTGAGAACTCAGCTCTCGAAATTGTTGACGAATACACATACCTGGGACATATAGTCCAGCTAGGTAGATCCAAATGAAGTATAATCATATCAAATTAGTTGGCATATGTATATACATAATCTGTGAAGCAATGTAACAATAGCTGTTAAGTTCGCTTAAATGATTACAATTTAACATATCTCGTTCAGAGTTTTGTGCAGTTAAAACAGCTTTTAACATTGGTAATTGTAACAATGCGGGAATTACGCAAATGTTTATCATTGTACGAATAATTTTACTATTCGTATTTTCATTCAAATGGGATTAAGTTCTGAAACATTAAATAGTTCACGTAAATTAGAATGTAGTTTTTTGTTTATCTTTATACACCTGTTAACAACAACGTCTTCTTCTTCTTTAATTTATGGCTTTTATTGGTACCAATCAGGCCCAATTATTCCGCCAACGACGTGTTTTCTGTGTTAATGTCGAAGTCATTTTCCATTGTCCTTGGAGCACTTCAATTAAAGCGCTAACATTATTTTAAAGTCTTACAAACGTTTATTAGTGTCTTAACAACTTCGTTGTATCTTCATGTCAATGAAGTTATATTTCATTTTATTTTTGGCGCGTTCGCCATTTTTACTCTTCCATCTTGAAATCCAACAACAACGTCATATAATACCAAACTGCAATATGGTCACAGATTATAAATTTGTGAATTTAAAATTGTCGAATAGTTTTTGGCGGGAAAGAAAAAAAGGCCAATCCATGACTTGTCATCGATCTATAAAATATACAGGTATTATATGATCAATATGGTAGGTGGATTGTAAAACAAATGTTTTTTTTTAATTGAATATTTGAAAAATTGATTTTCTATAATTTGTAAAGATTGAGAGAACAATAAAATAGTGGCTTGTCCACGCGTTAAAATGAATTGCTTTTGGGTAGTATCGTTAAAAGCCGAAAAGGTAGTACCAATTTGGTCTTGCAATGTTTATGAAGGTCTTAGAAAGGTTTAAACGGTCAAAAATTTTGGAAAACATTGCAAGAAAAATAGTAAAAATAATAATTTACTTATCTACTTGTCAAACATTTTATATTCATTTCGTGGGTATGATAAAACCGATTCCTCTCAAAATAAACAGGATATTACGTAAGGTTTTCATTAGTAGGCATTTAAGATTTTAAAAAGAACCTATAATATTATTTGGTAGTCAAATTTTGTAGTCGTTAAATTCACCTGGGTAGTCTTGTACATATTTAAAACTGGTATGAATTTAGCGATAAGAAAGCTCATATAACTGATTAATTATTTATCTGTGGAAGTGACTACGAGTATGTGCTTTAAAGAACCCAGGGCCGTTATACATGTTGAGAAAAAAAAAGAATCTACATATAAATATAATCTGTTGATTCTAAATTCAAACTTATTGTGATCATCAATGCACGTTCAAATCATTAACGTAATTATATTACACAACCTTTTAGCAATTAATTTATAATTACGATAATATCCCATTGTAACTAAATTAACAAATTGATTAATTAACTGATGAACTTACTTGAGTAACTGATAACGAATTGTCATGTCCTTAGTAAGTTATAGTTCGCTCGCTGGCGCAGTGGTGCGAGTACTTGCTTTGCTGGTCAGTCCCAGGTTCGATCCCCGGTAGGGCGAATTTATGAAATTGCATTTTATAATTTGTCTGAGTCTGGACAGGAAGGAGTCTAAGGCCGTGGCTAGTTACCAACCTACCACCATCGACCCTGCCGAAACGTTGTAGAAACCAAATTAGCGCGCTACTATCTTAGACTGAATAATCACTGATCATCAGGTGTGAGCACAGGCAAATGCTAACCTGCCAACAATAAAAAACGCAATCGCAAGGACAAATGTGTTAAAAATCGTACGTCATGATTGTTTTATTCATTACTTGTCTATTTTTTAATGTTTCCATAAGATTTATCCGACAATGTATATATGTACATATACGCATCTGTAAATGGTATCGATAATGTCATATTCCAATAAAATTGATAATCTAATCTTAATGCACTTCTAAGTGTTAACACTTTAATGAGGACTTTATTAAAATATAAAAAAATAATGATCGAATTATTAATCTAAACCAATTTTGAATTCACACCCAAAAATAAAATATTTAAATCGTTTCAACACTAAGGCATGTAATCTATTGAAAAATATATCTATTCTATTAAATATTTTCTCCATAAGCTGTTTAGTATGTCACCTGTAACCTTTACTGCTCAAATAACGAAATTGGTAGAAATCTAAACAACTTTCATCCCATTACGACTAATGCAAATTTGTGACTACGTAATAAAACTGGTTAAACAAACGGTGGACTTTGCAGTGGACTTTCAACACTGTTTGATTAAGTAAAAGCCGTTTTTATTGGTCATAACACCGATTTTCCCGCATTAGATAATTTGTCATGTTAAATATTTTCTCACGAGCAAATATATTTTCACATGCAAGGTGTTGGGAAGTCGCTCCCGAAAACGAAGACAAAGTAATAAAAAAATCAATTCTGATTAAGGAAAAATTATATTTTTAAAATGTTTTATTAGCATAATTTACGCACCGCCATGTCAGTATAGCTAAATGAAACGATAGTTTCATAAAAAGTGTGTCGTAAGTAGTCGTTTCTTGTAGACTCACGCAGGCAGCTGTCGCGTGCGGTTCTTGACCCGAACGTCAGCTGATTGTGTTTTTTTAGTAAAGTAATGCATTTTATGAAACTATCGCTAGATTTAAACTGTACTAACATTGCGAAGCGTAAACATTGCTAGGGAAACGTTTTAAAAATATGATTTTTTTCTTAATCAGGATCGTTTTTTTTTCATGCCATCATCAAAGTTGTTATTAGTACCAAGTCTGTCTTCGTTTTCGGCAGCAGTTTCGGAATGTTGAATCCGCTGAGAAGAAACCGACAAGAAACTCATCGGTCACTCTTTTAAATTAGTTTTGTTGCTTACAATATATAATATTTTGGTTATGTATTCAACTGTCCCAGCTAGTTTATGGCTTAAATAATCTTCAACTTCATAATTTGTAAATATGACGGAAAATCCAAAACTTAATGCGGTATCATGTTAAAAATGCCTATGCTCAAACCGCCAAATGATCTCTCAACGTTTTTCTATAAATAGATTACGTATATATAAAATATTATAGAATATATATTTCAACGGTATTGCGAGAATCAATGTTTGTTTGAATTTATCTCTTAGAGAAGCACGAGCTCCTAAAATTTGTTTGTAAAATTAATATGGTTTCGACCCAATAACCCTAATAGTCCTGCAGGTGTCTATGGGTATTGGTGCACTTAATATCAGGTGACCCATCAGCTCCTTTGTCACCTGATGGTATTGTTGAGATTAATATCACATATTATTTTATTCATAAGTATAATTCTATTAATCTTGCTTTATGCGTACATTTCTATTAAACGTTAAACTCAAAACATTAATACTTTCTTAACGCTCCACTAGTACACTTAATATCAAAACTACAACTGTCGTACTCTACAAACAATCGCCATCGTACGTCATCGTTCGCGCCGCTTAACATATTCAATACAAAAACTAATATCAAAACATATTTGAACTTGTTATTCATTCTATTAATGTATTTAATCAAATATTTTATTACAGTATATTTATTATTTTTAATAGATATATCTTCCCAAAATCAGAATTTTATAGAACTACTTTTGCTCTAAAACCATACTACTCACAATCCCGTTACAATAGTTAAAATAGAAAACATAATATATATAATAGTAAATAAACACTTATTACCATTGAATTATGACGAAGTGGAATTCCTATCAAAACGTATAGTATAAAATATAAACTGACATACCTACTTTAATATTATATTTTAAATATGGCATATTTAATGATTAAGTTCTATAACACTTACATGACACAGCACAATTAAATTAATATAAACTGTAAAAGAATTTGTGTTAAGTTTTTCATTATGTTATTTTCTTTGCCTTATTTTATTTATTGTCTTTGTTTATTTCTTAAAAACAAAGACAATAAATAAAATAAGGCAAAGGGNTTGTTAAGGAAGAGCGGAGTCTTCTGCCACAGGGGTAACTTCCATCCTTAAAAGAAGGCCCCAACCTTTTTTATGTTAAAGTGCTGAAGTTAACGAAATAAACTATTTTTACTTATTTATTTATACTGCAGATTTGACCAATATTCAGCATGACTGTAGAAAATTTCAATAAAAACTCTTTCCGTCTGTTAAATCAACTTTCTTATATTTGTATCGACGATTATGATAAATAAATAACGAAACTGGTGAAGATAGCCGAAAACTTTAAGTCAAAAAGTTATGTCATTAAATAAACATCGAATCACTACACTATAAAAAATCTTTCCTTCTGTATATGCCATAGACCTTTCCAAGCGAAGCTGTAAATCTACTTCCATCATTACGCCAGCGAGGTGATCAAAATATATAATTTCATTAGACATACCAACCCTACTATAACATATTGCTAAATAAAAAATGTATCACCGTCATAAAACAATTACATGTTTAGTCCAATTACTTTGTTCCGTAACATAAAGCATTTATTAGTTTCAAATGTATCTAAATGCGGTCACGGGTGGCGGTTGTCCTCGATCTCACTTTCCCTCTTTGGCAAGCTGCTCCGAATGTTTCTATCACGAACTCCTTACCAATTGCTAAAGGGAAAAGAAAATATGTAATTTTTTTTAATACTATTGCACATTAATAAATAGAAACTTACAAGTAATAGAAACAAATATACAAAAGGCGGCCTTATCCCTAGATAGCGATTTCTTCCAGACAACCTTTGGGTTTAAAAAGATGTAAGTAACATGTTGGATGGGCAATAGCATAAACATACATACAAATATTTACACATATAATGCAATATGTTATACAATAATATACTTACATATATAGAAGGTATACATAAAACTATCTAAATATATGTCATCTAACCTTTATCTGTATTTTGGAGATAGATTCTTTAAATAGATTTTTAAATGACAGCAACGATTTTGCCTTCTGTATGTGAAACTTCTTTAGGCGCTCGAACAAGGTTAGGTAGTTTTGATATTTATAAATAACTTGTGTCATTTTAAATTCATGAATTCCCCATTCTAACTTTAAGATTCAAAAACTAGAACACGTGGCATTTTTATTTACAATTCGTTATTAGAGATTTCAATGAATTGTTCGTATTAATTTTCGACATTTTTAATTTTTAATGACTATTAAATACATTAAAATATTAACATATCTTCCTTTTCCCCTCCCTCTAAGTCTCGAAAATCTAAAAAGTTTTAAATATGTATAAATATAAACAAGTTGAGTTCTACAATTTACATATCGACACTGGAAATCAAACACTTAGCAACCCACAAAATATTGTTTCAACATAAGTTAATCAGTTTAGCAACAAAATTTATGTATTTCAAATCTGTCGAGTAACATTTATGCATATACCTTGATTTTGATTTTTTTTAATGCTAAATCTACTTTTATAACCTCAAACTAATGTATCTTTTTCCTTTTTTTCAGACCAACCTGTTCACATGTCCAAATGGTAAGTTATTTTCTATAATAACGTTTAATTTATGTAGCAGCTTTAAAAGTTGGACAAACAGTAACTTTTTTATAATATTAAGATGATTATACTTTAAAAAAATATGTAAACAAATCGTATGCTACATACAGATTGCTGGATTATATGTTAAATTTAGAGGTCATTTAATAATGAAATATATAACGAGAATCTCAACTATATTTTCAATATGTGCCTTAACCTAAATACTATAATGTCCTTTTTTTTGTTGTCGTTAATTTAAATCACTAACCAACGAGGTCCTGGGTCCTGAGTGGTTGTTTCCAGTGTTTTGTATATAAAAAACACATTTTTAATTTCTGTAATATATGTAAACCTGTATAACATACGTGATAACTTAAAGTGACTGTTAACAAACTGCTCTATTTTATATGTCTTTACTCTCTCAATATTTAAATACGGTCCTTCCGAACTTTATTATTGAGGAAGTTGAAGGTGCATATAATGTACTTGCGTGTCTGTGAATAGTCCAGGTTACTGCACTTTGCATTAATCTTAGAGGAATTGGGTCACTTTGAACATCCAGTTTGGAATTAATAGCTTATCTGCTAGGAGTTATAAAGGTCTAAAGTAGAACGCTGTCACAGCGCCTCTGTTAAAATCAATTACAGTAGATTTGTAGCTCATTGATAAGTCACAGACCCAGTGATTAAACATGAAGATTCTTGTAAAGAGAGTCTCTAGACCAATGCCTAATATATACCTGTAAGTTCGCACTTTTAAATTTGTCAATTTTTTTTAAAAACCGTCAAAATCGATGCAGCTCTCTCAGATTCAGATCAGATTAGCGAGAAGAAACAGACACGACTTCTTAAAAGTGTATACTAAAATTATAAAGCTGAGGAGTTTGGTAATTTGTTGGACGCCTTAATCTTAAGACTACTAGTTCAAATAGAAAAAATTTCAAAGGTTCTAAATGATAGCTTCGCATGTTACATCTTCTCATTGGTCTAGTGGTTAGCAAGTTCAGCCACAGTCATGAGGTCCTGGGTACGAGTCCCGGGTCGAGCCAATTCAAAAATTGGTGGTGAATTTTCTAATAAGATGTTCTCAATATTTTCTCGAAGTTGCGTAGTTGGAGGTGGCTTCCACCCACAGGCCTCAGAGTGCCGGATTCCTGTCACACGGGACTATGAGAGTGAAGGAATAAAGAGTGCACTTGTGTACTATGCCTGCCAACCCTCTCTCGTATGAGAAAGGAGGCCTGTGCCCAGCAGTAAGACATCAATGGGATGCTACATACATTTATAACTTTTAATACAAAATTGTTTCTACCTACATCCGTTATAGACTTCGAAACCTTCTAACTGATGTATCTAAACCGTTTTCATAAAAAAGGCAACAATACGATGGTGTTATGCCACTCACTCGCTTATTATAATTTCTTCAAACTTTTCGCCATTGACTTTAAATTGAAGTCCAACAAATGAAGTCCCGGGTTCGATCACCGGTAGGGCAAATTTCGAAAGCTGCATTTTCTAATTTGTGTAAGTCTGGACTGGTCAGAGGCTTTGGCCTTGGCTAGTTACCAGCAAAGTCGTACCATCAAGCAAAGAGATTTGTGTTTCGCTACGATGCTGTGTAGAAACCATAAGGTGTAAATTGCCTCTCACTAAATTAACGCGCTTCAATCTTAGACTGTGTCATTACTTACCATCAGGTGTGTTCACAGTCAAGACCTGTGCTTTATCATAACAATCTTTGACAAATTTTATTTATTTATTGACTTTATTATTAATTCAAAATACAATATATCAAATATCCTATTTTCCCTTTGAAGCTTCTGATACAACTGACTACAATAGACATTATAGTCGGTGTTTGAATCAGAGCATTGAAATTCCAAAGGTTTAATTACGATATTCAACTCGGTATATTATAACGACGTCATTATTGAACTCGTAAATAAGGGTTACACGCTCGATCTGACCTGAAGAAGTCGTGAATATTAAATACAGGTTAAAATTTAATCAAAATTAAATATTCAGAGGAATTTTATACCATTTACCGGGTGAGGGCTCTAATGTTTTGTTTTATTGCTTACTAGCTGTGCTCGTGACTTCATCCGCATGATATAGTCATTTTATGTAGCATTTTTAATCATTTAGGCTAATTATTTTACAACTTACACATACGTATATATAATGAACTTCTTGCAATGAAACAAAGAGTTTATTTTCCTTTCTGAGGCTCTAGTCTCTGGCTCAGTAGTTTTGGTATAAAAGCGCGACAAATAAACAGACAGTGTTACTTTCGCATTTATAATATTTGTAAAGATTGTTTATAAATTTAAGGCTAAATCTTTTACAGACTGAATGTCATATTGATTTATATCGACTCAACAGCCTAAAAATAAGTTGCAAGCTTCTAGCTTTAAAAATAACGGTACTTCCAATCCTTAAAAAACTTTTATGGGACCTAAAAGTAGCTCATGTCTTTTTTCAGGCTCTAGACTATCGGTGTAATAAATTTCATTAAAATAAGTTCAGCAGTTTTGCCGTGAAAAGCGACAGACAGAATGTGTTACTTTCGCATTTATAATATTACTAGATGAACCCGCGACTTCATCTGCGTGGAATGTTTTTTGGGTAGCAATTTCATTAATTTAGGCAAATTGTTTTACAAATAAGAAACATGACCTCTACTCGGCAAAAGGAATATTCCTACCAATTTTCAAGTCTCAACACCTTATGGTTCCAGAGATATCATGATTCGTCAATAGATACCTGGATATAGCACTGAGTCGTGATCTTATGTGATGGTAAGTGATGATGCAGTCTATGATGATAGCACACTAACCTGATAAGAATTCATTTACCTCTTAAATCTTTCCGTAGAGCATCGCTTTGCTAATAGGATGGCAACTATCCACATTCCAGAACTAAACAGACTGATATAGACAGACGAACAAATTATGTGCTTATATATACATACTAGCTTATTTGTGCAACTTCGTCTTCGTACACTTAAAGAATGGAGTTTGGTAAAACTTAATTGACATCAGAACTCACACTAAGCGACGTATCGGTTAAAAAAATTATGTAACATAATGGTTTTTCATTATAAATCGATATGTAAACTATCCTATGCTTAAAGTTAATGCCTCAATGAAGAAAACATCAAAATCGGTTTAGTAGTTTTGGAGACCATAATATTCGTCACGTAAAAATCGTAATATACTTTTGAATCGCTTGTAGTAACTACCACCGACTTAAAAAATTGATTCCGCTAAGAAAAACCGGAAAGAAACTCAGCAATTACTGTTTTAAATATAGTTTTGTAGGTCACAAAGTCTAATAGTTAGCTTGTGTGTAATTGGAATCTTCAATATTAATGCCTTTGTAAAATGATGTATAAAACATATTCTAATAATAAAGCTTTAAATCATTATGAAATTTCCAATGTAAGCCCTCCTTTATACACCTTATTCAACTTTCCAAACTACATCAGCATAATGAAACCACGCTGAATCCACCTATTTACATGGCCTGCATTCAAATGTACTTATTAATTTAGACAGTAGTTTCATAAGCTAAAAGCTGTCCAAATGCGTTTCGCTATGAACATATTTAAAGCAAGCTTATCATTCTATATAAAACTTGATTACATTTCCCGCTTCGCTTTGGCTTATTAATGTATATATGTCATGTTATATATACATTTAGAAAAATATATCCCACATAACTTGAAATAAAAGTGGGGAGTTAAATATAGTCATAATAGTCTCGTAAGATCGGAGATTAGTCAGAACAAAGCACAGGCAAGCCGAGTAGCAGCCCATTAATGTCCCACTGTTGGGCAAAGGCTTCCTCACTCATAGAAGAGAGGGTTGTTAGAGGATATCAAGTGAAGAAGTTTAAATAAATGTATTTAAACTTAAGTGGGTTAATAAAGTTGTAACAAACAAAAACTATGTTTAAATACATTGTAACGTACAAAAATGTTTAATGGAGTAACCGTTGAGTTTCTTGCCGGTTTCTTCTCAGCGGAATCAACTTTCCGGCGGTAGATTTGTTAACAACGGATAGACTACTGACGATTCAAAAGTGTTTTTTGAGCCTACTTGAAGTATTTATATTACGATTGGAAATTTGAAAAAGATTGTGATAATAGATATTAAGAGTGTGAATTAATAGTATGAATGTAATAAAATGAGTGTTTTTTGTTTATTGAATATAAAGCTAAAATTAGGGGTCAATGAACTGAAAACGCGCGCCGCGCCCGTGCCATCGACCACCAGCTGATAATGATTTTGTATTTCATTGCTGTTTTTTATTAAGTAAAGTAATGTATGTTTTATGAAACTATTATTTCATTTAGCTGTACTAAAATGACGGAGCGTATAATGAAATTGAACATTTTAAAAATATGATTTTTTTAATCAGGATCGATTTATTCCGTCTCATCATCAAAGATGTCATTAGTTTGATCGTCTGTCTTCGTTTTCGGAAACGATCTTCTAGTACCTTCTCTCTATTTTTATGAAAACAATTTTGTTGTTTTAGATTTCTATTTTAAGAACATTTTTTCTGTTTTGACTCAGAAATATTATATTTTACAGTGACTAGTAATATTTTATTTTTATTACTGCAGAGGTTAGTGTCAGAGTTGTTTATGAGTATCAATTTTCTCTAACAAGTTCTTGGTAACACATTACACTACTCTTTACGACGTCGATGTGATTTTCCGCTGTTCATTTAAAGATTTGCTGCTTTATAGCATTATTATATTACTTATCTACCTTGTAAGAATGGAGACACAATTCAAAAATACTAATTTTACCTCAGAATACTTGCCACTGCTACATACTGCTACATCATTCGCTCTGAAGCTCAGATTTTTACTGATGATTCTAAAAGAATTATACTTCACAGTAGAATTATAATTTTGTATAAGTTTTCAAATATACTGAAATAATTTGTTGAAAATTTTTAAATTTTGCAACATTTATATTGTGCTAATGAAAGAGTTAATTGAAGTATATTAACAGATCTATAGAATTAACTTTTATTTGATTTGAGTTTTAACAGACTTTTTTCATACATAATTTAATACTTATTTCATACATAATTTATCAAACCTCACACTTACTTATTGGAATTTGCAGAGGTTTTATCGTATTATCAAAGAAAATACAAAGACGATCTAATTTTAAACATATTTATATCGTAATTTGTACCCGTTAATAGTAAATATCATCTTGCCTATACATAACATTTTTGAAGTGAAACTTCTTTAGAAGGGTAAAATTTACCTCTGAAACGCTTGATAACGTCACGAAGACGTGCAGCATTATTTATGCTAATTATTTTGAAGGTTACATAAGGGACATGTGGCATTTTAATGTTCCACTCTTCATTAATTAATTTAATATACAATTTTTCATAAAATATGAAATAAAAATATAAAAAATCGTGGCATTTTTATTGACAATTCCTCATTTAAGATTTCAATAAATTATTTGTAATAATTTTCGACACTTAATATTATATTGACAATAAAATTCATTAAATTCCTAACATATCTTCCTTTCTCCCTCCCTCTAAGTCTCGGAAATCTAAAGACTTAAATATTAGTTTGCCAAGGAAGTTTCACTTCTGACATGTATACTTTGTACACAAGCACTTTTAACATTTTTCCATTCAATTTAATTAGCAAAGGAATAAAATTCTCGTTGGTATATTATAGTTTTTACTCATGTTCTCGACCGTGACATTACTTGTTTAAGGGTCCCTCTGAAAACCATTGCTGCATCAAAACTTATTCGGTTTTTATTATTGTCAATAACAGTAATTTTTCGTTCCACTAAAAAATTTCTTTCTTTCTTCCTGTCGTGTAATTAATTTGTATATCAAATGAAACTACAACAGGAATGTTACAGTTAGCATAAATCCTGCTCTTATATACGTAGAATACTATAACACTAATATTTTGTTAACGGTAGACAGACTGCCTGCCGGGGCAAATAAATGAGTGGGTCGTCGGTCTGGAGGATCTTCATCACCCGCATAATTAATGTAAGGAAATTGCCTCTCGGCTTTACATACTAAGGGTTGCTTCACATCTAACCAACCCGAAGGAATTATTCCACCTCTTTAGTTTGTGTCATCGTCACAAATAAATTGACATTCATTTTCTCTTTCTTTAATACCGTTGTGTCCATGAAAGATTTTCTTTAGAAATCGAATCAAAAATTCTTTATCCAGGTTGCAATGAAAGCAACTTAAAATCGTTTCGGAATTAACTGGGTTATTACATCATTTATATTCACATACTCAACTTAACTGCCTCATTGCTCTAATGGCTAGCATGTTCGACTACAGACTTGAGGTCCTGAATTCGACCCATGTGACGCCAATTTAAAAATCGACATTGAATTTTTTTTTTAGTTAGGAAGCTGGCGACTCCCCTTTGGTGATTTCGTGGATCGTCTTATAAATTTTCCCCTTTAGTTTGAGAGGCATCGCAAATCGTTGCCAAGACCTGCCGCCACTTCATCAAACCTGCATTTATCCTGCTCCTAATATCTCGGTCTATGGCCATCGTTTTAGAAGATAGAGCCGCCGAGGTAACGGAAATCGGAGCAGACTCAAACGGATACACTATCTAAGACGGTATTGAGCTAAATAGTTGACTTTTTGCTATTAAAATCTTACAAATTTATCAATTGCAAACTTTATAAGGTCTTGTGGTTGATTAATACATTGGTACAGTTCAATATAGAAGTGCACCAACCAAGTAGGAGGTAATATACTTCTTAATTGTTTCTAAAAATACAATTTCCTAAACTAGTAGCTAGTAATTCTCTTGTCTTGTTCTGAAAACTTGAGAACAGAAACTCACTCGATATTTTAATATAATTTACTAGAGTCAAATTCGATCAATCTCAATCTTATTATCTATATAGTCTTTATTAATGATAATCTAGCTTATTTTTATTTTGGGATTTCATTATAATAAAACTCTTTATTGTACATCTTAAGAAACCCATGGAATGACAAGTTATGAATGCACCAGATTTATACAAATAAATGTACAAAAACGCGATCTTATCGCTTATCAGGGATTTCTTCTAGACCACCTTAAGGAAAATGAGATACCTTTGTCATACCTTCTAATAATATTAACGTCTCAAGTCACGTTAGCACCTGACTTTATCTTACATTATTAACAGTAACGGTAACAGTGACTTTATTAAATACGTACAAATTAATATTATTTATTAAGATGATTTGTTGTTTAATAAAATTTCAAATAATAAATTGAAAAATTTTAACATTTTTTGGTCAGATGGCGCCGGCGTTCCGGAAACTACTTGACTCCGACATATACACCTATAATTAAAAAAATTTAAAACATGTCTTTATAAACTGGTGTTTAAAATTAAAATAAAATACCTTTTATTTTCTACTCCCACACTTCTCTGCACATTTAAACACAAACTAATTACACAGTAATTATTAGAGAAAAGTGTGATGCCGAAAATAGGAACACCGCTCAGCTGTTGTTGGGAACCAACCCAACGCTGGTTTTTTGTTTCTTTTTCTTCTTAAAATTCTTTAATTTATGCATACCATGCCCTTCTACGACCACTTAAAAATTCGCCCTATGTAGTTATAGTCTTGCGCCATACCAAATTAACCGCTGACTTGCAAGCGACAGTTCACACAGTTAACTAAGGAGATAATCGAATATCGTCGGAGTCTGCTTTAGCAGGGCAATTAAGTTCCGAACCAAGCTGAGAAATTTCAAGATGTAATAAGGGGAAATTTGATTTAAAACACACAGAATATCATTAACTAAATATTATTACTTTTTTTGCATATTATATACAGTTTAGCGCTTGGTTGTGACAGCACTTGATAGTATTTGATAATGTAATCTTACTTGCTCAACACCATACCGGAAAGCAAATATATTACTTTTTATAAAGGTAACTAGCATGGCCGAAACCTCCCAATAGGCCAGACAAATTATAAACGTACTTAATTAAAGACAGATTTTTTTAATAAAAGTGTTTGTGTGATGGCTATTAAAATTTATAATGAATTACCAAAAGATATAAGGATATTATGCCTTACAACTTTTAAAAACTAATAATTGTATAAAATTTAAAAATTCTGTTATATATTTTCGTACTGATAAAACGTTCTTCGTTGAAGACTATTTAAAGGGATGTAGCAATAATAATTTAATAAGAGGTAATATTTTATCTAAGAAGAGGTGATTTAATTGTAGTAATTTAATTAAAAACCTGTAAGGCATTCGCAAACTTGTATACCATATTCAGCAAATAAATGATTTGATTTGATTTTATAATTATGCCCTACCGGACAATTGAATATTTACACCTTTATGAATAGCAAAATGAATATTCTTACATGTTAAAATACTTAAAATATATATGTCGGAGAATAAGAGAGAACGGAGCGCATAAAGCATAGGGTTCTCCGCTGACATCGTCATTCATGGGATCCATTATTTAATTTCTAATTCTGTGGGCGTTCGTGAGTAATATTGGTGCAATCAAACACTTTGTTAATTAACTCGGATTATAATGTTCAATCACTTTATGTTCGATATCAATTTACACAAACTCATTAACAATAATAGCTAGGAACGCGACAGTTTCAATAGTCGACCACTCCGGCCGACCGCCACTCGAAAACTGCCGAGAGACGCGACGGACTGCCACTTATTGACGCTGCCCCTATGCCGATACACAGATGGCGCCAGCGTTCCACAGACGATTATTACACGCGGACCAGCGATCCACAGACTCTTGCACTCCGACATATGTATCAATATACACTGAGAAGATTAGACAAGAATAGACTAGAATACTCTGTATTGTACACCACATACATGAGATAACACAGAAAAAAAAACTTAATAGATAGTACAAAATAGGCGACCTTATAGCTTATTAGCGATTTCTACCAGACAACCTTAGAATTAGGTTAGGTAAGTAAAAAGTAGTAAAATTTTCTATGAAATGATTTTTTTTTACTTTGTACTATTTTATATTGCGTAATGAAACATCTATTTAATATCCTATAGCTTAACCCAACTGACTACATTGAATTTAACGATATTAATTGCTTTGTCGTAAAAACCTGGAAATGAAACGTAATCTTAAAAAAAGCCTTATAAAATCTGTTTTTGAAAGACAGTTACCTTATTTGCACAAAGAGACAATAATATAAAAAAACAAACTTAGAAAAGTGCGTTTGTACATAGTACACATGTCAGAAGTGAAACTTCTTTGGCAAACTAATTTTTAAGTCTTGTTCATATTTATACAAATCTAAAACTTTACTTAGAGGGAAGGAAATAGGAAGATATGTTAGGAATTTAATGCAATGAATTATTTCAATCTCAAATGACGAAACGCAAATAAAAATGCCACTTGTCTTTTGTCAATATTAGAAATTATTAATAAAATTTTGTTTTTGAATTTAAAAACGAGAATTTATGAAAAATAGTTTATATAATATTAAATTATAAAATGGCGAGTGGCAAATAAAAATGCGACATGTTATTTGTTAATCTTAAAAGCACCTAATCTTCAAACGAATTAGCATATAAAACGCTGCACATCTTCGTGACGCTAATCACGTGTTTCTCCCTCATCCAAATTTTATCTCCATGCGCCTAAAGAAGTTTCACTTCAAATAGGTAAATACAAATATTTCAATTTGTTGCGCTATAAAATTTACAATATATCTAGTAGTGATTATGTATAAATTATATTAAATAATTAATTAAAATATAGCAGTGACGCGTTAACTGAACTTTTTCAATCCCATAGTTCAGGAGAGCTGAATTAATACGAGCATGACTTCTCAGTCTCAAGAAAATTAGTTTCCTAAAGAAGTTTTCAATTAAAATTAACGTTTATCGTAACATATATATTCCTATAACATGTCTTCTACGACTACTTCTATTATATTTAAGCAACATTTTTAACACAAAGCTTACCAGATAAGAATTCTTATATACCTATGAAAAGGTTATCTTTTAGTACAATTATATACTTCGCTCTTACCACTTTTTTTTTTAATTTACGAGTGTAAGGTGCAATTAAATATTATGCATCTATCTATTGTTGGGAGTTATTGAGTAATATAGTGGCAACACTTAAAAATACCAAAAACTTTGTGTAATATTACGAATGCAATAAGAGGTAATTTTAACGAAAGGAACAATTTTGTAAAGATAATCTTTCCAACTGCTGCGTGGTATAGGTGTTTTAAAGAGAAATTAGGCTAAATTGTCTAAATTCAAATAGTGAAGTAATAATCAGTATATTGCAAGTTATAAAAGCACCAACTTACATTAACTAACAACTTTTATTCTCTCCACTATTTAAATATACACAACTTGCACTATACTAATTACTACTTCACTATTAACAACTATACCACGAAGCAGCTGGAAAGACTATCCTCATAAAGTTGTTCCATTCGTTAAAATTACCAAGTATTGCATAACATTTCTTAATATTTTACAATGTTTTTGGTATTTTTAATTGTTGGCACTGTATAACTCCCAGAATTTCAGAGATAGCACGTCACCTAACTATCGACAGTCGTAACATATTAATACTATGTCATATTATAATAATGTTTTAGTCCAAAATTTTCCTCTCAGAAATTGAAAGAGTCTTCAATGCGTCTGTTCGTAATTCATCATCTTGGAACATCAATAACCTCAATAGGGGAACGCTATTCGAAAGTAGATACCCTAGATACTTTGACGCCAAGCTGAGTTTATCGCTTTAATACATTTTCATGAAAAACTTCAGCTCAGTTCAAATATTAAAATTTTATGACTTTTATAACACACTTAAAACTAAATAATGATATGAAAATATGTACATCATTCAGTCTGAATTTTGAAAGAAAATTTATGTACACTTTGTACTTCATTCTGTGGTTATTGAATGAGACTTAACCGTCACGCAAGCATGTGCAATGCTCGTCTAAATAAAGAAGGCTTTCGACGACAAAGGTACCGAAAGCGTATATAGATAAAAATATTATAAGCTTCAGAATATAGATCAAAAAAAAAAAGAAAAGTTAAAAATGAATGCGTACAAAGTACACATGTTAGAAGTGAAAATTCTTTAGGAAACAAATTTTAAAGTCTTGTTTATATTTATACAAATGTAAAACTTTAGATTTCGAAGACATAGGAAAAAGGAAAATATGTCAGGAATTTAAAACAAATAATCTATTGAAATCTCTAATGACGAATTGTAAATAAAAATGCCTAGTGTTTTTCGTCTCGATTAGAAATGATTAATTAAATTTTGTTTTTGTTTATGCAATTTAGAAAAAAGAATTTATAAAAAACAGTATATTAAATTAATAAATGACGAGTGCCAAATTAAAATGCCACATGTTATTTTTAAATATAAAAATCTGCATAACCTTCAAAAGAATTGGCATTAAAAACGCTGTACATATTTGTGACCCTAATCACGCGTTTCATCCGTAAAAATTTTACCTTTATGCGCCTAAAGAAGTTTCACTTCAATAATTTGCTGTATTATGTATTATGATGAAGTTTTCATTTCAATTTTATACCGTTTTAAAGACATTATTAATTAGCTGTGCCCGCGATTTCTTTCGCGTGAAATAGTGTTTTTTTGGTAGTATTTTTAAGCATTTAGGCTAATTATTTTACAAATAAGACACGCTTATAAAATTTTTAATGGGCTATTTTCAGTATTCTGGCTTTAGACTATCTGTGTACAATTTCATTTAAATCGGTCTGTAGTTTTAGAGTGAGAGCAGGAAAAACAGACAGAGTTAATGTCGCATTTACAATATTAGAAAGGATTGTTATTTTACATTCGCGAGAGTTAACTTTTAAAAAACTTTGAATGTCATTTATATTTATATCAAATCAGCAGCCTTGAAAATAAGTTTCAATTTTCTAGCTCTAGAAATGACAATACTTCCATTCTGTACAACCATTTTTTGCATTAAAAAGCTCATATCCTTTCTCAGGCTCTACACTATCTATGTACCAAATTTCATTGAAATCGGTTCAGTGGTTTAGGTAAAAGTGCGATAAACAGGCAGAGTTCCTTTCGCATTTATAATATTAGTAACGATAAAAACACAATTACCTTAAGTATTATAAACGCATTTAAAGTGATTGAATGAATTAATGGGACCAACTGTTATTGGGGAGGCAAAAAGACATAGGTATAATAAAAGAAGTCAAGGATAAAGATATTTACAACACGATTAAGTAATTTTGTAATCTAATCACGAAACTGTTAGACTCGAATATTGCCGTTCCAACCTATAAATGACCTGCCACATTGATATTCCCCGAACAGAACATCCATTACAATTTGTGCTTTAAAACGCCAGCCAGATTTTTATATTGGAAACATTTAATCGTGGTAATACTTGGAAAGTCTTTAAAATTATATATCCTGATTCAAGCACTATATAAATTTTTGACAGCCTGGCTCGCCTCGATATCCGCAGAGGTCCAGGATACGATTTCCGGCTTGACACATCAATGAATCTGAATTTTCAATTTTTTCTGAGATTAGACTGGGACAATTCGGCCTAGTTACTTCGGTGGCGAGCAACCATGCTACCAGCAAAAACTGTGCTGCTAAGTAAAAAACTTGCCTTCCGGTTTCATGTTTTGTAGAAACCTTTACGCACCCTAATGAAATATTATCTCAAATCGGGACTGTTCGCTGAAATCTAGATTAGCCACTTAAACCCAGCGGTTCCCGACTCATTTATGAGCAAGATCACTGCCCCTACCGCATTCCACTCTAGTAACCTGTACAAAACCGACTACAAGAACCTACAAGACACGGGTGGAGTATGGAGCACATATGTGCGCCTTCTGCCACTCAGTCCACTTTAACAGCAAGGGAGGGCATCAGAAGCTTCCTCCCTCGGACTCTCATTTGCCCCCTTTATCGAAAAAGAAGAAAAACCGCCCTCCACCCAACTTCACTGACAAACATCATATCAAATTCGGGGAAAATATGTTCCTGGGATGCCACAGTTTGTAGAAACTATAAGAGGATAACGACACACTATCACATTGCTGATAGATCCTGTTCATTGGTTAGAGTTCCTGGAAGAAATCTCTCTTAATGGAAAATTTATTTTGATTTTTTTCGCTGGGACATGCTTACACCGACCGACCATGCACACACCGACCTATGATTTAGGAATGTAGGTAAAGTAGGAAGCTTCGCAATATCCACCTAAACCAGAGAATCCTCCTCATCGATGAATAAGGCAACAGTAGTTTAATTTTCGTATTCGTCCTTGGTGTCCTGAATGAGTCAAACTAAGGATTCATGGAGGCGGTAGGTGATTTTTATGTACATTTTTTATGTTTAACTAAGTGGTACATAAAAGAATGTTTTCACTTAAGATGCAGTGTATAATATAACTTATTTCTTAAAACACTGAAACGATGCTATGGCACAAGGCACACACAAATAGAGTAAGAACAAACTGACAACGGACACACGCTCGGCTTGTCATGAAAGTCCAATTGATTCTCACAGACGAACTTTTGTTTAGCGCCTGGTAGTTTACAAACTCCGTTTACGACATTGTCTTTGTGTAGATAATAAAGTTTTCTACATCCACTTGTGCTTCATCGTATATATTTCGCTTAGTTTGGATGGTTAAAGAAGTATTCCATTTGTTTTATTGGATACTTTACTTATATCGAAGTTGAAATATATGCAATCTACAACAGAATCGCACTCTAGAGACAAATAACTATAAAAAATATAGTTTTCATTGTCAAATATTGACTATTGACTTACTTTAACCCTTATCTCAGGGCTCGAAAGCTCACTTTTCCCTATTTTTACAACAATATTCATAATCAATTCGTTTTTATTAATCGTAACGTAAATATCGATAGCTTATAGCCTTTTTTTATTAATGGACAACATTAAAAAAGTTTCAATTCCAGTAGATACTGAGATTAACGCAACAAATCAAACAAACAAACTTTTGGGCTTTCGTATTTCTCTACAGTTTGTTCGCGTTAGGAATGCAGAGATTTGATTTGGTAGGGGGCGGAGCTAGATTGATGACTCACTGCATTCTTAACAAGAACAAACTGTAGATGTAAATATTAGGGACATAGCTGAAGCTAACTGCAACTATAATGTTTACGATTTTAATAGCAGCGTTTTAAAATAATGAAAATTAAAAGCGTCAACGCGCACAAAATAAGGCAAAGTACAATTTATGTAAAAAAAATCTCTGTAATAGAATATATTAAAATTGTTTTACTTGTAATAAAAATGCTATATTACTCCATGAAATGTTCTACATCAATCATTATTTGTAATGATTTGCTTAACGGCTAAAATATTAAGTTATCACGGCTTATCTAAATAATCAAATATTTCGTTACTCTTACAGTACGCAACATGTTATGCACGACTTACAATTTTTTTGCATAATTGTTCTAAACTCAAGGCTTTCTGAGACAATCTACTATGGAGTTGGAAATTTGATTGACTAATACTTTAATGATACAATAACATTAATATAAAATTTTATTTTCAAAATTAATCATACGCAAGTAACGTCGACATAATGTCGATCAAATGTTTCTTGTAAGAATTGAATAACATTACACTCATCTGAAATTGGGTAAATAGTAATCTTTTTAACGTAATAATTAGTCAAATAACTTTGATGCCGATGAAAGATCTTATATAGTACTTGATGAGTTTGATGATGAGTAACTTCGTACCGGCTCAGAACTAATAAATAAAAAAAATTTAATATACTTAATAAATTAAATAAGATAATTGCAGAATGTTACAACTTTATTAAAAAATATTTTGAAAACAGAACGGAAACAAAAAGAATACGAAACTAAAGAAAAACGTCCAAATTCCCGCCAAAGTTCGTAAAATATTACAGTTGCGATCAGAAATTGTGGGTTGTCAATGTTTTCCGAATGAATGTTTGATTTCCGAACGACGGGATGAACATTAAACGTTTGACATTCAAAATTAGTTAAATGAAAAAATGACTTCATTTGATAATTAAACAACAACAACAACAAAAAATACTTTATTGCACAAAAATTAAGTTTAACATATTATACAAAGAAAAAAAAGAAACAATTATTAACATTAATGTGCATGGGCGGCCTTATCACTTCAAGTGATCTCTTACAGGCAACCTTACAGACTAGGACTTAAAGATAACATATGGGTTGGTGCAAAAAGTATTAATAGATAGACATACATGTACCTACATACTAATATATACTTGAATAATATAAATATAATATATATAACGGATATATAAATATATAAACATACATTCCTATTAATACATATATACATATTATGCATGATCCTCAAGTGATGATGAGAGATAATGAGCCTTCAAACGACTTTTAAAAATTCCCAAAGAAGCTGAATGTCTGATTGTATATGGAAGACCGTTCCAGAGTTGTACTGCTTTCGCTGTGTATGACTCGAAATATATACGAGAATGACAGAAAGGAGTGGATAACTTATTATCACTGCGCGACCGAAGACTAGAGGGATAAGAGGAGTCGTGGCCGAGGAAGGAGAAGCGGTTTTTAAGATAAATAGGAGTGTTAGGGAGAAAAAGTACAGAATAGAGGAGGCATAGAGCATGAAAGTTGCGTCTATCTTTTACCGTCAACCATTTCAGCTGCAGGCGGTATTGGGTAATGTGGTCAAATTTTCGCAACCCATAGATAAATCGTATAACTAGATTTATTAAAATTAGTTTGTAAGGGATAGCGAAATTGTTGTTTTTACTATATTGTTTTTTTTATATTTACCCGCCATTAAAACTTCCCTGTTGCAATTATTCAAAAGTGACTATATGGCTTGGTAAATTTAAAATATTTGTCTTTATAAATATAAATTATAATTTCCCCTTTTTTTCCCATGGTTATTGCCTACTTTAAATGATAATACAAAACCGAAATACCTAAAATTTACGAATAGCTACGGATATTTAAATTTATAGATTTTATAGGGTGGTATTGCGAATATGTGATCGATAAAATGAGTCAGTGACTGACAATAGGTAGGCTTTCTCACTGCTTTATATATCATAGGTATACTTAAATTACTTTATGTGAAGTTTGCTCCAGAAAATATTCTGTGGCCTACAAAATGATATGCATTTACATTCAAGTTTTTAATCGCCAGCACTTTTTATACAACAAACTTTTGTAATTATTATTTTTAATAGACTTGTTCGAGTTGTCTAAAAGCAAAAGTTTTCTCGTTAAAAAACCGAATATAGGCGGTTGACTGTGCTCTGAAAATCCGAAGCCGTCGTTAACTAGGTGCTAACTAACCCGACTCCATTGTCGTTACTGAAAGCCAGGTTATCTTGAATTTCTACTAAGTCACCAAAATTATATTTTTTAGACTCTATATAGTCCAGGCTTCGATTCCAGGCAGTAGCATTTTCTGACGATGATTATTTCATAGTCAATTATTTAAAAACTACTTATTGTTGCAATTTCAAACTTCGTTACTTTTAAGGTGCTACATAAAATCCGTTTTAAAGGATTTAAAGGAAAGAACTTCTAATTTATTAAATTAATATAATATCGTCTGATCTTGCGCCGCCTGGCTCCAGCAGCTACCGGCGACCCTCTTTATATCATCGGTCCACCTTGTGGGTTGTCTGCATACACAGCACCGTCCGCTGCGGGTCGCCACTCCAGCACCTTCGGCCCCCAACGTCCATCGGTCCTTCAGACCCCGTGCCCCGCCCATTGCCACTTCAGGTTCGCGATTCGTAGGGCTATATCGGTTGGATTCGGCATAATATAATATATTCATTCGGAATAATATATATTTGTAATGTATTATTAAAATCGGTAAGAAAACAGTAAGTGTCAATTGATCATATTCTACAAACAATTATTTAGATACGTTATTCGCTTCTTCAATATCTTGACTGTTTTTATATATACCTTCATAATATTAATTAATGTGTTATTTCGTCAGCAGTTTTGTCATTTTTGATGTTTTGCCCCCCGTTTTTATTCCCAAAACTGTTGCCTACTTTAAATCATATTTCAAATTAAACACATAATTAAAATAACTATTACAACAGGTTAAGGCATCCTAGATTGTCACTGTGGGTTTAATTCATCCAATTTCTCGTCTTGCCAGTATTAGTAAAAGTTATTATTTATCAGAGAGCTTAGTTTGCAAGCGATTTCAATAGCTACATTATATTATAGACCCGGTTTGCATCGTTCCGTTACTATGGCCTAGAACTTAATCGCACCACAACGATGATTCTGCTACTACCTAGATATCATTTTACAAGCAAAGCTATCGTATATCTAAATTACATCTCCGTGAATAGCAGTTGATTGTCGGGTTACCTCATTATCATTAGTATCAAAGCAATAATAAACATGCTTGGTATTCATTTAATAATACTGACCTTCTGACCGTATTTTGACTACAGAGGATAATCTTGTATAGAGATTAAGAATCTGTTAAAGAGATGTTATAAGGCAGAAGTATAGGCACAGATGATTTTGCTATTCTTTCAATCACTATATCCAACAGTGAAAGAGATAAGACTAATATCCTTCGTTTAATGTGTTTTTATTCAACTTCGGACATATTTTTTGACAGCCTCGCTGGCATAGTGGTGTGAGTACTCGGTTTGCAAGAAGAGGTCTCGGATTCCATCCCCAGTTTCTGCCGTGGCTAGTTTCTAGTCTACCAGCAAAGATGTACCGCCAAGCAAAGTGATTTGTGTGTAGAAACCATAAGAGGTTGCCTCTTACCAGATTAGTGCGCTTCTATCTTTACTGTATCATCACTTACCATCATGATGTGTTCTCAGGCAAGGGCTAATCTGTCAGCAATAAAAAAACTATCCCTAAGATTGCCCATGTCAATGTGTATTATCAATTTCGCTTCTCGGTAACAACAACACTAGACAATAGAAAAAGCAAAAAATAAAGCAGTTACAAAGTGACCGTTACTAACGGTGCGTGTGTCGCGTCGAAGGTCGTTAAGTTTTTGTGGTATTTTACAAACCGTTAGTGTTTATTAGTGATTATTTGTGTTTTTGATTATATAAGTGACGTGAATAACAATGAAAATGCTTAAGGTAAGTTTTACTTTATAAGATATAAGCCTATAAATACAAGACGGACTTTTTTCACTATCTCAAAATTTAGCGTAACGTGACGCTACACCAGAGCGTTAATTTAATAAACAAAAGATAAAATTGTATAGTTTAACTAATATCAAACATAAAAATCATAACATATGGTACTCTTTCATGAACATTTAAGTCCCAAGGGCCACTTTAGCGTCGTTCGACCCGCGTCGCAATCGACACAAAAAGGTTCGTGCGGGGCGGGGCAAGCGGCGGGGCAAGCGACTGTTATTTCTGTTAATAAGCGCGGGCAAATTACGGGGCTAAGTGAAAGCCAAAAGGGCTAGTGAATTTTCTGGCCTGATCCGAATTCAGGATCTCATTATTTATAACCAAATAAGAGTATTACACCAAGAGGACAATTTGCATATTCATTTATTTTCAATTTATATTACCTACACTTAATTTCTATGAATGAGGAGGCTTGTACCCAGCAGTGGGACGTTACTGGGCTGCTACTTACCTTACTTTGCACTTAACTGTAATATAATCTGATAGCAAGTGATAACAATAATTAAGATGGAAACACTCTTACCTGGTAAAATGTAATTTAGCTGTTAATGGTGTCTTGCATGGTTTTCTGCAATAATTCATAGTAACGTGCAATTTTTTTGCTTGACAATACATGTTTGCTGGAAGTTTTTCATAGTTAATTAAACCGCCTAGTTTATTATTAGTAATTAACATACTTTTTTCATCCACTCAAGTTCAAAGACTTTTTTAAAACTTACATTGAATGATACTCGATGTTGACGTAATTTCCATCGTGACTGTCGAAATCTTTTCATAGTAAAGCAAGCGCACTATCATAAAGAAACAAGAAAAACACTTCGTTCAGATTACTTCAATGTACAATATTAAACGTCTCGGAAGATTCTCATCTCACAGTCTCGAATAGGCCTATTAGATCATTCACAACTAAACACACTGTGATATTTGGAGCATCACGATCTGGGTCAGTTGTTTAGTAAGGCGTATGCATTAGAATTAAAAATAACAGCATCTTTTATTTAACAAAGTGAATACGTCATCTCGAAATGGTATTTTGTAATTTATTATTCTCCTCTTCGTATTGCCTTTTTTATTACTTACCACCATATATAAATATAAAATGGCTCAACAGAAATTAGAAGCTGTACCCGATACTAATACAGGAAACGAACTACTCCATTTATTCCTCGTTTATTATATGCAATAATTAGTTACAATATTTTATAATATATATTCGGAATTCTGCAATCCAAAAATGTAACCTTTTGTGGTTTCGGTTATTGTAGTGTTGCATTTGATTTAATTTAATAAAAAATGAATTATTGATAATAAACAAGTAATATAAAATAAATTCAATTCAATTCAATTCCCTACCATTAAAGTGCGTCATATTTCATTCCCATATTCTCACGGGATCGGATTTGCTAGCAGAGGTTCAGAGTTCGATCCGATAGGACGAATGGAGAAACTGCTTTTTCTAATTTGTCTGATCCTCGACTGGCATCGGACGAGGCTAGTTACCACCTTACCGCCAAACACGTACCTCCAAGTAAAGAGATTTCTGTTCCAGTACGATGCTGTGTAGAAACTATAAGACTGTATTATCTCTTACCATTAGGTGTGATCACAGTCAAGCGCTAATCTGTCACACAAATACACATGCCAGAAGTGAAACTTCTTTGGCAAACAAGTTTTAGTTTTAGATTTCCGAGACTTGAAGGAGGGAAAAAGGAAGATATGTTGGAATTTAATGAATTTAATAGTCATTAAAATATTAACTGCGTCGAAATTTAATACAAATAATTTATTAAAATCTCAAATGACGTATTGTAAATAAAAATGTTGTATTTTAGAAAACAAATCTAATTTTGTTTTTTAATTTAAAATTAAGAAAAGAGAATTTATGTAATATTTTTATTTTATACTTTATGAAAAATAGTATATTAAATCGTTAAATGACAAGTGTTAGACAACTACCTAACCTTCAAACAAATTACCATATAAAACGCTGCACATGTTCGTGACGCTAATCACGCGTTTCATCCGTAAAAATTTCACTCTCAAGCGCCTAAAGAAGCTTCACTTCAAAAAGATAGTACTTGATATACAATTAGTCGTAGATGTTAGCTTATGAAATATGTTTGGGTTAATATAATATAACAGATAGATTAAATTTCTTAATCTAAAGGGTCAAGCTTGGGATAGTTACGGAGAGGGCATATCGTAATCAATTAAGTTTCGGAGTACAACTATTGCTAGTTCAAAACTAAACCCAAGTTTTGTATAGACTGGTAAACTTTGAATCGGTTTGACTCCGTTGTGGAGTATATATGTATCACTGTTTTTGAATTCCTACTATCATTTTACACTATCACTATATTTTGGACGGCTTCATTGGTCTAATGATGAGTTTATTCGTCTATGGACATGAGATCTTGGCTTCGAGTCCCGGGTCGGGCGAATCCAAAAATAAATATTGAGTTTTCTATTACGATTTTCTCAATATTTGCCCGACTTTAGGAAGTTGGCTGTGTGGTCCACTCCCGTGCTTCGGACAGCACGTTGAGTTCTCGGTCCAACGTCTGATCTCTCTCCGGTCGTGTCAGAGAGTGAATCAGCGTAGTGGGCCTGTCCTGTAAAAACGCTCTCTATTATGAGTGAGGAGGCCTGTGCCCAGCAGTGGAAATCAATGGGCTGCTACTTACTTATGTATTTTAGACACGATCAGCAGATTTATAATATACTAAATATTACAACGACGAACAACGAGACCATTTGCAAATTCATTTCTCTACAATTTCTATATATGATGGTAAGTGGTAATACATACAAAGATGGTGATATAACTTTTAATGGAGTCTAGCATAGATCTCTACAATGATTCTCAGTAACGTGCATAGTATTAGTAAACCTTTAGAAGATAACACTTGGTGTTAACATCTTTTTCATTAATTGGTGAAATTGAAGGTAAGGTAAGTAGCAGCCAATTAACGCCTCACCCACTGCTGGACACAGGCCTCCTCATTCATAGGAGAGAGGGTTTTTGGAGCATAGACCCACCACGCTGTTTCACTGCCGATTGGCAGGTGAAATTTATTTTGTGAAAATACTTACAGCGCTATCTATTAAAAGATCGCGTGAAACAGGTTTCTATAAAATGAAACCTCATATTTGATTACTTATTTTTGATACACTTACAATAACAATACCATTTTGACATGAACGGCTAAGTAGAATTATAATGACATAAACTTATACCACTACGACATGAGAATTACCATCTGTTAAACGTGGGATGAAAGCATCTGAAGAGAGCTTTACATATTTACTGAAAAGCGAGCTTAAGTCTTGCGTTCTAACTTGTGTTACAAGTTAGACAAGAATATGTATGCTGAATTACTAACAATGTATTTGTTAATGCAAGACTTAGAGAAAATTGTTCGCGCAAGACTGTATGCACTTTAATATGCATTGTTATATGTTAAAATATGGCTATATCCTTAAATATCGTTGTCAGATGTGGACAAGATTTAAGTAAAGGTGTAAAGTATTAAATAGGTTCTTCTGCTATCTGATAATAAAATAAGAGATTTAGATATTAAGAAAAGATTCAGGAAATTAACCATATTGGGAGTTATACCTATTTCCCAAAGTGAAATTTAGATTAATTTTGTCCCTTATTTAAATCTACATTTATAAAGAATTTTGGAATATATTATATCATATTCATTTTCTAAATAAATAATAACACTTTAAACTAGTATTAAAGAAATTACCTAAATCTAATATCTTTATATTTTCTTTCCTTATATATATGCATGTGACTGCTCTTTTCACAAAAGGCTCGACAAATTTTGATAAAATTTTATATGTGTTCAGGTGTAAACGTTCAAGATATGAATTTATGATGAATTGCAATATTTTGATAGATAGCGAACAAGTGGAAGATGTGAAATATTTTATATATGGGATAAATTTACAAAATATGGAACATGTGAAAGTGATATTAAAAGGAGAATCAATGCAGGGCATATGGTAAATGGTGCTCTGCACGCCTTTACTAATAGACAGATGTCTCAAAGGGCCAGACTAGCTGTGCATGCAGGAGTGTTGGTGCCAACACTTATGTATGATAGTGAAAGTTGGGTATGGCAGGAGAATCACAAAAGTAAAATTAATGGGGTAGAGATGAGAGCGTTGAGAAGTGTGAATGGACAAATTAAGAAATGTGATAGGGCAAAGTTTTGGTATAAAAGAAGATGTAGTGACTAAAATTGAAAAAGGTATGCTTATATGGTTTGGGCACGTAGAGAGAATGAATGAAAGAAGATTGACAAAAGGATTTATGAGTCAAGAGTGAATGCGAAAGTTGGAAGGGGAAGACCAAGGCGAAAGTTCCTGGACCGAATCCAGGACATTTTAAATAAGGGCCAGGTCAAGAGTACTCTAAACCAAAGAACTTGAATGAAAGGTTTAATGAGAATGAAAGAAGCGACGAATATACGCAAGTGGCAAGTGGAAGGACGTGCTCTCTGCCCAACCCTATGGGAATTAGACGTGATGCTATGTGTGTATGTATAAAACATTGGGCAAATCTCTCATAAAGTAAGGCTTTTGGACTGTACGTATTTTTTAATATGATAATATCAAATTCGTCGACTGTAGGCATATTATATTGAACTACACTGAATTGTAACTGGATTTTCATTTGAATAAAAGATTAAAATAATTTCTATTGGATGACTGAACTAGACAAATACTTCTGGAGAAAAGTTTAAGATACATAAAATTTGTTATGCAAGAACATTCAAGCATGAATATTATTACTTTTACGAGCAGATCTTGAGGATCAAAACGTTACAACCTTGAAGTCTCATTCATAAGTGAAAGGCACTAACAGGGTCAAATACGTTGGTATGACTCATAGATGACATTTGTAGTACGTACATCCTATTTGAATGTAGGCTATCTCCCCGAAGTACGGATGTACCTAATTGGGTCCTAATTGCGAGTATTTCTACACGACAACTTATAAATTCTTTCAAAATATTTTCCTTACTTTTAAGTTTATTTAATTGGAATGCCTCTGGAATGGGTCTTTCACCCCTACTACAGAGTGTATTTCATAAGTTTTTAACACTTTAAAAAGGAATGTGTTAAGAACAAGCTATTTAAAAATTTCAATCGTTCATAAAATATTGTTCAACTTGAAATGGATGATACTGTATTAAAACACTTCAAAAATTTGTAAGAAACTTCTTTAGGCGCATGGGGATAAAGAGCGTGATTAGCGTCACGAAGATATGCAGCGTTTTGTATATTAACTCGTTAGTAAGGAAGTTTTAATATTTACAAATACCATGTGGCATTTTAATTTGCTCTTTTCTAAATTTTGAATTCAACATTTGTTGAATAATTTGTATTATTGATAAAAAACACGTGACATTTTCATTTACAACTCGTCATTTGCGATTTTAATAAATTATTTTTATTAATTTTCGACACTTTTAATCGTTAATGACAATTAAATTCATTAAATCCTGACGTATCTTCCTTTTTCCCTCCCTCTTATCTCTAAAATTTAAAGTTTTAAATTTGTATATAACTTTTAAGTCTTGTTTATATATATAAACAAGACTTAAAAGTTAGTTTGCCATAAGGGTTTCACTGTTGACATGTGTACTTTTCACTCAAGCACTTTTAATTATTACAAATTCACCGAATTCAGGAAAAGGATGATTTTTGAAACGCTTTTATTAGCTTGGGCTGTATGTATGTAAATATGTAGAGGAATCTTTGAGCGCGAATTTTAGCTATCTCCAGAAGTCTAATTAATTCGAAACTTTGCATACGTATTAAATACCAATGACAATGTCATAATTCGTTAAAAATTTCCCATTATCCTCGTTAGGGCCGCCAGGATTAATATATTCTTTTGATAGATCCTCTATGAACCTGGGATAGCCGGAAGACTTTATCGAAATTATATAAACAAGATCGGAACTCTAATTAACTAGATGTGTGGAAAAATACTAAATCGTACTAAAAAATAAATAATAGTTTAAAAAAACTAAAAAAAAACACGCTTTTATAGTAAACCGAACTAAAAACTGGAAAATAACTTTTAATAATAAGTTATAAACAGATTCATTTAATTCAGAGTGATAAGCGTGGGGTGCATTTCACAACATTCCCACAACTCCTTTCATAGACAGTTGCCAATAGAATGATTATTTTTACTATTTATTTACACACATCTTGAGTCTTAATTGGTGAGACACAATTGTTAGTTAGAACAGCAAGTGCAAAATTTTATCACAAGTACCTCCATTTTATTGCAACTAACTAAACATTATCACAAAGTACTCAAATGGGCTGTTGGTTCTGTAATTCAATCTCGGATATGTACGGATAGTTTCTCAAAGGAGAGCACTTCACATATCAGTCAAACTGTTGCTGTCGGATTTGAATTCGATTCCCGTATAAGTACAGTTGCAAACCGAGTCATCCGCAACGGTTATGGGAATTAATTTACTATTATTATAACCTTCAATTGTAAAGCCTTAATGAACAGATAGCATTATAGAAAATCTTCCAATTTATTGTCCAAAAAAGCCTTAAAATAATATTTAGTTAATTGTTAGCATTTTCGACTACCGACATGAGGTCATGGGTTCGAGACCCGGGTCGGGCCAATTTAAACACACAGTTTAAACTTCAGCAGCATCATCGTTCCCATTTGTTTTTATTGCACAGTGTGAGATGATCCGAATAAAACAAAATTTCTATTTTTTTTTATAATTCATAACTCGATATTTAGTTTTCTATTATTTTCTTAATATTTGCCTGAAGTTGGGAAGTTGGCGGTGTGATCCACCCCCGTGCCTGGAAGAGCACGTTAAGCCGTCGGTCCTGCGCCTGATCTCTCTTCGGTCGTGTCACTTTTGTCCGCCTGCGTCCCTTTCTTTGACCCTTTCTTTGAGTCGGACTCATCCGAGGCGCCAAAGCTGAATGCCTCAACCTCACCACTAAGACGAAGAAGTTTCCGCTGGGATTAAGTAGGTATTGTGATGAAAAATGTGTACTACACTCCTAGATGGAGCTGTATACTCCATACAACGTACGTAGAAGGATCTCCCAGCGATAATAAAAAAAATAACTGTATACGTTTCTATTAATAACTCCTAGAAGATATTTTACAGATGTAACTTCATAAATTCATTTTTATTATTAAAAGAAAGCCAATTGAGAAATTGAATTATAATTTAAAGGATCGCTTAAACGACAAAAAAGGATAGGAGTGAATGGATTTCTCTAATCGATATAAAATTAATAAAAAAATATGTAGTAATGATGATATGACAAAAAAGGATACATGACTGAGTTTTTGTGAGTTCTTCTCAGTACAGGGCGCCAAGGAACCTTCGTTACCTTAGAAGTCAGGGGTCGGCAACCTGTGTTGGATGTAACGCTGCGGCTCTTTAGTTCCATACGCAAATATGTTTATTCTTGTTTATTGAGAATTTAGAATTGCAATTAAGAATTTTATATGTCTATCTTATTGATTATCTAATAATACCATGTATATATTATCTAATTGAATAAAAATTTGTTGGATTTCAATGGAAATATATGATTTTTTTTACCATATACAATTAAGACTACAGTTATAGAATAGTAATAGTGTTCCTTGTGGCGTCATCTACGTAATCCTGATTGGTTATATCTTTTGAATGGAATGTCCAATTGTAATAATTTAAAAAGTATTTTACAGGTATTAAAACGGTCTTCAATAAAATCTTAACTAATAGGATAAGTATTACTATAGAGGTATGAATAATATGGTTTGATTATTGTCGGCACTGCTGTTAACTTTTAAATTGTAAAAAATAGTTATAGTGACATAACTACAGTAGTTGGACATATAACGGACTTTTTTGTAAATAGCTATTAATACGTTCTATAACATTGTCGAACATTTTTTTATTTTATTATCAATAGTTTCCCCAACGCACGCGATAACAAATATTTTGTGACCAATTTTCTTCACACCTTGCGTTACATTAATGCAGTTTTATTAGGGGTCCCTATTATTTTTGAGAAAGTGATATAGCCTATGTGAAAATGCAGCTATCTAATGGTGAAAAAAATATTTCTGTATAGGTAGAAAAACCACAAATGTATCCTTTTTATAAAATAAGTTTAGATTGGCTAACACAAAAAACGATACTATATAATTTCGACTTTTGTAATTGTGCATTGTTTGCTGCAATACCAGTCCAGTTGTACTGTATATGTCGTGGACCAGCAAGCGCAAACTAGTTTCATATTGATTATAATTTTAAATCACTGTTGCATTAATACTGGAACGGTAATTTTAATATTCATAAGAATAGCACTTGACCATTCTTGCCTGGTGATAACGTAGAACTTTATAAATTTGCTTATATTTTGTAAAATATTCCGCTTGATAAAAACACTCATATGATTATAGCTCAAGCTTTAAATTTCCTAATATCAAATACACTATTGCAAACATACTTATATATTAAGTATAGGAAATATTTCGTGGTGTGTTTTCAATTATCCTTGCATATCTCCTTATTCTTAGGAGATATGCAAGGATCGTGGCAAGTGGAAGGATGTTGTCTCTGCCTACCCCTATGGGAATGATGCGTGATGTACCCTTATGGCACGTTAAATAATTTTACATTTTATGTCCTGCTTTTTTCTTTATTGCTGACAGATTAGTGCTTGACTGTGATCTCACCTGATGGTAACTGATGATACGGTCTAAGATGGAAGTGCGCTAATCTGGTAAGAGACGATATACCCTTTATGATTTCCACACAGCATCGTATCGGAACACAAATCTCTTTGTTTGGCGGTACGTCTTTGCTGGTAGGGTGGTAACTAGCCACGGCCGAAGCCTCCCACCAGTCCAGACTCAGACAAATTCGAAAATACAATTTCCTAAATTCGTCCTACCGGGGATCGAACCCGGGCCGCTAACAATGCGAATACTCGCACCACTACGCCAGCGAGGCCATCGAATTCTGCTTATAATACTTGTTTTATTTATACAATATGCATATTTAATATACAAATCGCACTTTTGAAAAACAAGTACAATGACATTTTTTGGTGACACAGCGTCATTTTTACCGATTTCATTATAAGATTTTGACACAAGAAAATATAGTTTACTAGCCGGCCCAGCAAACATCGTAATACATCAGAATAAATAAATAAAAAAAGCTGTATGATAATGATTACAAAATGAACTCAATTGAATGATGAATTTCAACTTTAGAAAATAATGTGGTTAAATAAATACTTATAAAAAATATTCGTAATCAAATAAACGCGACCTTTACGTCCAGGTCCGTAAAATATTATAGTTGCGATCAGAAATTGTTTGTTGTCAAATGTCATAAAACAAACTAAAAAAATACAAGTATCCTTTAAAAATGTATTCAAATTTTTGAACGACGGAACGAACATCAAACGTGTCACATTCAAAACCAAAAAAAAAAACGTCACTTGTAAATTTCATTTCATTTCTGAACTTCATTTTTTTTTTATATTTACTCACCTTTTAACCTAAATTAGCTAAATCAGTCCAGTCGCACTAGAGTTTCAGTGGCACCAACGAACAGCAATCGATTTATGTATATATATATAGATTATGGAAAGTGCAGCAACATTTTCATAACATAAAAAGTATTATAAAATTATCAAATTATCATTTTACGACATATTTAAATATCGTATTAAATTAGATTATAAACGGCCCGCTACTTAATAGTTTTTAAATTACTCGTTATCTGGTAACCCTACACTCGTGACCACTAACAAGTTACGAGTTAGAAACCAGAATCAACTTGCTCGACTACATTCACATAGGACACTAAACTCTACCAACAATATGTATCCGGTATAATTTTCATTTAAAAGTAACTTTGTAATTAATTAAATGCCATAATGGCCTAGTGGTGAGACATATCTGACTTATATATCGACTGCCGTGTTTGGGCAGTGATGCGAATATTCACTTTGTTTGCATAAGTCCCTGGTGAAATCCCGATAGTGAAAATTGTACGAATAACTGGTGGGATGCTCCAGCCGTGGCTACCTATCAAAGCAAAAATATGGTAGAATTCCTTAAGATATATATTACCTCTTATCAGATTAGCACGCTTTCATCTGTATCATCACTTACCATCAGGTAATTGCACAATGAAGTGCTAACCAATAATATCAGCAATAATGTCGTGCAATGAAATCCTTGGTGAAATATTTTAATTTCGTAAAATAAAATCTTACTTATATATCGTAAATATATAGTTACAGTATGAAGCGGAAAATGAAATACATTAAATCAGAAATCAGAGCCTAACTTAAATAGTAGTGGAGACCCACATCTTGTCGCTGTTTAGAGGAGATCTTTCGCTGGGGTGCATGATTGGGGTAATACTCTCCAGTAAAGTTGGGTCGAGGGCGGTTGCCTTCTTTTGCGAGACCGTCATCTCGCTGAAGAAGGCAAATGATAGACTAAGGGAGCAAGAGGCTGAAGCTCTCCCTCGCCGTCGGAGGGGACTTGGTGGCACGTATGCGCTTCATGCTTCACTCTATTGAGTGGTAGGTCCTCGTGGTCGGTGTCATCCGGGTCACTAGAGTGGAATGCAGCTAGAGAACCTCTAGTGATCTCACTCATGGATGAAGAGGGTTTTAGGAGATATTCTGTAATCTGTGACTTCCACACTCCCAATTGGAAAGTCTTTCATCGGGGTGCATAAAGGCATTGCCCAGCGCAAAAAAAAATGACACCACCCATGCTAGGTCTAATCTAGCCTATGGAGGCCAGTGCCCAGAATTGGGACGTTAATGGGCAACCATTTACTTTATTACTTTACTATATTTACGATGGCAGAATGCAATGGCACAATTAAATATATTACAGCAGCATAACACTCATATGTAGCAAATAAACTTCTTAAGCATCTAATTGATGTTCAAATTTCATCATTGTGTTTTGCGGTGAAGAAAAACATGCACATGGACGCAATATATCGGAATTGTATATAAGCTTTAATAAATTACTTACTATGTAACAAATAATCAATTGACTTTGTATAGTTTGTTAAATTTAGCACTGGTATCGCATAAGTGGGTTAAACGTTGCATAGTATTGCGATACGCATTAATGCGTAAATTCAACGCAGTCTTTACGATGATCGAAGAACTAATACGCTCTATTTACCACTGTTTGCTTTTTATACACATGCTCGGAAGTAACATTTAAAAATGCTTTAGATTTTCTTATATCAGTAACGTAAACATTTTCACAGAACTCAACTTGATTGAAGTATGATTCATTTATTAAATATTTCATTACTCAATTTTCATTAATACTCATATGATTAATTTTATCGTATAAGTATATACAAATTTTAATGGACACTCATTCTGTTGACGAAGTAATTAATTATTCTTTACAAGAAAACGCTTTCTTTAAAGTGAAAACTATCAAACTCATAATTATTCCTATTGCGATTGTTTGTAAAAAGTCGTTTACCGACGACACCTTTTCACTAATAGAAATCTATACTGTTCCTAGAAAAGCAAACAAAATAAAATTATCTTAAATTTCATTACATATTATAATATAGCACATATTATATTGTATTGATGTCATTTTCTTTTAATAAGTAATAGAGTTATTTAAGAATAAATAAAATGTCAGCATATAGAAATTACATTTAGACTTTTGATTTGAAAGACTGCTATGTTTTCTCTCGCTTGACCTATTAACTATAGGATTCAAATTGTTACGTTCTTAGTTGATTTTCTTAGAAGGTTTTCATACTTTTTTTTGTTTCATTTCAGGCTGGGAGTTGAAAGGACTTCATTGTTACAAATTTTTCAATATCAGACACTCTTGGGAAAAAGCAGCTGAACTATGCCGAAGGTATTATCAAATTTTATATTAAATTATCTTTTTTTTTCAGTATTATATCCAATTTTAAACGAACACTTTGTCATTACAGGTACGGAAGCGAGTTGATAGTTATAGATAGTTATACAGAAAACAATATGACTGCAAATATGGTGCCATCTAGTCCTAGTAACAATCACTACTGGCTTGGCCTCGCAACTGTAGATGACCTCAGAACGAATACACTGGAGTCGGCTGCTGGAGGTTTAGTGTCACAATATGCAGGATTTTGGGATTTGAGACAACCAAATCCTAAAGACGGCGAATGTGTGGATGTTCATGTCACTTCAGACAGTCAGTCTTGGGAACTAACCACTTGCGAAACGCTACTTCCATTCATGTGCAGAGCTACTGCTTGTCCTACGGGTAAAGTATCTATAATAACATCTTTATTCAAATAATCGAAACCAAATATTGCAACGCTATAAAATAAATGTATAAGTTTCAAATTTTGACTTACATATGTTTGTCTTTACAAGAATACAAACGAAATCGGTGTTCTTCAAACAATTGATACGATTCTATTGAATTTTGCAGGAACCTTCCATTGTTCAAACGGAAAGTGTATAAATGCAGCCTTCAAATGTGACAAGCAAGACGACTGCGGAGATGCATCGGACGAAATGGATTGTGCTTCTGAATGTCACTTTTACATGGCCAGTAGCGGAGATGTGGTTGAGAGTGTCAATTATCCTCATAAATATGCAGCATTCAGCGAATGCAAATGGACTCTCGAAGGGCCCCAGGGACAAAATATCGTACTACAGTTCCAAGATTTTGAAACTGAAAAATCTTTTGATACTGTTCAAATCTTAGTTGGTGGACGAACCGAAGACAAATCAGTTAATTTAGCTACACTGTCCGGCAAACAAGATTTATCCAATAAAATCTATGTATCTGCTTCTAACTTTATGATAATTAAATTTAGCTCTGATGGATCTGTAGAAAAGAAAGGTTTCCGTGCATCTTGGAAAACGGAGTCATCAAATTGTGGAGGTATTCTTAGAGCTACACCTCAAGGTCAAGTATTAACGTCGCCAGGTTATCCAAACAATTATCCGGGTGGATTAGAATGTATGTATATAATCGAAGCACAACCAGGACGAATAATTTCATTAGAAATTGATGATTTAGATTTAGAAATGAATAGAGATTACATTGTTATTAAAGATGGAAATATGCCGTCTAGTCCAGTTCTCGCCAGATTAACTGGACCTGGTGAAGAAAATGTAAAAGTCGTTATATCTACTACTAATTATTTGTATATGTATTTCCGTACAAGTCTTGGAGATTCTAAAAAAGGCTTTAACATGAGATATTCACAAGGTTGTAGAGCAACCATTATAGCAGCGAATGGTACATTGAACTCACCAGCATATGGATTTAATAACTACCCTAATAATCAGGAATGTTTATATAGAATTAAAAATCCCAATGGAGGCCCACTTTCCTTAAAATTTGATGATTTTAACATTCATTCTTCTGATGTAGTTCAAGTATTTGATGGTTCTAGTACAAGTGGGTTGCGCTTGCATTCTGAAAACGGTTTTACTGTAAAACCTAGAATTACATTGACAGCTTCAAGTGGAGAAATGCTTATACGTTTTATGTCAGATGCCTTACACAACGGTGCTGGATGGAAAGCCACATTTTCAGCTGGTAATTTATGAATTTCATTAACGTTTTTAATAGCATGCATAAATATTTTTTATGTTATGTTGTCTTTTTATGAAAGTGTTAATACCACGTCTATTGTAGATTGCCCGCCCATACAATCAGGAATAGGTGCACTGGCATCTAACAGAGATACCGCGTTTGGGACAACAATAACATTTTCATGTCCAATTGGTCAGGAATTTGCTACTGGAAAATCTCGAATTTCAACTAAATGTTTAGATGGAGGGAAATGGTCTACGACATATATTCCCAGCTGTCAAGGTAAATCATCACTTTGAATATTTATCTGATAATATTGCTATTTCTTTTATATTGAATAAATTGTATACTTTAATCAATGTTAATTTTATTTCAGAGGTTTATTGTGGTCCAGTACCTCAAATTGACAATGGATTTTCGATTGGTTCTACTAATGTAACGTACCGAGGAGTAGCAACTTATCAGTGTTATGCAGGATTCGCTTTTCCTACTGGACAACCAATAGAAAGAATTTCATGCCTTTCCGATGGACGATGGGAAAGAACACCGACGTGCCTTGGTAAATTTATTTAATTTATTAAAATGTTAATATCATCGAAAAATACTTCTGTTACTATTTTTGTATAGTATATTTGAAGTACTTGTTGAAAATAATTTATAACATGTATTCCAGTTTTTATTGTTAGTAATTGCGATAAAATATTATATTATCCACATTACAATTGAAACGAAAAAATAGAGCTCAGATATATTTATTTAAGATTGTAAGGAATAATATTAATTCTTCTTAATTTCTGACCAATAAAAATTTTAAACTTATAGTTTTCGACATATCCTATAATGTAGACATCTTTGACCTTACTTTTTTTGTTAATATATTAAAAAATTAACTATACTCTACTCTACTTAGTATTACGTTAAATATTTTATTTTACTTTCTTTTTGGGTTTATTATTAGTGTTTAGTTTTCATTTTTTCTTATTTAGAAAGTGTGTCAAAGTAGTTTTCTTAATTTTAATTGCAAGGCAATGATTATGTTTTTGGAATCTTACTTAACTTTAAGCAATACCACATTTGTATGTATAAGTGACATTCTGTGATTGATCTAAATATTTTAAAAAAGTGTTCGAATATCAAACCCGACCTCAATCTCAATTATATATACCCCTTACAAGAGCGAAATACATTGATATTAGTTGTGTTTTCGCTCTTTTAACAATTACAACATGGAATTGACAAGCTAAGATTTGTTTAACTGCACTTTACCGAAGCAAATCAGGATTTAATTTTGAAGATTTTTTAACTTTATTCATTTCATAAATTTGTTTTTTATCCGTTAATATAGTTCTACCCCATGTTTGTTGTTTTAAGTGTTTGTTGTGTTTTGTATATTTTATTTATAAAATAAATAAATATTTTGTAGCATCTCAATGTGTCGCGTTACCTGATGTACCACACGCTAATGTTACTATACTGAACGGTGGCGGTCGAAGTTACGGCACTATAGTACGTTTCGAGTGTGAGCCTGGATATGTTCGCACTGGGCAACCAGTTCTACTGTGTATGAGCAATGGCACATGGTCTGGTGAAGTTCCAATTTGTTCAAAAGCCTTGTGCCCTAAATTTCCTGAGATTAAAAATGGATTTATTGTTGACCAATCAAGGTCTTACATGTTTGGTGACGAAGCGAGAGTACAGTGTTTCAAAGGTTTGTGCACCTTTCTACTTATATCTCTCTAAAGTCAAAAACCGTCCAATTGACGCTCAGCTATTATGATGAGCTTTTCTGCATTGTGTTTTAAGTATGTTTTTTGTCATTTCAATTGTTTTTTATGATATCTTAATTTTTTATTTCTGTACATTGCGGAATAAAGATCTTTTTCCTTTCTTTCTATGTATAAATGCATGTTAGTTTGTACGAACTATCATAACGGGAAACATTACCTTAAGGAGTAACATTAATTTTTGAAATAATAATATTATCTTTAAGGTTATAAAATAAATGGCCCTAGTATAATTAAGTGTGGAGCTAATCAAGAATTTGATGCAACTCCTACTTGCGAAGATATCAATGAATGTACAAGCAGCCAATGTGATTCCACCTCAACCGAATGTAAAAATACTCAAGGTGGATTTTACTGCCCATGTAAACCGGGATTTGCTCCCAGCTTAGACTGCAGACCAGTTGGTGATTTAGGTTTGATTAATGGTGCTATACCAGATGAATCAATTACAACTTCCGCATCTGAACCTGGATATTATAAAGGGGTAAGAATAATTTATAAATCTAAACTTGTATGCACCTTGCAGCCATCACAAATTGTAATGCAAAGTTTTTTAAATATATTAACATTTGATTGATTTCAAAAGCCGTTACATATTTACCGCAATAAGTGTTCATTTCGAATGTTTTATTATCTTTACAATATTTACGATAGATCAAACGTAAATTACGAAAACTTGGATTCTAATGAGCTTTGCAGTCACAAAATGAAATAACTTCAGTAGTTTCAGCACTACCTGAATAACTCAAACTACCTGAAAATCTCGCATCATATGTATGTTCGTATATTTTTCCTAAGCTATATTTTTTCGATAGATGATTCGACTTAATAACGGAGGAGGTTGGTGTGGAAATAATTTAGAAGCTGGTGCTAATTGGGTTCTTGTAGATTTAAGATCCCCCACTATTGTAAGGGGATTCCGGACTATGAGTGTAATGAGAGCAGACGCTAACATAGCATTTACATCAGCTATTCGAATTCAATACACGAATGATTTGACAGATGTATTTAAAGACTACACTAATCCAGATGGCACGGCTGTTGAATTCCGTATTTTGGAACCAACACTGTCAGTATTAAATTTACCAATGCCAATTGAAGCACAATATATAAAATTTAAAATACAAGACTACGTTGGTGCACCATGCTTGAAACTTGAAATTATGGGATGTGCTAGACTGGATTGTACAGATATAAACGAGTGTAGTGAAAACAATGGTGGATGCGATCAAAAATGTATAAACACGTAAGTATCTAGTTCGACATATGTTTTTTTGTTCAATTCAAATACACCTCATACCTCTCCGCTCTTGTAACAGATATTGAATGGAATTGTTATGTCTAACAAAAATAGATATATTTGACCTTTACGTAGCTGGACTCTATCGTCAAGCTCTTGTATTATTTCTCAAATTAAGTTGTATTTTCTTTTTATTTCTAAATTTATATCTTAGTCTCTTTGTTATTGTTTTGCTTCGTTTGTTCAAAACATATATTATGTAACTATTGTTTAAGTCTGCTATTGAGGATTATGTTACGTTTCTTTCTCTAATTTATAATACAATATTATTTTCAGGCCAGGTAATTTTTCATGTTCTTGTAACATTGGATATGAACTCTACTATTCTAATGGAACCGCTGGATTTGCCATCGAAAATTCCGAAACTGGAGAAAGAGATGGTGATACGTATCAAAGAAATAAGTCTTGTGTCCCAGTTATGTGTCCATCACTTACTTCACCAGAAAATGGTCAATTGCTATCCACAAAAAGCGCTTATCACTTTGGCGATATCGTTGAATTTCAATGTGATTTCGGTTATGTCATGTCTGGGGCCTCATCGCTGCTTTGTACATCCGGTGGGTCTTGGAATGGTACCACACCAGTATGTCAATGTAAGTATAAATATTATTCACGATATATATATAAAAACTCAAATACAAATACATCCATTTAATTGCCTATGTTTTTGTAAATATGTAGCTTTATTTGACTTTCATAAAAGTATAATTTCAAAGATTCATCATATTACAATAACTATTTTTTTATTTCTAGATGCCCGCTGTGTCACATTATCAGATGACAAAAATGACGGTTTGAAAGTGATAAGAGATGACCCTGAAAGTGTTTTAGTCCCATATAGGGATAACGTTACGATAACTTGTACATCTCCGGGTCGCCTCCTTCGTAATACAGTTAGTGCCTCTTTCAGGCAATGTGTCTATGATCCAAAACCGGTAAGGATTATTATCACAAACAATCTAGAATGTTACATTAATTATATCTAATTTTAATTCGTCAGCCTTCTGCTACGCGTGTCTCTCCATCATTGAAGATCTGCAGCCGGTTTTTCAAACTTCTCCCATGGTTAAGCGAAACAATTCACCGACTGATCTAATGCCAGTCCATGCCCTTATATTACGTTGACATGACTTGTTTCTTCTTCCCACGCTTCTTTTTCCCGCTGTTTTCCCCATGATGCATTCTGTGTCTTATAAAACTTTCGTATTTTCTTTCAGGGCTTGCCAGATTACTGGCTTTCTGGTGCCCAGCCACAATGTCCTCGTAAAGACTGCGGTGTTCCAATGCCGACACCAGGAGCTGAATATGGCCAATACCTAGATACGAGATATCAGAGCTCATTCTTTTTTGGTTGCCAAAATACTTTCAAACTCGCAGGACAAACAAGTAAACATGACAATGTAGTAAGATGTCAAGGAAATGGAATTTGGGACTTTGGAGATTTGAGGTGTGAGGGACCTGTATGTGATGATCCGGGGCGACCTGCGGATGGTTATCAAATTTCTAAAAGCTACGAACAAGGCTCTGAAGTATTATTTGGCTGTTCGAGACCTGGTTATATTTTAATAAATCCAAGACCAATCACCTGTATACGTGAACCAGAATGTAAAGTCATAAGGCCACTCGGTTTAGCTTCGGGAAGAATACCCGATTCTGCCATTAACGCGACTTCAGAAAGGCCTAATTATGAAGCCAAAAATATCAGACTAAATTCAGTCACCGGATGGTGTGGTAAACAAGAAGCTTTCACATACGTGAGCGTTGATTTAGGAAAAGTCTACAGAGTTAAGGCTATACTAGTAAAAGGTGTCGTAACATCAGATATTGTTGGACGACCCACCGAAATAAGATTCTTCTACAAACAAGCAGAAAACGAAAATTATGTAGTTTACTTCCCCAATTTCAATCTTACAATGAGAGACCCTGGAAATTATGGAGAGTTGGCAATGATTACTCTGCCAAAATACGTACAAGCGAGATTTGTCATTTTGGGCATCGTTAGTTTTATGGACAATGCATGTTTGAAGTTTGAGTTAATGGGTTGCGATGAACCAAATGTAGAACCATTATTAGGTTACGATTATGGATACTCACCTTGTGTTGGTAAGATAAATTATTTAAAAGTCAATTTAACAATACAAAAATTACCTATCCAGGATGTATGAATAAAAAATGTATTTTTCTTTCATTTTAGATAACGAGCCTCCTGTCTTCCAAAATTGTCCACAACATCCAATTGTAGTACAAACCGATGTAAACGGTGGCCTACTACCAGTCAATTTTACTGAACCAACTGCTACTGATAACTCGGGGGCTATTGCAAGATTAGAAGTTACACCACAACACTTTAAAACTCCTATACAAGTTTTCCATAATATGGTTGTACGATACGTAGCTTTTGACTTTGACGGAAATGTTGCAATTTGCGAAGTAAATATTACAGTACCTGATTATACACCTCCCAAACTAAGCTGTCCTCAAAGCTATGTTATAGAGCTCGTAGACAAACAGGATAGCTATGCAGTAAATTTCAATGAAACTAGAAGAAGAATTAATGCAACGGACGCTTCAGGAGAAGTATTTTTAAAATTCATACCTGAAAAAGCAGTTATACCAATACGAGGTTTTGAAAATGTCACAGTTATTGCATCTGATAAATATGGAAATAAAGCTCAATGCCACTTCCAAGTAAGTCCAAATGTGAAATTATTTAACCCTAACCCATAGATAGAATATATCTATGTATGTCTATTTAACTACATGTGAATGTATATGTATTTTTGCATTTATTTCTTTGTTGTTGTATATTTAGGGGCTTGTTTTAATGTACTCTCCCAATAATTTCACGAGTTAACTTCTCTAAGATTGTCTGGAGGAGGTCGCTCGAAGCAATAAGACTACCTTTGTACACTTTTGTAATTCTCTTTTTTTATGCCCTGTATCTTTGTGTGCAATAAGATACATAAATAGACAAGAGTATCTAAATTTTTTTTTTGTTTTAGGTATCTGTGCAAGCTACTCCTTGTGTTGACTGGGAGTTAATGCCACCTGCACATGGTGCCTTAAATTGTCTTCCTGGAGATAGAGGAATACAATGTATCGCCACATGTAGTCCAGGGTTCAGATTTACTGATGGAGAACCGGTCAAGACATTTATCTGTGAAACAAAACGCCAGTGGGTTCCTACCGCTGTAGTACCTGATTGCGTATCTGAAAGTACGTTGTTTTTTATTTTATTATGTTTGTATTATTACATTAAGTAAAATTTTATTACAACTTTTATTTATCAACTATTTCTTTTAGATACTCAACAAGCCGCTTACCATGTTGTTGCTGGAGTACAATATCGAGCCCTTGGAGCAGTTTCAAACGCTTGTTTACCTCAATACAAAGACCTTCTTGCACAATACGATAATATCTTAAACGAACGCTTGTCACAACGTTGTTCAGCCGTGAATGTTAATATAAATGTCACATTTGTTAAGGCAATGCCTAGTTTACTAGATGAAAATGTAGTTAAAATGGATTTCGTCTTAGCTATAACGCCAGCTATAAGACAAACTCAGTTGTATGATCTTTGTGGTTCTACATTAAATCTTATTTTTGATTTATCTGTACCTTACGCTAGTGCTCTAATAGAACCGGTATTAAATGTATCTTCAATTGGAAATCAATGCCCTCCATTAAGAGCAATTAGGAGTTCAATTTCAAGAGGCTTTACCTGCAGCGTTGGCGAAGTACTTAATATGGATACCAATGATGTACCTAGATGCTGTAAGTTTTATGTCGTATTGATTTTATTATGTCTTTTTATTATTTCTTTTCGTATTTATATATTAATTGGTTTTTAGTACACTGCCCTGCTGGAACTTATGCTGGTGAAAAACAGAAAAGTTGCACAATGTGTCCAAGAGGATTTTTCCAGAATCAAGCACGACAAGGCTCATGTCTAAAGTGTCCCCAAGGGACATTTACTAGGGAAGAAGGGTCGAAAGACTTATCTGATTGTGTACCTGTATGTGGTTATGGAACGTATTCCCCAACAGGATTGGTTCCGTGCTTAGAATGTCCACGCAATAGTTATACAAGCGAACCCCCGCTCGGAGGATTTAAAGATTGTCAGGCTTGCCCAGTCAATACATTCACTTATCAACCAGCAGCTTCAGGAAAAGATAAATGTAGAGCAAAATGTGCACCAGGAACATATTCACCTACTGGATTAGCTCCTTGTTCACAATGTCCAAGGAATTTCTATCAAAATGTAGTCGGTAGTACGTTATGTATGGAATGTCCCACGAATATGAAAACGGTGAACACTGGTGCAACAGGTTTAGAGGAATGCCTTCCCGTTGAATGTTCTAATAGTGCATGTCAGCATGGTGGACTTTGTGTGCCCAAAGGACACGGTGTACAATGTTATTGTCCAGCAGGTTTTTCAGGACGTCGATGTGAAATAGACATCGATGAGTGCGAAAGCCAACCTTGTTATAATGGAGGTACTTGTATTGATCTACCGCAAGGGTATAGATGTTCTTGTCCAACGGGATATGGCGGTATCAATTGCCAAGAAGAAAGATCAGATTGTAGAAATGATACATGCCCGGAGCGTGCCATGTGTAAGGATGAGCCTGGCTACAACAATTTCACGTGTTTATGTAGATCCGGGTACACTGGTATTGATTGCGATATTACGGTAAGTGTAGTTTCAATAAAATCTGAACCAGATGTTTTATTTCATATAAGTGTAATTTTTTGTATAAAACCATTATTTTTCCAGATTGATCCTTGCTCGGCTAATGGAAATCCATGCAAGAATGGTGCTACTTGTACCGCTTTGCAGCAAGGACGATATAAGTGCGAATGTTTGCCAGGATGGGAGGGTCAATTGTGTGAAACAAATACTGATGATTGCATTGAAAAGCCCTGTCTACTTGGCGCACCTTGTACAGACTTAGTTAACGACTTTAGTTGCTCTTGTCCGCCTGGCTTTACTGGAAAACGTTGTCATGAGAAAATAGATCTTTGCTCTAATGGTCCATGCAAGCATGGTATTTGTGTTGATAAACTTTTTGTGCATCAATGTGTATGTGACCCAGGATGGACAGGACCATCTTGTGATATAAATATTAATGAATGTGTTATATCACCATGTGAAAATGGAGGTCGTTGTATAGATAGTATTGATGATTTCACATGTAACTGTGAAGCCGGCTATACTGGAAAGAGATGCCAACATACAATTGATGATTGTGCTTCGGAACCCTGTCAAAATGGTGCCACGTGTTCAGATCAAATAGATGGATTTACTTGCAAATGTCGTCCTGGATTCGTTGGATTGCAGTGTGAAACCGCCATAAACGAATGCTTGAACGAACCCTGTAATCCAACTGGAACTGAACGCTGCATAGATTTAGACAACAAATATGAATGCGTATGTCGCGATGGTTTTACGGGAGAAATGTGCGAAACTAACATTGATGACTGTGCCTCCGATCCGTGCTTTAATGGTGGTTCATGCAAAGATGAAATTGGAGGTTATAAATGTGGTTGCCAACCAGGTTGGTCTGGAAAACGTTGTGAACGTGATATTGGAAACTGTGTTAACTTACCCTGCCAGAATAATGCTAAATGTATAGATCTTTTCCAAGATTATTTCTGCGTGTAAGTACTGTATTATTCTCTTACGTATCTGTATTTAATTTTTCTTTTTATTTTGAAAATTATAAATAACCTGCTATATATTGTTAATAGGTGTCCTAGCGGAACAGATGGAAAACAATGTGAGACTGCCCCAGAACGTTGTATCGGAAGTCCATGTATGCATGGAGGTAAATGTCAAGATTTTGGTTCCGGCCTTAACTGCACGTGCTCACTGGATTATACAGGAATTGGTTGCCAATATGAATTTGATGCTTGTGACGCTGGTCTTTGTCAGAATGGGGCAACATGCAAAGATGAAGGAGAAGGTTACTCTTGCATGTGCGCTCCAGGATTCACCGGAAAGAATTGTGATGAAGATATTATTGATTGTAAAGAAAATTCGTGTCCACCATCAGCCACGTGTATTGACTTACCTGGACGATTTTATTGTCAGTGTCCATTCAATTTAACCGGTGATGACTGTAGAAAGAGTAAGTATTATTATATATAAATAATCATAGATATAATTTCCTTAAAGATAGATGCTAAGATAATTATAATTTTTTTTTTATAGCTATCAGCGTAGACTACGATCTATACTTTAGTGACCCACAACGTTCAAGTGCAGCCCAAGTAGTACCATTTAATACGGGTTCTGCTGATAGTCTGACTATCGCAATGTGGGTTCAATATACACAACAAGACGAAGGGGGTATTTTCTTCACGGCTTATGGTGTTAGGTAAGGTTATTTTTTATAAATGTCATAAAATACTTAAGTTACATCTTAACAAATTTTCATTTATATTTTTTATTATTTTCAGCAATTCTCATATTGCTATTAATAGAAGAACAATTATACAAGCTCACTCTAATGGTGTTCAAGTTTCTCTTTTCCCTGAACTACAAGATGTATATCTAAGTTTTGGTGAATATGCCACAGTTAATGACGGGCAATGGCATCATGTTGCACTAGTGTGGGATGGAAATAATGGAGGTGAATTAACCTTGATTACAGAAGGTTTAATTGCGAGTAAGCTAGAGGGATACGGCAGTGGCAAAACTCTACCACAGTAGTAAGTAATAAATTTAAAGATTGTTTCGGAATATGTCTTATATGTTTATTATTTGAAAAATTCCACCAAAATAATATTTCTTTACAGTGTTTGGGTTACGCTGGGTAAACCACAGTCAGATAATCCGAAGGCTTATACTGAATCGGGTTTCCAAGGACATTTGACCAAAGTACAAATTTGGAATCGTGCTCTTGATGTAACAAATGAAATTCAAAAGCAAGTACGTGACTGCAGAACCGAACCAGTCCTATACACTGGCTTAGTCCTGACCTGGGCGGGATACGATGATACTATCGGAGGCGTAGAAAGAATCGTGCCGTCACATTGTGGACAAAGAGTCTGTCCGAATGGATATTCTGGCTCTAAATGTCAACAACTTCAAGTAGATAAAGAACCACCTAAAGTGGACAGATGCCCAGGTGACTTGTGGGTTATAGCGAAAAATGGCTCGTCAATTGTCAATTGGGATATGCCAGTTTTTAGTGACAACGTTGGCGTTACAAAAGTATTGGAGAAATCTGGACATAAACCTGGCCAAAACCTTGTATGGGGAGCATATGACATTGCGTACATTGCATATGATAAAGCAGGAAACGCTGCTACGTGCACATTTAAAGTTACCGTTTTGTGTGAGTTTTCCAGAATTTATTTTCTAATTTATCTAAATGTGAATTGGGATATATCATAATTTTGTTATTATTTGCAGTTGAGTTCTGCCCGCCATTACCCGATCCCCTTGGAGGATATCAATCTTGTCGGGATTGGGGGGCCGGTGGTCAATTCAAAGTATGTGAAATAGCATGTCGCGATGGCTTAAGATTTTCACAACCCGTGCCACCTTTCTACACATGTGGAGCCGAAGGATTTTGGCGTCCTACTAATGACCCAACACTACCGCTTGTTTATCCAGCATGTTCACGTAAGTAATCATTACAATTTCCTTAATAAACACACATATACTTTCATTGCAAATTAAACCTTTACAATGCTTTAATCTTACAGCTGCATCATCTGCTCAACGGGTGTTCAAAATATCGATGTTATTCCCAAGCTCCGTTCTTTGCAATGACGCTGGACAAGCAGTTCTTAGACAGAAAGTACGAACCGCCATCAATCAACTCAACCGGGATTGGAACTTCTGCTCATACGCTGTTGATGGTAGCTATATATGTTTATTTAACAATAATTTTCATATTATATACGGTCAGATCTTGATAACAGAGAACTGGATAAGCGGGAAACTCCTGGTCCCGTCATTTCTTGCGTCTAAAACAGAGGTTTTCACTTACAGAGGTAAGTGATAGGTAGAAACCTCGCTAAGGCAGAGTTGTGAACCCTCAGGTGTGGACCTCTCTTTAACTGAGACCGGTATTTATCGTGCATGTTCGCACACTTTCGCTTGCTATTCTTTGATGTTTATGAAAATTACGGGGAACTGAATTACTTTCATTTCCTGCGCAAACCTTTGAATATTTTGTACAAGTTGATAACTAAAATATATACGGATTATTAAAAAAAATATAATATGTACGATATAATACATATATTTATTCTACTGTATCATATCTGTACCTCTATAATATAGAATCTCGAGTTAGAGAGAAACCTCTCTAATCGAAAAAGATATGGCGGCACCTTGGTCTCTCATTTACCCTCGTTCGACTGTATTTAACGAATGCCTTAAATAAGGACATAATTTGCTGTATATGATAGATGTATGTGAGTACATTAATATCTTTATTTAATAGGTACTAGGGAGTGCAAAGAACTGGACATTAATGTTAAATGCGACCACCGTGGTAATGTTCGAAATACAAGACAAGTCTCACCTCCACCCACTGCCACATCGAAGGACACTTATGTGCTGGATGCTATTATACCAGTAGAAGAGTAAGTATTCTCATAAATTTTTAGAAGTAGAATCTTTCCAGAGTAGTAAAAATTTTAATATACAAAATTGTAGCTAGATATCGGCGTGGTAAACAGACATTTCTTTAACAATAACTTAATTTCTACACATTTTAATCACATTATCAAAGAGCAAACTTCTACTATATTTTAGACACAATCATATTATAACAGATCACTTTAGACTGATTAAAATTTCTATTATAATCAACTTAAGGCACTGGATCACATTATTAGGTATAAATTGATTAGCATGACTGTTTTAAACACTTGCATGAATTTTATTGCACCTAGGGCAAGGAGTAATCGAGAAGGCCGTCAAATAGGAGATACCTACAGCGTTGAAATCTCTTTCCCAGCTGTTATGTAAGTAACACTTCACTTGCACTTTGGCACAGTACAATAAAAACAAACATATGTCTAATCTTATTTATCAATAGCTGACCCGCGCTACTACCACGATTAAAATGGAGAGTGGGAATTAGAGGATAGATAATATTTAAATAACTATTATCACACCATTAAATTTGCACAAAAAATCATAAAAATCGGTCAAAACGAACAGGAGATTTGTAAATAATAGATTAATACAACCCATCTTTAACAAAGGGAAGGGCCTTTGTTATTGCATTTGACAAAACTAAAATACGTTATTTTTAAAGTCTCAGTTGTTTAAATACATTTTTTAAATATTTTTGCTTTAAAAAGTTGCCTGTTCTGCTTTTATAGGGAATGACTTTAACTTACTTTTATTTGGTGTAATTTATTATGGTGGCATTTATGGTATAAGTTTAAAGTATATACACACTCCTTGATGATATTATATTATTTCAATCGTCTCTTCCATAATTTGCTATGCTTAACAGACAAATTTTAAATTAAAATTATACATTTTAGTGACCCAGTAATTCACAATGGAAACAATGAAAGATCAACTGTAAAACGATTACTGGAGAAACTTATACTCGAAGACGAACAATTTGATGTACGAAACATTCTGCCCAACACAGTTCCAGACCCGGCCAGCTTGAAACTCGAATCTGATTATGCTTGCCCCATGGGACAAGTGGTCATGGCGTCAGACTGTGGTATGTGTTTGAAATTTGAACGCAATGGATAAAATAATGAACATTATTAGATTCACTTAAGCTATCAACAAGGATATTAACAAAACAGTGTTTAACAATAATGACATCGCGTAGTATATTACATTACTTGAGGGTAATATTTACAATAAGGAAAGTAAATAACTAGTTTTGTTCGTTCAAATTTCGTTCAAACATGTTTATAGTATAAGTGAATTTGTTAGCAACATTTGTCAAAATGGACGTATGCCTTAAAATATAACTGTTAATTTCTTTTTTAAATGTGTATTTTTTTTATTTGCAATATTTTATGCATAGAGACAAAACTACCCTATATATTATAAACAGACAAGTATAAAATACAAATTCACTTATTACTACCTTTTGTACTAATTATATGTTTGTAAGTATCATATTTTGATAGCAATGACTTGAAAAACGCTTATATGCATAGGTTGATTGATGGGATGATAAGTAAAATTAAAACATATCTAAATCTCGAAAATGCAAGTTGACTTTTTATAAGTCGGTGTCATCAAAAAACAAAATATAATATTCACTACGGAATTCAATCTGGAATTTCTACAGGAAGTACTCTCACTGTCAATATAAGTCATAACCATGTTTTTCTTTACAGTATCTTGCGCTGTTGGTACCTACCTTGATGCAGCTAGTGACTCTTGTCAGCCGTGTCCAACAGGAACCTATCAATCTGAAGCTGGACAGCTGCAATGTACACAATGTCCATCTATTGCTGGACAACCAGGTGTTACACAAGCACCTGGTGCTAGAAGTGCAGCTGATTGTAAAGGTTTGCTTTCCTTGTACGCTCACAATGTTTTTATTTTAATCCTTTTTGGAATATAAAGAAACGCGCAAAAACCTAGATATCCCAGAAGCTAAACTAATAAAATTAAAAATATAATTTAAAAGGAATCCTTACACAGGTTTTTTCTCACTCACAAAAAGGTATCTGCCATTTGTATTTATTGGCGAAATATTTATACAAAATACATCGTTTTCAAAAAAAATAATCTGGGGTATGCCTTATTTTTTTTATGAATGGGAAATATTTCGAAGATACCTGACCCTTAAGGAAGAGATCGGCTGATATAGGTCTGTACCCACTAATAAACCTTCGATAGCCATCCTCTGCATCTATCAAATGGCTTCAGGCTCTTCGCTTAAAGCCACCCTCTTGCAATGTCGAGTCGTACACTGGAAATAGGAAGAGAATTAGGAGGCCTACGCTCAACAGTGAGACGGAAATTGGCTTTCACGTACTCCTTTTTAAATATTGCAGAAAGGTGTGCTGCAGGAAAATACTACGACGCAGAGGCAGAACTTTGTAGACCCTGCGGTCACGGTTCCTATCAGCCACGAGAAGGCGCTTTCTCCTGCATCTCTTGCCCTAAAGACCAAACAACACGTGCTACCGAAGCAGTATCCGCTGCTGAATGCAGAGATGACTGTCCTGCAGGTAAATAAGGCATATTTATACTAACATGTGTACATTTTTTTCTCGATTTTTAATCTAACTAATAACAAGTATTCAGAAAAAACACTTCCTTAAACTGTATTAATATTCAAAACGTCATTACAAGTCCAAAAATGTATTTGAACTTTAGTGGATTAGTAAAAGTGTAAATTAACAGACAAAAAAAAAACAAATCTGAATTCTATATCAAAAAATCAAAAATCAAAATCAAAAATATCTTTATTCAAGTAGGCATATTACAGCACTTTTGAATCGTCAAATTATATTTTTTTCCACACTCTGATTCTAATATACATCTGATGACGGTACTCAAGATCGGCTTAAAATCTAAAGTTACGAGGGTTCCTTCGCGCCCTGATCCGAGAAGAACCCACAACAAACTCAGTCGGGTATTTTTTTTTACCATCATCATTACAATAACAAATTAGTTTACTATATTTTAATTAAAATTAGAGCAATTTGTTCACTCCCAAGCGTTTCTATCGTCTAGGTAATCTTGCAACTTATAATACGATTTTTCTATCAACTTTCTTTTAACAAAGACTTTGAATTTATTAATTGACATCTTTAGAACGTCTTGTGGGAGTTTATTATAGAAACGTATACAGTTACCCTTAAATGAGTTGTTAATCTTATGCAGCCTACTAGAATTTATAACAAGTTTGTTTTGGTTTCGTAAGTTATATGATGTACATTCACTCTTTTTATTAAAAGAGTCAATGTTTTTATGTACATACAACAAGTTTTCTAATATATATACGCAGTGAACTGTCATTATGTTAACTGCCTTGAATTTGTTTCTTAGCGACTCTCTTGGACCCATATTGTAAATCGCACGAACGGCCCTTTTCTGCAGCACAAATATTGCATCTATATCAGCAGCATTACCCCAAAGTAGAATACCGTATGACATAATGCTGTGAAAATAGCTGAAATATACCAGTCTGGCAGTATCAACATCTGTCAGACGACGAATTCTTTTAACTGCGTAAGCCGCAGAGCTGAGCCTGTTCGATAGACCACTTATATGGGGCCCCCACTGTAATCTGTTATCTAACGTAATGCCTAAGAAAACGGTACTGTCTACAAGGTCTAGTTCCTCATTATTAAGTTTAACAATGGTTTGCATTTGTTTAACATTAGGCAGACTAAATTTAATACATTTTGTTTTATTTGCGTTGAGCAATAAATTATTAGCTTCAAACCATTGTACCACTTTATTGAGAGAGCTGTTTACGTCGTCATAATTTGTTTGTCGCCTATTAATCTTAAACAACAGCGAAGTATCATCAGCAAACAGAACAATCTCATGATCACCCTTAACAAAGTAAGGAAGGTCATTGATATAAATGAGGAAAAGAAATGGTCCTAGTATGGAACCCTGTGGGACTCCCATTTTTGTCACAGACCCCGCAGAAAGCTTGCCATTGACACAGACCTTTTGCGTTCTATTGGTTAAATATGAACTCATCAGGTCTAATGCTGTGCCCGCGAGGCCATAGTGTCGCAATTTCCCGATCAGGGTTTCATACTGAACACAATCGAAGGCCTTAGACAGATCACAGAAAACGCCAAGCGCGTCACGTGAATCCTCCCAGGCCTCGTAGATATTGAGTAATAACTGTACGCCAGCATCGGTAGTCGAGCGACCTCGAGTAAAGCCAAATTGCTTATTATGTAATAAATTATATTTTTTGAAATGTTTTAGCAACTGGTTCAACATTATTTTCTCAAATATTTTACTAAAGGTTGGGAGAACCGATATTGGCCTAAAGTTACTAGGGTTCGAAGTACTGCCTGACTTAAACATCGGTATTATTTTGCTGTACTTCATTAAGTCAGGAAATACACCACAATCTACACAATTGTTATAAATTACCGCCATGTCTGGTGCAACGATGTCAATGATTTTACAAGGTTATTAATGATTTTACAAGGTTACAAGGTTTTACAAGGTTATCCATATAAAATATGCACTTTTATGGAAAGAAAAGCACAGTACACCGTGTTATTTACAAGAACTAAGAATACCATTGTAACATCTTTTAAGGGAAAAAAAGTCCCTTAAATATTAAACTGCTTTAGTAGCTAATAATCTAGCTCGTATTCTTCATAATTGAAGGTCGTATCTGTACTTTGATGACTTCGTCACTTTCACCAACACCTTCCATAACTGCAATAAATGCAAGACAAGTGATCGCTTTGACCTGATCGGACCAGCAGCTAGGTCATTGCCCGCGTGGTCTTTTGGTCTTACCAGTTTGTACTAGATGAACAAAGTACCTGAGAATATTTTGAAAGCGCTTATTCTCGTGTCAACCCGAAGCTGCTCCAAACTAGACTTATTTGTCCTATGATATACGCAGCATCATTTCCCAGCACCGAGTCTTATAAAGGAAGTTTGGGAAAATTAAAGTTGTCTTATATATCGAATGATCTTCAATGATTTTTCCGTTATTTGGTGTGGACATGAATCATAAAAAGCAAGGATCATTAAAATCCGTTCCAGGTCTTCTTTACTTATAAATTGTGTAATAGACACAAATTTGATTTTATAAAGATAGATTAATAATATGAAATACTTTTAGGCGAACAATTAAGCACTGATGGCGGTTGTAATCCGTGCCCAATTGGAACATGGCGTGCAACAGACTCAGGCGCCTATTGTATTCCATGCTCTCCACTTACCACTACTCAAAACGCAGGCTCGACAACTCCTGACGATTGCTCCGTACCAGAATGCGGTCCAGGTAACTTTTTATTTATTTACTTATATATATATATATATATATATATATATATATAAGTGTTTGTACAATGTTATGTCAGCTATATCTTAATACAAGGGAGTTTTAATTTGTTTTATTTTGAGTTATTTATAACTCCTGTTATTGAGGGTGAGTGGGTATATACCGGATGTACCGGAGGGTAAGTGTCTGTATTTTAAGTATCCGTGTGTGCCTGTGTCTCTACCGGAGTGTTTAAGTGTTTCTGTGTACCAAAGTGTCTGTGATTGTGTGTGTGTTGGGTTGTGTGCCTCCGGTACACATATACCTGATTTTCTGTATGTGAACTGGATTGAGGGTGTTCATCGGTACCGGAATGTGTCTATGTCATTGGATGGGGGTGAGTGTATTGGAATGTGTGTCTGTGGCTGACTGTGATTTTGTGTGTATCGGAGTATGGTACGGGAGTAAATATGTGTGTGTGTGTGTGTGTGTGTGTGTGTGTGTGTGTGTGTGTGTGTGTGTGTGTGTGTGTGTGTGTGCTAGTGTTTAAATCTAAATGTTTGTGAAAATGTGTATACGTTATGTTAATTCGTTACAAGAAGTATTATATGTTATTGATTGGAGCCATGTTAAACATTTTACCTAATTGTGCATACAGCTTTTTAAAGTTTTTATCATTGTAACAAACATCAAATCTCTCCTGACCAGTTGTGTTTTTGTAAATCCGACGTTATTAATAAGGACCAACGACATTTTCGGTGACTTGTAAATTACCCGCTTTATTACAGGTTCATACATCAATATAACACTTAACGTCTGCGTCCCGTGCAAGAAAGGGACATATCAACCGGAATCCCAAGAACCACAGTGTATTCCGTGCCCAATCAACTCCAGCACTAGAGGACCCGGTGCTGTAAGTATCCTTTGTAAATTATGTCAAATAACTTTCTTTTTCAAACAAGTTTATGTTTGACTAATTTTACTTGATGTCAAGTGATGACACAGTCTGAGATGCTAGCGCGATGACCTGGTTATAGCTACTGTACCCCTTAGTGTTATACTTAGCGACAGCCAATAAAAAGGCGTGGAAATTAAATGTTCTAACATAAATTATACTCTTGATAATGATGATGAAAAAATATTACCCGCCCCAGTTTTTGTGGGCTCTTCTCAGATCATGGCGCGAAGATACCCTCGTAACCTTAGATTTTAGGTAGTCCTCTAACATCGTCTGCATTTAGAAATATTTAAGCAATATTTTTAATATTACATTCATCTAGAGGCAAATTTTATTATTTATCATCACATAACATAAAGTTGTCGTCATGCGAGTTATTAACTTAAGTTCACATTAAATTTTACATGTATTAATTAATATTATTTCCATAGAATCTTTAGCTATGTGGTCTATATCGTTTAGTAATATTATATTCGCATCGATATTGAATTACGTGCTGAAGACTTTTCTTAGTATAACATTTGGGTTCAGAAATGATTTGTTTATTTATAGATCATTAATACTAAATTTGTAATATGTCAGCTACTTTAATTGTTAAAGTAGCTAAAATATAGACTTTACTAACATCTTTAATTAATGTATCTCTTTTTAGGTCTTCATCTCTCTCAAAATTTTAATATTGAGCTATACATAACCAAATTTGCTTCAGAATTAATATCATATCACATTTTACTTAGCATTAATATGTATACTCGTACAAATTCAGTTATGTAGATCGTTTAGTAATATTATCTTGTATAGAGATTGAATTGAGTGAAAAAGACACTTGCGAGTATGATATTTAAATCAGAAATCATTAGTCATAATTATTGATTTTGTAACATCTAGCGATTGTGATTATAAATATGTCCATGTCTTTAATTAATGTATCTCCTATTAAAGGTTCATCTCTGTTGAAATTGAAATATTTAGCAACACAACAAAATTTATTTCACAGTTAACATCATATTACATTTTGTATATTTAGTACAAATTTAGTTAACATCATATTATATAGTTTATTAATATTATCTTCGATATTAATAGAATGACGACTCTTAATAACATATATTGATTACAAATCGGCGGTCATCATTATCGCGACATTTATTATATTCTCCCCCATTTTATTAATAACTTATTAACATCTACTTCCTCATCTTTCGGTCGCTCTTTGTATATTATCGGTGGTCATAATTACTTGCAATTTTAGAACAATAGTAGTAGTAAATACATTAAATAAGTTTTATTGCTGTATAAATTTCCGAGCGTATTAGCTATTGTAACTTAAGCTGTAAAAACTTACGCTGCCCCCCCCCCCCCCCTCTTCAGCTTACTATGTCTGCTACTGTTTTATTAATTTTGGCATTGTAGTTATTAATATTGTTCCGTGGAATGTGATATGTCATCAGCAAAGAGAGTACAGGTTTTCTTGGTAACACTGGGGAAATCATTGATATATGGAAAAAGAGAGGACCTAGTAGAACACCCACGCTATTTATAAGGGTTTTGGATATTGAATTCGTGAAAAAATGTAACATTCAACGCTTAGGTCCATCTCCCAAGTCCAATATGTCTATTACTACTTTAGGAGGAAAAAACTTTTAAAAAGGCCGATATTTATAACCTAGTTTCGCATTTATAACAGTAATATCACCATCATAAAGATCAGAATTAATTATAACATTGAAACACCAACATAAACTATTAACAGCGAATTAGTAGCAATTTAAAATACAAACACAACTATTAAGCGGAATATCACAAACTAGAATTTAAATTGTAACAACCGTTAATGATCCAAGTCTTAGCATGTTAAAGCTGTTTACATTGTAACACTAACGAACTAGAGCCAAGATTATCCTAAATAAGATTTATACAGACGGAAATAGTTTTACTACATTGTCTTTGATTGCAATTTAAGACGTTCTTACTGACTTACTGTAATCATTGTGCACACAAGTATTATTACTTTCAAGATAAAACTTGATTGCACTTCAAATCAAAAATAAAATATTCTTTATTTCAAAATTACTTCTGAAGTGAATTATATTAAAACGAGTCTTAATCTAAGTGATCAAGAGTCTATCAAACACTTAAGCGAACATATTATTACTGACCGTTATACATGTAAAGACATTTAACTTATCCTACCCCGGAAATCGTATCGTAGGCTTTGTGAAATATCAACATGAGAGTAGTCTTTTGGATATTTCTGGCTGGGCTGGCAAAATGCCACTGGCTTATGGCCCAAGAGGTACTCGAAGCACATGGGACAAGACAGGTTATGCGACTTGGCTATTCTACCTATTGAAAATTCTATGGTCCGATCTAAACTGTGATTATGTAATAGACTTTTCTTAACAAATACCTTATTGAAATGGAATTCTTATATCATTGTAAATGAATGCAGGTTTCTTCAAGACGTTGTTACTTCATCGAAAGGCTAGCGAATGGAAGATGAAAGTGAAGTCTCTTGCCGAAGGCTTGCTTGGAGACTTTAGCTCATTTCCTCTCGCCTAAGAGAGGAGGCCTATGCCCAGTAGTGGGACGTATAATAATTGTTATTGGTGTTGGATAACTACTTAAGTCATACTATTAATTTGGCACGGGCCCCTGACGGTATAGTACGCCAACTCCACTGTATAGGAGTTTGTACTGATTAGAATGTTATCACAAAAATGTTTAACAGTAACAGCACACAAAATAAAGAAAAATTGAAAGTAGATGTGGCAGCACCTAGGACTGCCCCGCGCTTCGTCATCACGGCTTATTTATAATTAATTTAAAAAATGGGAGACAAAATATATAATTCAAATAAATGCTTTTTAGGCATCCTTATCAGACTGCACAAATCCATGTGATATCAGCGGTCCCGACATGCACTGTGACAGCAACGCATACTGCCTCCTCATCCCCGAAACGAGCGAATTCAGGTGCGAGTGTAAACCTGGATATAACGGCACTGGAAAAGTATGTTTTGGTAAGTATTTTGATGACAAAACTTCCTTAACATCGTTGTGATTTGAAAATCGATGAAACGAAAAAGCGACTGTAAGAGACAAACACATAAATTCATAAGATTTAACGTCGGAGAAAATAAGATATTAAGCATTATACGATGTGTTAGGAGACCCTTCCCGAAAACAGACACACGATAGTACCAATGATACCTTTGATGATGGGATGGAGAAAAATCGATAGTGATGTTAAAAAACCATATTTTTAAAATGTTTTATTAGCAGTTAGTTAGTATAGCTTAAATGAAATAGTTTCATAAAAATAACAAGCTGTACTAAACAAACGGAGCGTAAATAATTCTAACAAAAACGTTTTAGAAGTATAATTTTTTTAAATCAGTATCAAAGGTATCATAACTGTTATCGCCTGTCTTCGTTTCCGGGAGCGGTTTTCTAACACCTTGTACACGAGATATATGTATTTAATGGCGTCGATGACGCAGTGGTGCGAGTACTCGCTTTGCTAGCAGATGTCCGGGGTTCGAACCCCGGTAGGGCAAATTTAGGAAATTGTATTTGCTATTTTGTCAGTCTGGATTGGAGGCTTCGGCCGAGGTTAGTAGAATTTGTGTTCCGATACGATGCTGTGTAGAAAATATAAGAGGTTAATTTTCACTTACCAAATTAGCTTTTTTCCCATCTTACACTGTATCATCACTTACCATCAGGTGTGATCTCAGTCTAGCTCAAACCTGTCATCAATATAAAAAAATATACAAAAAACAATAAGACGGTTCAACAGACAAATTTAATCTATCTGTAGAGAATAATAATTAATTTTCCCTTATTCACGTAAGGGTTTATATGAGTCAATTGTCAACATTAGAATATCGTCAAATGAATAAATACCAAAAGCATAATGATAATCAAATATATAATTTGAAGCAACACAAACATCACAAAATTACATAAATATTCATTAACCGCATTTGCATTCTGGCTACATTGTATTATTATTTATCAACGTGAATGAAGGGTATATATATGTACAATGAAACAAATTTGAAAACAGTTTTAATTTCGGAATTTTTCTCGTCCATTATCCAAACCCCTGAAAACGGTTTTGATCAAACTTTTAGTGGAAGATGATGATTTATGGAACAATACATACATACATAGCATCACGCCTCATTCCCATAGGGGTAGGCAGAGACCACGTCCTTCCACGTGCCACGATCCTTGCATATCTCCTTCGCTTCTTTCAATCTCATTAAATCTTTCCTACAAGTTCGTCGGTTTAGAGTACTCTTGATCTGGCCGTTATTTCAAATTTTCTGGATTTGGTCCATGAACGTTTGCCTTTGTCTTTCCCTTCCAACTTTCGCATTCACTCTTGACTCATAAATCCTTTTTGTAAGTCTCCTTTCATTCATTCTCTCTACATCCCCAAACCATCTAAGCATACTTTTCTCAATTTTAGTCACTACGTTTTGGCACCAACACTCCAGCATGCACAGCCAGTCGAGCCCTTTGAGACACCAACTGGCTATTCATAAAGGCGTGCAGTGCACCATTTACCATATTCACTGCATTCACTCTCCTTCAATATCACTTTCACTAAAACAATAAAATAATTATATATATGCGATAAATTTACATTATTATGATTGACATTTTAGAAAAATCAAACAAATATATAGCTTAATAAATTACTTTAATGGCGGTATATGATTTTATGAAAAAAATTACTAGATCCATAAATGGGGTAATATAATCATTGAAATTACAAAAACGTCAAAATATCCAAAATTCAATTGATATACCTTACATTTATTTGTAATTCTTTATAATTGTCTAAATACGAAGAAATTTAATTGTCCCTCGTCATTTTATCTAGGAGTGAACATATTGTGGTATATATATAGATAGATAGATACTAAGCTGCTCTATTTGAAGAATGTGCTCGGATTGTATCACGTTATCTGATTATAACATTCTATGATTAATGTTCAAGTATGTAATGCAAGCAATGTATAAGAAAAAATAAAAGTGCGTGCGTACAAAGTACACATGTCAGAAGTGAAACTTCTTTGGCAAACAAATTCTTGTTTATATTTATACAAATCTAAAACTATAGATTTCCATGACGAAAATGAATACAAATAATTTATTGATATCTGAAATAACGAATTTTAAATAAAAATGTCACGTATTTTGTCAATATTAGAAATTATTAATTAAACTTTGTTTTTTAATTTAAAATTTAGAAAAGACAATTTATGAAATATTTTTATTTTATATTTCATGAATAGTATAATAAATGACGAGTGGTGAAATCCAAATGCCACGAAAACGCTGCCAATCTTCGTGACGCTAATCACGCGTTTAAAGAAGTTTCACTTCAAAAATTATCCTGAAGTTTTGTGAAATCATGACGCAAGTAAAACTTAACGACGAATAAATCAGAAGATATGGAATAAAAGTTTCATTATTAAATATTACAGATCTCTGCCTTGACTTCTGTGACAATGGAGGCGAATGTGTGAAAGATGCCAGAGGCGAGCCATCCTGTAGATGCGCCGGTTCTTTCACCGGTCGCCATTGTAGGGACAAGAGCGAGTTCGCATACATTGCAAGTGGAGTAGCAGGCGGAGTTATCTTCATCATATTCCTTGTACTGCTCGTTTGGATGATATGTGCCAGGTATGTCACCCTAACCATATCTTTGTCTAAACTAACACTGAGCGACATAGACTATATTACTTTATCAAAAAATATAGGGATCTTTAATAAAAAATGCATTAATACAACTCAAGGTATGAAAAAATTGGTCACTAAAAATCTGTCATCGCGTGCACTATGGAAACTATTAATGATAGAAAAAAAAATGTTCTACGGTATTATAGAACGTATTAATATCTACAAAAAACTAAACTACAAAAAAAACTAAACTANAAAGTCCGGAATACCATATGTCCAACTACTGTAGTTATTCAACTGTAGCTACTTTTTTGCATTTTAAAAGTTAATAAAAGTGCCCACAATAATCAAACCATATTATTCATACCTCTGTTTTAATCATTATTCTGTTAAATAATGATTTATTAAAAACCGTTTCAATGCCTGTGAAACACTTTTAAATCAGACATTTCATTCAAAAGTATATCTTCCACAGATCGACGAAGAAGAGAGAACCAAAGAAGACACTCACACCGGCTATAGATCAAAACGGATCGCAAGTCAACTTCTACTACGGAGCTCACACTCCTTACGCTGAATCAATAGCACCATCCCACCATTCTACATACGCACACTACTATGACGACGAAGAAGATGGCTGGGAGATGCCCAATTTCTATAACGAAACGTACATGAAGGAGAGTTTACACAACGGAATGAATGGAAAGATGAATAGTTTAGCGCGATCAAACGCCAGTATCTACGGGACAAAGGAGGATTTGTACGACAGATTAAAAAGGCACGCGTATCCCGGTAAGAAAGGTTGGTATTTTGAGCACTTAGATTAGTGCGCACTTTCTTTTCTAATTTTATTGCAGCTTTACACACGCTAGCTTCGTTTTGAGCTATTTCTTTCTCCTAGAAACTCTCTTATACAAGGTGTGAAGAAGCCGCTCCCGAAAACGAACACAGACAGTACTAATGACATTTTTGATGTTGGTCGCGGCCGCGGTGGCCAGAAGTCATTGACCCGGGCGGTGACGTCAGCTGTTTAAATTTCTAAAGTAATGTATTGTTCATGAAACTATCGTTTCTTTTAGCTAACGTGATGGAGCGTAAATAACGCAATTAGGGTACCTTTTTCCGTCCCATCATTTAAGGTGTCATTAGTACAATCATCTGTCTTTGTTTTCGGGAGCTCTCCTAAGACCTTGTATGTTACTTCATAAAAGTATTACTTCAATAAGCGGTAAATTAAAACCCTACTAGGTTGACACGTTATCATTTTAGACTGTATCATCATTTACCAGCGAGTAAAATAAAAAATGTCGCCAACATATTGAAATAACACAAGTCACCAACCTTCCCTAAACTTTATGTGGAAGTACTTTTGCGGGCCAGTTAAAGGGATTATTTCTATAGCTATGGGTCCCCTAAATGATACTTTGGGAAATAGTGGTGACATCAGGTATAGATTTCATAATTCAAAATTATTATGAAAGCATACTTGAACAAATTTTTCATATTGTTTCGTTTTCATTAACATTTTATCAAGTATTTGTATGACTTCATCTCGTAAAACTCACTGGAAAAGCAAAAACAATCACAAAACCATCAAGATGCAAATTACCTTGTAATATCTTCTACCAGATTAGCATGCTTCAATTTTAAGTTGAATCAGCATAAATCATCAGTTAAGATATAAATGTATGCTTGAATAAAGATTTTGAAGTGAAACTTCTTTAGGCGCATGAGAGTAATTTTTTACGGATGAAACGCGTGATTAGGGTCACGATGATGGGCAGCGTTTGTTATGCTAATTCGTTTGAAGCTTAGGTAGTTTTAATATTTACAAATAACATGTGGCATTTTAATTTGCCACTCGATATTTAATATACTATTTTTCATAAAATATTTCATAAATTTTAAATTTAAAACCAAAATTTAATTAATCATATCTAATATTCACAAAAAAAAACACCTGGCATTTTTATTTACAATTTGTCATTTGAGATTTTAATAAATTATTTGTACAATTTTAATATTTTAATGATAATATTAAATTCATTAACTTCCTAGCAAGTCTCCCTCCTTCTATGTCTCGGAAATCTAAAATTCTAGATATGTATAAATATATACAAGACAAAAAAATTAGTATGCCGAAGAAGTTTCACTTCTGACATGTGTACTTTGTACGCGCGCACTTTTTTAATCACCTGAAAGGGGTCCCCCACCTCTTTGTACCATCTATATATTAGTTCACCACCTTACACTACTCGAAAACTAACAAAGATTACAAGCACACGTATATATTGAAGTAAAACTTCTTTAGACACCCTTTACTTGAGGAGTATGTTAAAAGATTCGGGACATTACGAAAATATGCTTTACATATATAAAGACATGTTTTACTTTTTTGACAGATTTAAAAGAAAGTATGTATGTGTTAAAAATGAATGAATTACTCATCAAATGTTTACTCTACGCTGATGATCAAGTAATACTTGAGTGAGTCAATACATAGAATGTGGTAAATAGTGCTCTGCACGCCTTTATGATTAGCCAGTGTCTCAAAGGGCCAGACTGGCTGTGCATGCAGGAGTATTGGTGCCAACACTTATTTATGGTAGTGAAAGGCCAGGTTAAAAGTAATCTGATCCGACGAACTTGTATGAAAGGTTTAATGAGAATGAAAGAAGCGAAGGAGATGTGCAAGGATCGTGGCAAGTGGAAGGACGTGGTCTCTGCCTACCCCTATGGGAATGAGGCGTGACACTATATGAAATATAATATTTTACTTTAGTCATGAGATTTAAAGCGCATCGGTTTTCTTATTTAATTACACCACATAAAGACACACATGACAATATCAAATTATTAATTTAAGTACATCTATAGAGGAATATACAAAATTTACTGAATGCTATGATGCAACATTGAAATTGTATTTGATATTTCAGATAAGAGTGACAGTGACAGCGAGGGTCAATAAACAACGAGATGGATTACGTTATTGTCGCATTCTGGTCAAACTTACATAATACTTTATCGTATTAGGGTCATCTCTCGGTATTAATTCAAACAAAACCTTTGAATTTTAGAAGTATTGAGTTGCGAGCGCAAGAACAGCTTAACTAACAATTTCTTCAATGTTTACTGACTTATATACAATATCACTCATAATTTGGTCCCAAAATCGAGAATTAGGGCCGATAGTAGCTATGTCAAATATCATCATCGAAAGAAGTTGATTGAATTTTTGTATAATTACGAGTTCATTGAACTCTTTGGGCACCAAAATCAAGCATTAAGACCTACAGTAACTGACTCAATGTCGGGAGCGGTTGTGTACTGATAGCTTTATAATAACGAGTTCAGTGAACATTAAATGTCGTTTATTTATTTCTACCAAAAGTTATTTGGAAAGAAATTGCGATGTTCATATTTTAGTTATAGGTTGTTTTTACTCTCGCAGACTCAATACTCTTTAATACCGAGATCTTATAAGTTTCGATAAAACTTTGTACTCTGTTAGCTTTATTATTAGTTTTAAAGTTTAAAAGGCACGTGGATTAACACACTCACTGTTTAATAACAGCCCCACCAAATATATTTTGTATGTCACAAATCACTTTAAGGGTCAATAAATGGAATTAATATATTGTATACAATCTAGATTGTTTTATAAATACAAATCATTATACAATATATAAATATTGAGGGATTATCGACGTATATAAAAAATTAGAGGAAAGGCCAAGAATTCACGGCTTCAATATTTGAAAAAGAACGTTCCGTCATCTAAATAATACAAGGTAAATAAATTGGTAGAATTTTTTAATTATTGTAAATTTACCCTTAACGCATTATTTTACAATAAAAATAACAACGACAGTAACAGATATTATTGTTATTTTCAAATGTACTGTAAAATAACTTATTAAGGGTTTGATTTCATTTACAGCTATTTCTATCAACTAATGCTGCTAATTATTTCATGAAATGTCAATTTAAAATACAAGGCTGCAGTTATCTAGTACTAGTAATAAAAGCAAAAAATATGAAATAAGATGGAATAAATAATAACTCGATCTAGATTGTTTTATCAAAAACAGTGAATGTGTTGATGTTCTGAGATTACAATCAACGATAAATAATGCTCAAAATAATTTAAGGCAAAAGCCTAGTGTTCAGGCCTTTTTTCGATATTAATTAAATAATCCTTTTTATGTCACATATGAGACAATAAACATTCCAACATATAATAAATAAAACTTTCGATATTTAACACATTCGAAACAAATAAATCATGAGAATAATTACAAAAAAATATTTGAAAAATAAAGAAATAAACTTTTGATATTTCATTTGAGTCATTCCAAAAAACGTTTATTAAATATTTAATGAAATTCGAAATGTTCTATAATTTTTTTTGTAATTGAGTAAACCTTCTGTTATTTTAATTTTTTTGAGACATTCCATGAGCTAAGTAAAGAAATAAACTTATTAATTGACAAATTTGAAATAAATAATGCAATAACTATTATTAATGGAATGGAACAGCTACTTTGATACTATTTTTTAAAACGTTCGAAGTCACATTCCATAAATAAGGACTTGATATTTTATTTGACACATTCCAAATAAACATTCCATAAACGATTAAACTTTTTATAAATCCAATGTAAATAAGCTTTTTTTTAGTTATGTGTATATTTATGACCTCAGATGTGGTTTTTATTATTAGTTTTAATGTAGTTTCTTCTTTAGAATAAGATACGGACATGAGTTGTGTTGATTGTAAGTCAAATGTTTATGTTTTGTATTATAAACCGGACTGTACTTAATGTATTTTATATGATAATGTAAAAAGTGCGTGTGTATATTATGAGAGACTGTATTGAATGTGTTTTTTTTTATATTACGCGAGTATAGGATGATTATTTAATAAGCATAATAATAGTTTTATACAGGAACATAATTTTTTTACAATGATTTAATCAGAAATATACAAATTAACCATTGATTTTACATAATAATTAAAAATACTCAAGGTTATCTCGTGGTTCGTATTCCATCACAATGATTACCACATTAGTGATTACAGTTATATTTTTTTTTTACAAAAATAAATTAACATTTATGTACTGATGATTTGTTTTATTTCTTCACTTAAATGTGTGTGTTAAGGACCAACTAATATACGGAAATATACATATGATATAACATGTTGTGTTCGGAGAAATATGAACAAGTGATTTGAGAATCATAAATACAATGCTGAGACATCTCGTGATAAATAAAGAAGTAGGTATACCGAGGCTGGCTCTACAAAGGATGCCTCAGTGAATCTTTAGTACGAGGTGTTGGTTCTGTACGAGGTGAGTCAGATGTGGGAGGTCAGGGGACTTGAGGGTAGGTCGGAGGTCACTTGTAGATATGTGTTGGGCTACAATATAGCAAAAGTAAAGATATGTTTTAGGCTATAATATAGACAAAGTAAAGATAGTCGTTGAGCTACAATTTCCCCAAAGTAAAGATATGTCTTGAGTTAGAATACAGACAAAGTAAATATATGTCTTGGGCCAGAAAATAGCCAAAGAAAAGATGTGTTGGGCTATAATATAGCCAAAGTAAAGATATGTTTTTGGCTATACTATAGCCAAAGGAAAGATAAGTGTTGGTCTACAATATAGCCAAAGTAAAGATATATGTTGGGCTACAATATAGCCAAAGTAAAGATATGTGTTGGTCTACAATATAGCCAAAGTAAAGATATGTGTTAGGCTACAATATAGCCAAAGTAAAGTTATACTTTAGGCTATAATATCGACAAAGTAAAGTTATGTCTCGGGCTACAATATAGCCACTGAAAGATTACATTACCATGTACTGTATAGACACATGAAGGCTAACACCATATATCGAGTTGTTAACAGTGATGCCGTTGTAGAACACCCTATTTAGGGTCACGCTGTATCATCTATGTGAGTTACTGAGGTGTCCACATAAATACAAGTAAATAAATTATAATAGATAGCTTAGTTACGAATATTGCCTTCACAAAGACTGCGATGTCGTCATGATTTTTGGCAATGTATTATAATTAAGGTTATCGCCAAATATGAGTACAAAGACATGACATAACATGAGGACATGTCGACCGTGCTCACAGTCTGCATTACACTTTTAGCCATCTAGTAGTAAGTAATAGGACTCCAAAATCTTTCCAAATTTAGGTATTTGTTTGGAATTTCAATTTGACTCAAACTTTAATCCCAACACAAGATGGATAGCCAAAAAGGCAATGAACAATGAAATAATTTCCATTAGTTTCTTGACTGACCAAATTGTGTTTTTGGTTACATATACCCAAAAAATATAAGTTTTTCTATCAGTTTTACAGTTATCAAAAGGTTAAAGGCACAAAAAACCAATGAAGAACTTTCCCTTTTTTAGTTATCTATGCAAATTGTATTTTTAGTTAGATATTACTGAAAAACCGAAGGTTTTTCATCAGTTTTTAACTGACAAAAGGTTCAAGAAACCGATGAAAAGTTTATGTTTCTGATTACATATTCCATGATGCTGACATTAAAACCTATCGGTAGTTTCAATACGATATCGCCTATAAATCGTTCGACATAAAAATAATCACTGGATCCAACCTCAATTAAGAAAAGCGAAGTTAGCTTAAGTCGGGTTATAAGTATTCTGGATGTTATCCAAATGACTTCGTATCTTGCAATGTCATTAATTAGTCGAATAAGTTAAGAAATAGGATATTTATTTACCTGATAGTATAGAATTATTGGTGCCTGCACATGATTTGAATATGAGACTCGACAAGGAATCACGTGTCATATTTTATCGCTGACAGAAAGGAACATTTATGTCGAATGTCAATTCAAAGGGGAATTGAAATGGAAATCTCTCAGTATATTTTGTTTATATCTGAATCCAGTTGGAATATGGGGAAACTATTTCTTAGTGAGCGTCTACGTTGTCTACGTAAAAAAAAGCTTATGTATACCAAAAATTTCATTTAAATCAGTTCCGTAGATATGGCGTAAAAGAGCGATAGACAAACAGCATTTATAATGTAAGTACAAACACTCATCATTTTTAATAAAAATATTCAAATCAAATATATTTTATTGCAAGATCAAGTGTACAACACACAATCTACCATACAATGGCGTGCAACATCTGTAATAGGACAAAATAATATTATTTTGAAACAATTGCTTCATCCTTATGGCAGGTATTTACATTATTAAAATAATATTCACATTAATAAATAATATTACAGTTTTATATGAAAACGTATGAAAACAGTATGAGTGAGCTTAAAAATTGCGTCTCGTATGAATTATTTTATTTATTTTGACTTTCATTTAAATAGTCCTTAATACAGTAATAACATTTAGATATTAGCCATTTTTTCAATTTATGTTTATATATATTAATATTATGTATGTCTTTAAGAGGGTTAGGTAATTTATTATAAATTTTAACAGACATGACGTGACAGTTTCTATCATAAAGCTGTGTTCTTGTACTGGGTCTAACTAAATGATTTTGAAATCTAAATCGCCTAAATTGTGTCCCATCATACCGTTTTTCAAACTGGTCTAAATGTGTTTTTACATACAAACACACTTCATATATGTATAGGGAAGGTACAGTTAACACATTTAGTTCTTTAAAAAGAGGTCTACAGGAAGTTATTGGACTTACATCGCAGATACTTCTAATACATCGTTTTTGAGCTATAAACACCTTATTAATATTACTAGAATTTCCCCATATAAATATGCCATATCGGAGTAGAGAAGAAACATATCCATGATAAGCTTGAATAGCCGTTTTTTTGTCTGTTATTTTTGCTAATTTCCATATCGCAAAAGAAAATGAGCTGATTTTCATAGAAAGACGATTTATATGTTCCGTCCATGAAAGTCTATCATCCAGTTCTATACCTAAAAATTTAATACTATTTGTTTCATTGATGGATTCATTTTTATATCTAATATTAAGTTTTTGTTTCGTGCCATTTTTATTTATAAATTGGATATATTTTGTTTTAGTAAAATTAAGTTTTAAGTTGTTTCTGTCTGACCAATTTACGACATCTGTAATCGTATTATTTATTTCATTGTTATAAACGTTTATATTATTACAAGGTATTACTATAGATAAATCGTCGGCAAATAATGTGCATTTGTAGTTTGTTATATTTGGTAAATCGTTGATGTAAATTAAGAATAGAAGTGGACCCAATATACTTCCCTGTGGTACACCTACTTTTTTAAATCTTACTTCGGATTTCACTGTTTCTTCAACATTACGATTATTTATTCTATTTATTAGTACATGCTGTGTCCTATTACTAAGGTAACTTTTGAGCCAGTCGTTGGCTACTCCTCTCAAACCATAGCTATTACATTTATCAAGAAGTATTCCAATCGAAACATAATCGAGTGCTTTACACATATCAAAAAACAAGACAGATACTGGCTTCTTATTATCAATACAATTTAATATATCTTTAATAAGCGTAAATATTGCTATAGTAGTTGATTTGCCTTTTTGAAACGTTACCTTACCTATCTATTTTAAACTAATATTATAAACAGGAATCATGTGTTTTTGTATGTATGAATGTTTGTAACGTTTTCTCACAAAAACTACTGAATCGAAATATTTTTTTGACAATTTGAAAGCTGCATTTTCACTGAGAGACATTGGCTATATTACTTTCTCAAAAAAAAATGTCATCTTGTCATGTCGTCGCGTGCGCTGCGGAAACTATTGAAGATAGAATAAAAAAATGTTCTACAGTATTATAGAACGTATTAATATCTACAAGAAAGCCCATGATACCATATGTCCAATTACTGTAGTTATGCCACTATAACTACTTTTTCGGATTTTAAAAGTTAATAAAAGTGCCCACAATAATTAAACCTTGTTATTCATACATCTGTATTAATCCTTATGCTATTAAATATTATATTAAAGACCTGCAAAATACTTCTAAAATTTGTTACGCACCCTTGGATTCAGGTTTATCATCGAAGTGCAATAGTTATTATATTATAATGACGGACAAGTGGCAGACGGTATGCAGAGCGCCAAAGAGGATTTATGCTTAGTTCAGTGGTCGGCGCGTTGGTACTGGCAAGCAAGGCTGGAATTACGTTCCGTATTGAAAATTAGAAGAAAGGGATTTATGTTTGAATTACGACTTCGTATGGAAGATTGAATCGCTGTAAAACTGTAACTAAGAAAAATCTGATAAAGAAGGAATAAATAATTGTATCGACACGAGTATGGCTTTGCTTTTACAAATGATTAAAATCGGACATTTCAGTCAAAAGATATAACGAGTTTTAAAATGTCAATCTAAAGAAGAAGGCAGCGAGCCTCATAACTGGGCCTGCGACTGGTGAGTTAGCTCATATTCCAAGGATACCAGTGATACCCACCGATATATTAAATTTACCGGTAATAACCTTTGCCTTCACTAGTAATTTAAAAATATATTAGTTAGATAGATAGTAGTTGTAAAGTAAAATCTGTATATTGATTAGATTATGAATGTTAGTGTGTATCTAATAATCTGAAAAGAAGTAATTAAAAACTAAGTGAAACATATTGATATAAAAAATACTTTTATTATTAAAACCAAATGCAATTAACAATTCAAATTTAACAATTATTACTTTGTTCCAACACACTATAATATATTTCGAGTATAAAAAAATATAATTTAAGTAATATATACATAACACAAATTCGTTAATAAATTATTGAATATAAATTTTAAAAAATGTGTTTCATTACTATTATAAATGTTTTTGATATATTAACAAGAGCTTATAAACTTCGTTCAAAGTTAAAAAAAAATGGAAGTTGTAAAACAAAAAATCTTATAAGACTTATAATTTACTTTGCATGTTTCTTATAGAAGTCTTTCATATAACTTGCCAAAGTTTCTACTTCCTCCAAAGTCACTGCATTATAAGTTGAAGCACGAATCCCACCAACATCCCTAGGAAATAAATAAATGAATATATTATTTCTTCAGCCTCTAAAAAAAAGAATGTAACCTTAATAACAACAACTTCTTATATATAAAACACGAGAGTCACAATGTTCGTTCCCATACTCCTCCGAAACGGCTCGACCGATTCTTATGAAATTTTTTATGCATATTAGTAACTGGCGTAACTGCCTCAGTGGTATAGTGGTTAGCATGTTCGATTACAGACATGAGGTCCTGAGTTTGAGTCCCGGGTCAGGCCAATTCGAAATCGATATTGAGTTTTCTATTAAGATTTTCTCAATATTTGCACGAAGTTGAGAAGTTGGCGGCGTGATCCATCCCCGTGCCTCGGAGAGCACCTTAAGCCGGCGGTCCTGCGCCTGATCTCTCTCCGGTCATGTCGGATCGGATTTTGAGAGTGAAGGTGATAGGGCTATGCTTTAAAAATCCTATCTCTTATATTTGAGGAGGCCTGTGTCCAGCAGTGGGACGTTAATGAGCTGCTACTTACCTTTTTTACCTTTTATAAAATAAAAATATTTCCTAAATTCTCTTTTCGAAATTTTAAATTCTAAAACAAAATTTAAATATGTAATAATTTCCGATATAGACAAAAAACAGGTGGCATTTTTATTTATTTGAGATTTCAATAAATTAGTTGTATTAATTTTTTAACAACACTTAAAAATTACTTTGCCAAAGAAGTTTCGCTTCTGACATGTGTACTTTGCACGCGCGCACTTTTAATTTTTAATGTAAATATTCTTTACTGTGATTTCCGCTGTCAAACTAAAATATTATTTCATATATGTATGTCGGAGTACAGTAGTCTGTGGAACGCTGGCGCCATCTATCTATGTCGTGAGCCGACGGTGGACGTGTTCTCGAGGGACAGTCCGCCAGAGCGGTCGACTAATGAAACTGTCGCGATCCTGGCTATTATTGTTAATGAGTTTGTGTAAATTGATATCCGGAACATTAAGTGGTTGAACATTATAACCTGAGTTACTTAATAAAGTGTTTGATTGCACCAACATTACCCACCAACGCCCACACAGTATTGATGTGATCCACACTAACGATGATATCGGCGGAGAACCCTATGCCCATACTTTATGCTTCTTCTCATTCTCTCTTATTATCCGACATGTATATTAAATAATGTTTTTTTTATGTAAATACATTATACCTGTGCCCTTTAAGTTGAATTAAATTCAGTGCTTCAGCTCCTTTCAAAAATTCCTTCTCCAGTGCATCATCACCGGTTGGTGAACCAATTCTGAATGGGATATTCATTTTACTGCGCACATTCTTAGCGACTGGAGCGTAGTAAAAGCCATTTGATTCCTCAATAATATTATATATTAATGAAGATTTGTTTGTAGCTAATTCTTCCATTTTATCGAGACCTCCTAATTTTTCAATCCATTGTAAAACTCTTCCCATTATGTGAATCCTGGAAATTCATATAGTACACTGAGTTATTTCCATACCTTCTCTTTTTTTATCTCTAATTTCTCTTAAGATTACTATTTTAATGAAATGATGTTAAGGGCAGTTTTAGACTACATAAAATATTCAACAAATGTAATGTATTTAATTGTATAAGGAATAATACTGTATTATATAATATAGCTTGGTAAGTAAAACGTTATTTTTGTATCCTTTAGAGATAATTATATAACATCGCAGACTTTTTCTCAATATTTTTAAGATATACAATTCCCAAACACATTAATTTCATTTAATCGCAAAAAAATATATTTGATACGACATCACATTACAAATAAACCGAATAATCTATGAATTATTCGGTTTTTCTGTACTATAATATATAAATTATACGTAGAAACTCTCCTCATGAATCAATCTACCTTGCTGAAACTGTATTAGAATCTGTTGGTTAGTTTAGTAAAGTTTATTTATCTATAAGTTTTTGAACTTCTATAGGCACATGGGGGTAAAGTTTTTACGGATGAAACGCGCGATTAGAATCACGAAGATGTGCAGCGTTTTTTATACTAATTCGTTTGAAGGTTATGTAGTTTTAATATTTACAAATAACACGTGGCATTTTAATTTGTCACTTGTCATTTAGTTAATAAAGTATTTCATAAATTCTCTTTTCTAAATTTAATTAACAATTTCTAATATTGACAAAAAAGCACGTGGCATTTTTATTTATCATTTCAAGGCATTCGTCATTTGAGATTTCAATAAATTATTTGTATTCATTTTCAACACTTTTAATATTTAAATGACCATTAAACTCCTGACATATATTCCTTTTAATTTCTTTTTAGATTTGTATAATTATAAACAAGACTTAAAATGAACTTTGTCAAAGAACTTTCACTTCTGACATGTGGATTTTGTACGCAAGCATTTTTTATTTTGGAGATAACTTACGCAAACATGGGAGGTGTGTTAAGAATGGAGTCTGCTTTAGCGTTGACTGTCCAGTCGAGAATCGAGGGGCAAATTGGTAATGCTTGATTGAGAAGATCCTCCCTCACTATGACAAGAACTACACCAGCTGTACCAATATTCTTTTGAGCTCCACCATATATGACACCAAACTGGTGACAAAAGTAATATTTATAGGTCTCCGTTCCAGCTATATTTTATGTCTCAACGAAGAGTTAGGAGACAGCTTCCGAAAACGAAGACTCGATAGTAATAATGACACCTTTGACGATGGGACGAAAAAAAAATTAGTCCGCTCTTCTGTGTGCGTTGTTAATTTATATAGTTAATTATGAAACTTTGCTTGAGAAAGGCTTTTCTCCAAACCTGGCAGACTCCTGTACCATCACCAAAACAGACTAAAGGGAAAAAACAAACAAAGTATTTTTTTTTACAACGTGCCCTAAGAATACTGAGATTTTTTTATGTTTTATATTTTCACAAATTTAATAAATGGGATATAGAGTTTATTAGCTACCGAAAACATCGATGTTTTTAAGATATATCGATGTTTATCGTACATCGATACTTCAGCAATAAGAAAAATTATAAAACATCTATTAAAAGCTCCAGTAAAAGATTAAATAGGTTCTTTCTATGTTACGAATACAAAAATATCATACTTGATGCTGTAGGAATATTTTTTTTATATCACTTATTCATTTCACTAATATTCCCTAAAGCATCATGTTAGGAGACCCCCTTAGCTATAGAAGCAATCCCATTTTACTGGCCCATAAATTTATTTAGAAGACATATAAGTTTAAGGAAGATTAATGAAATTGGCTATTAGACAATAACATTTGCGTATACAGACGAAATTCTTGAGGTTTGCGTCACAGGAAAAACCAGTGCGTTAAGGAAACTGGATTGTATGGAAAAGCTGTCATTGTATTGTTTGATAAGTATAATTAAACTATTATCTTTTAATATGTAAGGCTTGATTGATTTATAAAGAGTCAAATTAGCTACAGTTTCAAACACTTACCTTAGAAACATCGACTTTCTTGGACATAAAATTAGAAGACATATCAGCTACTAATGGCACTCCCTTTGTGTCGGGTATAGAATCAAATTCGACACCTGAAATTAACAAATTAAATTCAAACTCAAAGATTATTCAAGTAGGCTTCTACAGCACTTTTGAATCGTCAAATACAGTTGTTTCCCATATTTCAATGTACGTCTGATGATAATATCAAAGAACGACTTGGAATCTAAAATTAAGAAGATTCTTTCGCGCCCTTTTCTGAGATCTCGGTCCATTTTTTTATCATCATCATTACAATATATATTTTTAATTTATTCTATTTCGATTAGAGCAATTCATTCACTCCCACGTGTTATGTATCTGTGAACTTTGTAGTTAGTCTATGATTAGTCTGCAATAGACCTTATCCCTACCCAATCGCAGCTTCGGCGCGCGGGGGGAGGGGTTGGACTCTGCAATGGAGTGGTAAAAACAATATGAGCAATAATTTTTGAAATGTGATAATTAATTGAATTACCTGAAGAATACGACTCTATACCCGAAACTAAAAGACCTTACATCACGCTTTTTTATCTTCTAAAGTAATCCTTCCAATTATAGAACGATAGCAGAATGTATTATCGCAATATGAATTAAATTCTCAAATCCTGGATTGTTAAAAGTGACATCACAGTCAAAGTGCTTTTGGAATATTTCTTAATTTAATTATTTCTTAATAAATTAAAAACGCTTGAATTTGCCTACATTTTACAGGCATTTCAAGTCAATCAGTCTTATTTACAATCAGTCTTATAATCACGGCGTCAGCGAGACCTTCAATCTAATCTATAGTCGTTAAATGTCATCTATGTACACCTTCTTACAACATTAAAAGATTAACATACAAGAATTTATCTGCAGTATCCTCTCAGTAGAATCAAATTATCAAGACTTTAAACCAACTTGAACGAATGAATTAAGGGTTTTGATGAAAAAATACATCGGAGGGATAATTAGCAGTTTCAAAGCGTACAAGTCATTGACCGATCTGCGTTTCAGCTCTTGTCAAATATTATAATTTATCTCATTAAGTAATTTATTTTACTAGGTCATAACGTAATTAATTGGTGCGCTATTGCGTTATGCAAACGAAACGTCGTTGTCAATTCTAATGAGATTTCTGTCAATTAAAATTCGTTAATAGACTTAAATGCACTAGTTATCGCCAAATGGTCGAAATTAATTTAATTTATATTGAACATTATTAAGGTAATATTGTCAAAGACTAGAATATAATAATGTAACTCATCAAAAGTTGATGCACTAATCTATTTATATAAAAATGAGTCCCTATTTCCTTATATCACGACATCACGCGTACTCGTTTGGACATTTTATTTTGTTTGTTATAACGGTTTGTATAAAAGAAAAAATTAACAAAGTTACATAAAACATAAAAAAATTTAAGTAAACTTAACCACCATAGTAACTCTTATAATGTAACCTTCTTAATGTTTTGATAATATAAACTTATAATTATCAGCAACTGACAAAAGTGTGTGTAGCTATGTACACGCGTTAGAAGTAATCTTTCGTCTTATTCTACGTTTGTAGAAAAACGACACTAACAATAGAAAAAACGTATTTAATACATTGAAAGTTTCACGCATTATCTAGTTAAACAATGATATGTATAGACATTGTCTCGAAACTTTTAAATTATGAGTCATTCTCATTGGATAGCACAACCTTTAGCGCGATTATTTAATGTCTTTTTGAAATACACGCTTGATTGCGCACAAAAATGCCAAATAATACACAAGCAACAGTTGGTATTTTCGAAATTTTAAACATAAATCCACGCCGTAGTTTTTGTTGCTTGTCAAATCAAATAGATCCATCATTCGTTCACTCAATGCAAAACAAAGGCCAAAGATTCGAAAATAATAAAGTTAAACTAACTTTCATTGGATAAAAATAGTTTATAATCTATTTTCTATAGTTGAGTCTGAAAGTTATAATTTTGTTAAGAATAACACGTTGATTTTTCAATGTCACAATATATCTAAGAAGTAATGTAACAAAATAATTAAGGTATTATATGAATACTTCAGGGTGTCGGGTTTTTTTGACGGTATGCGCACGCGCGTCCTAAAAATTTACTCTCATCATTCTTCCCTGACCCGCCAAAAGAAGTATAACTTCAAAAATACTTGCATTGCGCACTCCTTCTCTGTAAGTAAAAATTATACGTGTGAGACAATTCATTCTCCTCCATCGGCCCAATTTTCGTGAATATAAATTTAATCATATAAAGAATTTGCTTCACACATTCATATACAGATAATCAACTATTTAGAGCTTTTAATTTACAGTATACACACAAAAACAATCTATATACAAGGTGTTAGGAAATCGCTTCCGAAAACGAAGACAGATTATAGACCTAATGACACCCTTGATGGGACGGAAAAAAACGATCCTGATTTAAAAAAAAACATTTCGAAAACTTTTTATTAGCATTATTTGCGCGTAATCATGTAAAAATATTTTATATTAAACAATGTTTATATACATACTAAAACACTGTTCTCAACACAGAAATTAGGTACAAATACTTTTAAAATAATCTAACACCTCGAGCACTATTATTTATATAATAAGTTTGACAGTATTGTATTACATGTCATGCTTGACAAGTGACAAATTATAATTGAGATTTGACATTTTTACAACATAGCAACAGGTAATAATTGAAGTTGTACCTTAAACTTTTCTCATTAAAGCAATACATAAAAAAGAAACAGAAATATAGTGAAGTATCGTTCTTTTAAAGATATATGTTAAATATTTACAGTTTTTAAATTAATTCCAAAATTTAATTAATTATACTAATATCAATAATATTTCATTTACCACAGACAATACTTTTATTTTATCAGAAGTTCTGGCGCGAAAATAAATAATACAATGCTCTGTAAAACCTATTTCAAGGATATTTCAGATTGACTAATTTTATATTGATAAAAAATTTAAAAGTTTTTTAAAATCTAATATTATAAACAAGATGAACGTGGTGAACAGAGAATTTAAAAAATTAGGAAAACCTAAAGACAATTTTATACGAAAGGATAATGCTTTAGGTAATGATAACATTAAAAAGAAATTTCGTTATAATTTATTTGATGATAATAAACTTTATGATTTATTTGGATTATTATATAAGTAGTATAAAAATTGAAGTCAGGTAAATGAAACGGTAGTTCAAAAAAAATCACCTTTGTTTACTAAAAAAAACCAGCAATGATCACATAACTGCCTCATTGATCTAGTGGTGAGCATGGTTGACTACACACATGAGGTCCTGGATTCGAGTCCCGGGTCGGGCCAATTCAAAATCAATATTGAGTTTTCTATTAAAAATTTCTCAATATTTGCCCGAAGTTGGGAAGTTGGCGGTGTGTCCCATCCCGTGCCTGATTTCTCTCCGGTTGTGTCGGATTTCCGTCACATCGGACTATAAGAGTAAAGAAAGAGAGAGTGCACTTATACCTGCCTGTACTATGCCTGCCAATCCACAGTGGAGCAGCCCGGTGGGTCTATGCTCTAAAAACCCTCGCTCCTGAAAGTGAGGAGGCCTGTGCCCAGCAGTGGGATGTTAATGGGCTGCTACTTGATACACAAAATCAAAAACAGTTGATGTTAAGGAACGCCCGGCAGATGAAGATGGTATTTATTGCTGACAGCTTAACGCTTAAATGTGACCTCACCAGATGGTAAGAGATGATACAGTCTAAAATGGAAACGCGCTAATCTGGTAAGAGGCGATATACCCCTTATGGTTTCTACACAGCATCGTACCGCAACACAAATTTCTTTGTTTGGCGGTGCGCCTTCGCTGGTAGAGTGGTAATTAGCCACGGCCGAAGCCTCCCACTAGCCCAGACTGAGACAAATTAGAAAATACAATTTCTTAAATTTGTCCTACCGGGGATCGAACCCGGGACTTTTGCTAACAAAGCGAGTACCCGCACCACTGCGCCAGGGAACCTGTCCAAGGTTCATTCTGGATCGATTTTTATTCGTCCCATCATCATTTGTGTTTAAATGCTAGTTAATTTTTTTTAATAAAGTATTATAATTTTGATTAAACTATCGTCTCATTTAGCTGTACTAACATGATGGAGCGTAAAATGATGGATTTTAATCAGTATCGACTTTTTTCACCATATCAATAGCACTATCGTATGTCTTTGTTTTCGGAAGCGGTTTCCTAACACCTTGTATGTATATCCGTTGTAAGCCATTCATCATGTACCCTAAACCGGATTGTTTGGACACCAACACGCGGATGGTTTTAGACAGACTACTAAACTTACTCACTAACTCATTCGTTCACTCATCAGGAAGTCAAATCAAACATTTAGCATTTGGCAATGTGGACGGCCAAAAAGAATGGATATCTGGAAAAAAGATATCGAGAAACCACACAAAGGAGAGCTAGGGAATCTATAACCTGACCAAAACCGCATTTCTATATTAGAGAAAGATCTTGTCTAAAGATGTATCCAATAGAAACGAGAAAGGGCGATATTATCTCTCTTAAATTTTGTTTACCGATTTGTCTATGTTTTATCTAAACCATACCAAATCCATTGATAAAAAATAAACGATAACAAAAGTGTAACTAGATTGTTTGGCTAGTTAAGATAGTGTTTTCAAATACTATTTACCACTTTAATGCAATATGTAATCGAAAATAATTCAAAATAAATAAAATCCGATAAAAACCTGTTATTGGATTAACTTTAATTAGTAAACATGATATTGTAAACATATATTTACAACGCCACATTATTCTAATATTGCAGCATATCTTTTAACAAATAAAACAATATTACGACATATTATATTACACAATATTGCGTACATAATTACGATTAAACAATTCAGTTTTTGAAGTGAAACTTCTTTAGGCATATGAGGGTAAAATTATTGCTGATGACACGCGGAATTAACATCACGAAGATGTGCTGCGTTTTTTATGCTAATTCGTTTAAAGGTTAGGTAGTTTGAATATTTACAAATAACATGTGGCATTTTAATTTGCCACTTGTCATATAAAATAGTATAAATTGTCTTTTCTAAATTTTTAATTCAAAAACAAAATTTGATTAATAATTTCTAATATTGTTAAAAAAACACGTGGAATTTTTTGTATTAATTTTAGACATTTTTAATATTTTAATGACAATTAAATTCCTAATATATCTTCCTTTTCTTCCCTCCGAGTCTCGAAAATCTAAAGCTTTAGTTTTATATAAATAAGACTTAAAAATTTGTTTGATAAAGAAGTGACATGTGTATTATGTGTATTACAGTTTAGTTTAAGTCCATTAGATCTTAAAACAAAGAAAAGAATTTGATTTATAAACAACTTTTAAATTTAATTGATTTCTGAACGACGATACGAACATCAAATGTTTGACAGGAATAGTTTCTAAGGGAAAGGGACATTGTTATTTTTCCTATATCCCAAGCATTTCGTTCATATATGCTCACCTGCACCTATATATGCAGGAAGGTTTAATACCTTCCTTGGACTTTCACAAATAATTTAAAAACAATATTAACGAAATCAATCCATTGATTTATATATATGACTACAACACGGTTTCATTAAAATCAATATATTACAGCAAGAAGTCCTAGATAGTAGATATGTTCTACAATATATATAATACAAGTTAGAAAATAAAGGGGTTTATAACTTCGGCTCGCACAGTATGAGGTTATAAAGTGTACAATACTTGAAGAAGGTGATAAGAGCAAAACGATCTCAATTCAAAGACGCCCTTTTGGAACTGTTATCGTATCCACTCTTAGATTATGTTTAGTTTGAAATGAAGTACGTAATACTAGACATTTGCCAGCAAATTGGTCCAAGGCATCTTTATTTTATATTGCTGACAGTTTAACCCTCGATTGTGATCTCACCCGATGGTGAGTGATGATACAATCTAAAATGGAAGCGCGCTCATCTGGTAAGAGGCGATATACCCCTTATGGTTTCTACACAGCATAGTACCTGAACACAAATCCTTTTAGTTGACGGTACGTCTTTTGCTGGTAGGGTGGTAACTAGCCACGTCCTAAACCTCCCACCAGTCCAGACTTAGAAAAATTAGAAAATACAATTTCCTAAATTTGTCCTACCGGGGTTCGAACCCGAGACCTCTGCTAGCAAAGCGAATACTCGCACCACGCGGCCAAAGAGGCCGGCAAAATGTAAATTTTTTTCCGCATTTATACCAGATATCAAATTATAAGGTCGATTTCAATTAAATTTTGTGCAGTGTTCCAGCGTATTCAAAACTGGTTTACATTGGCAATTCATTCGTGAAAAGTCTAAACTTAGTTCAAAAAAAACCCATCAGAATTGACTCCTATATCTCACTAATTTCATCAATACTAAATAAAAATATAGAAAGGTAAAGAAATTGTATAAATATATATTACTATTAATAACAAATGTACGTTATCATATTCTTGCAAAAATCAGAAAAAATTCGGCAATAGGCATAAAAGTTAAAAATAATTAAGGGCATGTGTAAAGTTGCGAATTTTTTGTCGTTTAATTACTAAGAATTGGACCAATAAATTCTAAGTTTTATTTTATATGGAAACCTGAAAAATCACATTGTTTGGGACTTTTCTATTTAGCCAAGTCAAGTGTTAATATTGCTAAAGTAAATAAAATTTTTACCAAAAAAAAATTGTGATTTCGCAATGCTTACGCAGAGCTCCAAAAAGTAATTTGCCCTTTTCTCATAATTAATTTTGTACAATAGGATTTTATTGCCATAAGAAGTTTCAACATACCGTGAATAGTCTCATTTGTGCAAATGTGAACATATGAGGCGTTAGGATCAAGGTTCCAGGTCGACACATTGGGAATATCCACATAACGATCCGTAGGTGGTATTACTAAATTCACTTTGCCGTATTTTTTCGCTTCCTTTGCTGCTTTTGCTGACCAGGCACCTAAAAAATTAGAATAGATAAAATAATTGAAACCATAAAAAAGTCGATCTCCAGATGATAATTTTACGTGATAACGTCATATGAAAACATTAATAAAATTTTTTTGTTGTAATAAACGGAATTAGGCCGATCGTGCTTCTCTATCGCTTGTTTCGCTAGCACGCTCTGCCCAAGTGGAATGTGACAGTGATTCATGCAATCTAATAGAACATGTTACTTTTTTCAAATTCAAAATTTCTCGGTCTTATCGCTTTAAAGGGATTTCTTCCAGACAACCCTAACGAAGGAGACTTATTTAAGAGTGTAGGTGTTAAGCCTGTTATTACAATGTTATAAGCTGGTACTTAATAAAATTCCAGATGGTTAACCAGTTCCCTGTACCATTTGGCACACATATTCTACTAAAAATCATTTACCTTTAAGTTAAATAATGCCTAATCAATAAAAATAAGATTAACAAAGTATTTCACATTTATCAATACTCATAGTATATTCTCTTAACGTCCTAAGTGTCCATAATAAATATTAAATTAATTTACTATGTCAATAAAATTTTTTTAGAATCTAGAATTAATGTATAAAGAAGAATTTTGAGACTTGATACAAAAACTTATTAATGTAATTCATTGGACTTAGATTAGACCTGGACTAGTGGGAAGTTTCACTTGTGACTAGTTAATAGTCCTTTAGCAGAAATCTACCCAACAAACCTTTACATTCTGATAAAATGCCACTAAAATTAGGTAGGATCAAAAACATAAGCTATAAAATTAAATTGAATAGAAGAAGAACGTAAAATAATGAATATAAATTAAAAGGGCGTGCGTAGAAAGTACACATGTCAGAAGTGAAACTTCTTCTATGGCAAACTAATTTTTAAGTCTTGTTTATAAAAATGTAAGACTTTAGATTTCCGAGACTTAAAAGTGAGGGGGCTTGGGAGATTTGTTAGGAATTTCATGATTTTAATTGTCATTAAAATATTAAGTGTCGAAAATCAATACAAATAATTTTATGAAATCTCAAATAACGAATTGTTAATGAAATAGCCACGTGTTTTTTGTCACTATTAGAAATATTAATTGAATTTTGTTTTTGAATTTAAAATTTGGAAATGAGAATGAAATGTTTTTATTATATGAATAATAGTATACTAAATTATCAAACGACGAGTGGCAAATTAAAATGCCACATGTTATTTGTAAATATCAAAACTACCACAATATGTCTTGAAAATTATAAAAAAACATGACGCCAAAAGGTATTTTACACAAAAGCTTCGGAAGTGATGCCTAGCAACAAGCATACGAAACCCTCATGATTTTTTATCATTCAGGTGATAGGAATGGCAGTATTATCTACGCATATAAAAGTAAATAACCGCTTCAATGATAATAGCTCACGACTTATACGAAGTCATAACAAAAACAAAATCTTTTCCTTCCTCTACGCTACAGTTCGGTATTGTATTATTACACTTCTAAACTATTGTAAATAACAACTGAAAAGTACTAAAAAATTATGTCGAACTACTATTATAATAGTAACATGTAGTTCACCTTCTCCTTATCTATATCTTGTTCAAATACTTTTTGAAGTGAAACTGCTTTAGGCGCACGAGGGTAAAATTTTGACGGATGAAACGCGTGACGAAGATGTGCAGCGTTTTTTTGCTAATTCCTTTGAAGGTTAGGTAGGTTTAATATTTACAAATGACATGTGGCATTTTAATTTGACACTCGTCATTTAGTCATTAAATATACTATTTTTCATAAAATATAATAATTTCATAGATTCTCTTTTCTAAATTTTAAATTCAAAAACAACGTGGCATTTTTATTTGCAAATCGTCATTTGAGTTTTCAATCAATTATTTGTATTACTTTTCAACACATTTAATGTTTTAATGACAGTTAAATACAGTTAAATTCATTAAATTCGTAACTAAATCTTTCTTTTTCCCTCCCTTTAAGTCTCGGAAATCTTAAGTTGTACATTTTTATAAACATAAACAAGATTTAAAAATTAGTTTGCCAAAGTAGTTTCACTTCTGACATATGTAATTTGTACGCACGCACTCTTAATTTTTTTATTCATGGATCTAATAGATTTTTGGAAACTTTTACATGTTAATACTATTTTTCAAATATCACTATATTAATTAAATTTATTTTCACGAAAAGTTGTAGTGACATCTATTTAAAGGTTACGTAAAAAGTCTAAAATTATCTTTCTATGTATGACTTTAGGAAGTTTGAATTAAATGGCTTTCGATTAATTTTATTTATTTATATAAATTGTGAAACACATTTTTACTAAAATAAATCACCAATATATACATTTCAAACCATTTTGTCTTAATTTTTCATACATAACTTTAAAGTAAAATCATTATTGGCATTTACAAACCCAAATTATAAGTAGTAATAAATGTGGAGAAATATACAAATAAATATATTTACAAAAAAATCGTCTATATGACATGATGTAGCACATGATGTTTTACAGATTCGTTTTTTACAGAATATCAATATGAGCATAATACTTTATATACAAGAAAAAATACTATTTAGACAGTAAACAGCAAAACAATACCTGTAACTACGTAATCGGCTGTTCCAGTCCTAGAAATCAAGTTTAGAGGTACACCAGCAAACTGTCCCTGCCCTCCTCCAGACAAGAAAAGTATTTTATAGTTACTTGGAACATTCCTATAATAAAAATACTTGATTCAATACACAATCTTGGAACTTACATAGACACTTCCATTAATTTTGATACAACACAAGAGGCAAATATATCTTTTTCATAGTCTATATTTAAAGATGAATGATAGCGATTAATAAATATTAAAGAATGATTTGCTGTTTTCTACGTTAAAAAATAGTCGAAATACAGAGTAGTTATAATAATAAATATCTCAATTATATATTATTCTTTCGCGGGATGAAGGTCACGAATAACTAATATAATTGTTTCGCTCGCCGCAATAATAATACTGTAATAGTATTTAAGAACAGTGTTCGTCACATTACAAATTCAATTCTGAGATGATTGTGATAAATTGGATGAAAAAAGCGAAATCTTTAGACTGATTCCATATAAGAGAGATTTCTTAAATATTGATACATTTTTCCAATTCATAATTACTAGAGCAGCGTAAAGAAATAGGGCGATTGCCAAAGAAATAATAAAAGCGCCCCATTGAAAAAAGTTGTACCCGCACTCAAAAAAAAATGGTAACGATCTTTACTTCAGTTACAAAATTTTATTTTATATTATAATAGGTAGGTAAATATCCGCACTAAAACAATTATCGAAAAACCTTAATTATAGTTATATACTAATATATCACGACGATTTTTATGTAAGTTCAGAGGGCACTAAAAAATTATGTTTTTATATATAAAACACTTATGAAACAATAAAACATATTCACCGATTCGATTAGAAACATAAAAACTTTTTGTATTACTTGTTTCCCTATAAAACCTTAAAGGCACAAATTAAAGAAGCTCAAGGAAAAAGCATATGAATAAATTAAATTTAAAGAAAAAATCGTGAAACTTACATTAACCTTCTTACAACATCTTGAACATCTTTATTTAATTTAAAATAAGTCGGCGAACGGTGGCTTGTCTCCAATAAGCTGATTCCCGTACCATCGAAGTTAGTAAATTCATTCTTCAATATCTCGTACACCTACAAGTAATAAAAAGCGGGCAATGTTAATAATACTAAAGAATTGATGAAATTGTAAAATAACAATTACAATAAAATAAAAAAACTTACTTCTTCTGGTAGTTTAGCCGGCCCAGCACCGAAATTGTGTATTTTAACCATGATTAAAGTATTGTAATGTTATTATAGCAAATGTGGGACACAAGTACGCGTGCTAAGATATGACACTCAACTGGTTTGCAGTTTGTTCGGTCATTGGTAGCTTGACGCCGTATATATTATCTCGAATAAAGTTTATTTCCCGAATAAGCGTGAAAGATGTTATTTGTACGTGCTTACAATATCCATGAATACGTTTCATCAGCTTAGACGTAAATATAACGTTGTTTTAAAATAAGATAAACGTTTGGTAGTAAGTATATATAAAAACAACAACTAAACACACCCACGTTTCCCAGTCCCTCAGTCTGATATTAGTAATTGGATATATAATTTATTTATTTAATCCTAGCGAAACACTGAAAGTATAAAGTAATTACTTTTCGCAACAAGTTAACAAGTCCTTTGCCGCATATATTAATGTATTTGGACTTATATCATTACATCGACTTACTTATTGACTTTCAAGAAACAATTTATTATGGTACTATTCAATCTTCATAATAAAAAGTTTCGCTATGTATGGTTCCCGTGAAAATTTTGGAATAAAAAGTACCATAAAAAGGACCTTATTGTTATAATAAAGTAATTTGATATCGAAAGACCCATTACAATAAAGTCTCAGATTCTGTAAAAAAGGCGGCATAAGATGTTTTAGTTACTCTTAAAACATCAGCTATCTGCCAATGAAGGATCCGTAAAAATTGGTCCACTCTTAAGGGAAATTCAGTAAATATATAGGTAAAAATAAAAATATTATTTTGTTATAAAAAGTAATCCTTTTTATACAGTGTCGGTTAGTCTTATTTAGTTATTACAAACAGACGCTTTAATTCTATTTACATTTAAGTATATGTAATATGTATTATGTTATCAAGCAGCAGTATATGCACAGACAATACACATCTATCTTTTATTCGCATCACAGAGTAAGAAATTATGTAGTTACAACGAGTCGCATGGACAAAAAATATTTTATCATAAGTAAACTTTTTAAAGTTTTATCATGAATCCGAATAATATAAAAATATTAGTAAACGTTAGTGCGAGGTAAAGTTTTGAAATAAAAAGAAAATGTAACTGTGCCAAAAGATAATAATGTCTTTAATTAATCAAGTTTTTTTATCATTTTAACTTAAAAATACTATCTGTACTTATTCAGTCGCTTAACTAAAGTAGCACAATTATATATACACTAACCTCCTCAGAGACTCACCATTTTGTCCGCAAACCATATTTAACCTTGCTGTTGTATCATATGAAGTATATATTTATTGGAAATTGTAACTTTCTCGTGATGCTTTTCTCCTATTGTATCAATTAATTTAAATGGAATATATATAAAAAACATATAGTGATGTTCATTTTATTGCTCTACAATTTGATATAGCCTGTGACTAAAACTTATTTGTTAGAATCCAAAACTGATCAACTTGTTTGGCAGTTGCTTGAAAAAAAACTGTTTCGATTTTTGTTCGTAATGTGAAGTGCGAACCGAATTTTGTGTATTCAATTGTAATTTCTGTAGTAATGTTGCTTTCCTTTACCAATTAAATAGAGGCTTTCTGCAATATAATTTAAACACCGTAGAAACAGTGTTAATAATTATATTATAATTTTACTAAATATTATCTCTTACCATCCCCGTAATTGTTTTTTTCCTGATATGCCTCCGGTAAAGGATGATTTGATAAGAGAAATTAGTTGTTTAGAAATAATAACTGAAAAAAGCCCGTCTAAAGGTACTGCACTGGTGGATGTAAGGGCGTGTAATAAACCTGCCGCTAAGGTAAGTACTGTAACGATTAATTAGTAATGATTCTAATTTTTATATATTGTAGTTCTAAAGATTTGCTTGTTTTTACGCACAATACTTAATGTGGAGTTCGCTTAAATTGCAATAAAAAAAACTTCTGGATTTTCCTTAATATTGAGTTCAAGAAATACGCAGAGAGGACTTTGTTACAGTATATTACAGTTGAGAAACATCCAAGTAACAAAAACAAAGTGAATATATTATTCTAAGTTAATAACTATAAAAACACATATTCTTAAGATTATTATAATTATATTGCCTTTTATTGATGAATTTATAACCCAAAAAAACAAATTAGTTAAAGATTGCAAAATTCAGAATAGTCTATATATTCTTGTGTCAAGACATTATATTAAATCAGTAAAAAAATGATGCTGTAGTATCAATTTTTTTGTCATTTTGATTGGTTTAATTTTTTAATTGCTCTCCTCTAAAGATGCCTTTTTTTATATTGTTTACCTGTTCTTCCAAAGAAATGATAAACATTCCTATACTATTTGTTTTGAATAAAGCAATTTGGGTTAACAATGTGTTAGTTAAATGTTTGCACTGCTGCCCAACACTTTACTTCCAAAACTATTCAAAAAATTAATTTTGATTTCATTATTAATATACCTTAATTTTAGATTATTTTAAAAACCATGTTTTAATTTAAATAATTTAGTTACTGCTTTTTGTAAAGAGATAAACAATATTAAATTTTTAAGTTTGTAGTTAAAACTTCCTTAGGCACATTGTGCGCTATATTTGGTTTTGAATAAGACATATAACACTATGTAACACTCATTAAAATTATTAAACTCTCATCTTCTAAGGAAGCAAAAGCGGTATAGTCACCACATCAGTGTTAAATTTCTGACAATACATAAATGATAATAATTTCACTACAACTAACTGTTATATTTCATGTCAACCAGGGTATTTAATGAGCCTAACATATAACCTTCCCTTAAACTACTAGATTAGGTGTTTGAGGTTATTTAGGGCAGAATAAGTTATGGGGCGTCTACAAAACATTCACATGGGTTGAAATGCATCCATCATTTTAAGTGATAGATAAGTCTTAAGCACACATCAAGTGTTTCTCTAACAGTATTTTATTTAATATCTATTGTATTGAATCATTCCATTATGGTATATATTTGTATAATAAACTTTTGTTACAATGTTTGTCCTAATAGACTCAGTAACTGAATTTTATGCATTTTTCTATACTGTTTTTAATTTGATCTAACATAAGGCATAAGATGTTTCATTTTAATTTAAAACAAAAATATTTTTTTTAAATTGTGAAATCTTCAAGTATTAATTCTACTTATGTCAACTAATTTACATTAACATTGAATAATTGGTGTCATACTTTAAGTCCCACATTTAAATGTACACAGATGGAAATACATGCCCGATAGTTTTTATAAAACACTAAAACTGAAAAACCTATTGTATGTACTTATAATGCAAGTCACTCATTAAAATGTTCATTGTGTGTAATAATGTTGTAAGAAAGTTACATAACCACTGTAACAATTGTGATTATCTATATGAAATTGTTTCATTTGAGCTACTTAAAGTCATCATTTGTGTTTATACTCCATGTATTATCATGTTTTTTATCTGTCACTTTTCCTATAATATATAAATAGTCAAAAATCATTAAGATGATTAGACATAGGCAAAATAAACTTACAAGTGGTTGATGTCTACAAAATATGGGGTATTTATTAGCAAGTAATGAATCAAAATTCTGACATTAAAATATATTTATTTATTTATATTTTATTGCAAACTGTACAGGAAAATAGTCATGGAATAGATTTGACTGAAACTAGACAATTTAGTGCAAAAAGGTAGTTTTATTGATTACAGCTATCTTACAGTAGTTACACAATTAAAAAGCTATAGATATATCTCAAAAAATGTTGGTACAGTACACTAAGTGTATTTTCTCAATATACTCGTAAATGTTGACTATTAAGCAATATAGACATCATCATGATATAAAATAAATAAGTAAAACACAGATCAAATGCTTAAATATATTGATATAGATAAAGCTTTATTATTTTGTAAAATTGATGTAGATGTTGTAGGCTTTAACAGCTATAAAGTGCATGGATAGACAAGTTATAGATTTCAATAGAAAGTTGTATAATCTTTTCAAGTTTTTTAAAAATTACCACAAGTGCTGGTGATGTTTCCTCAAACCATTTTCACCTGTTTCCAAACCTAATGTGGTAACCATCAGTTAGCCTGCAAGTATACAAATGGTAGTAATGATAAATATATTAAAAAATTAAAACATTCTTTTGTTTAAGTGTTTATGCTGCCCTTCTTTAATAAAAGTTTGCCATGCTGTGATTTAGATAAACAATTCGATCTAGATTTCTTCATAATCTTAATATAAACTGATTAACATAAGATTATTGCTTTTGAAGTGAAACTTCTTTAGGTGCATGAGGGTAATTTTTTTACGGATGAAACATGTGATTAGCTTCACGAAAATCTACAGCGTGTTTTATGCTAATTTGTTTGAAGGTGTTAAATTGCCACTAGTCATTTAATAATTTAATATACTACTTTTTATAAACTATAAACTAAAATTATTTCATAAATTATCTTTGTAAAACTTGAATTAAAAAAATATATATTTATAATTTCTAATTAACAAAAAACACGTGGCATTTTTTACAAATTTGGTGTCTCGGAAATCTAAATTTTTTGATTTGTATAAATATAAACAAGACTTAAAAATTAGCTTGGCATTGAAGTTTCACTTCTAATATGTGTACTTTGTACGCACGCACTTTTTGCTTTATATGTTGTAACTACTAAAAATGTCATTAGCCATAAAAATGTTTAAATCACAGTGTAGGATGACTTTCACATAAATATGAAAAGTAAAATTTTACACTGTTCAACATAAAATTTGCATACATTTATGAAAGTAATATAATCTGTGATTACGTGAGTGTTATGCAACATAAATAATGTTTTGGTAAATTGTACTTAATTGATATACTGTCTATCGGTACACAGCACAATGGATATCTTTTCTCCCAGCATCACTTGACTGTTAACATTTCACTTTTTTTTCGCTTGCCGTTCAAGACACGCGTGTCTCGTACCGTCTGTCATAATCGCACACGAATAATAAAATAGTTTTGAATTGCTCAACTGTTCACTCGTCATGTAGAAGCTATTACGTATTGTTACTCTTAATTTGCACAATTTCGTTGTATGTAGCGCTGAATGTGTCTATCATTTTGTTCTTTGATATTTCAGTGTTTATTTAGCAGCTCGTGATGTTGTGGGCGCCTTTTTCAGTTCATTGTTTACATTATGTATTGTAAAATGCACAAGCTGTGTTCATAGTTTTTGGAGTGTGAATCTTATGTAGTGCATGCCTTGAAATTGCACCCGATTAGTGGAGACGAGATGACTAATTCACAGGTAGAGGAGTATTTTTTTAAACTTTTATTTTCATATAGTTTCATATTGGTGTCGATTCTGACGAGGCTTCTCTAAACTAAAGTTTTCGAAGTTCAGAATTTGGTTCGACATCTGTCAATTTGGAGAAAGTGTAACATTAAAGACCTTTGACTGGCTATATTTAGACATTGTCTAAGCCGAAAGCCATTTCATTTCCAAAATAAGAATAGATTTAGTTTAGAGAAATAATACGTCTAAATCGTCATCATTGCATGTTATAGATTTCAGCGAAACTACAAACATGGATCGTGTCGCAAACTTTTAGTATGTGACTTACCTATATTACTTTGCTCTTTAATTTTATAAAACATCGAAGCTGCTGTACCGTTTTTACTTGCGTATTTTTTATAATATACTGAATAATCTGATATTCTCTTTTATATTGCACTAGTACTGGCCTCATGATGTAGAAATTTTAACTTTACCTATCTTGAATTAATCCAATGTCAACGCTTTGGATAGTCACATAAGCCAAAATGTTAGTTGGAGGCAGCTGAATTCAGAATAGGCTCTATTTTATTGTTTCAAAAACTAAGGAATATCGACAAAAATGACGCTGCTGTATCACAAAATGTCATTAATCATCCCTTGATTTAAACATTTTGTTTGAATTTCAAAGAGCTTTTGTGTATAATTATCTTTCTTCAATTGTGTCATTATTCTCTCAAAGCTTGTGTACGTATATAAAAAGTTATTGAATTAAAAAAATAAAAGGGGATTGTTAATTTAATTTTCAAAGCGCTTGATGGCTGTGACCTCGCTGATGTCTACCTGGTTCCACCTACGGCTTAATTGTTCATTAAGTTTTTTCTACCGCGTTCAAAGAACTCACAAATTCATTAAAACAGTGATTACTTTTACTCTTTAGAAGTTTCTACACGTTTTTCGATGTCTATGAGAAAAATATTTAAACAATAGCGTCAATTATCACACCCGGCATGCTCACATTAATTCGTTGACGACATCTTTTTAATATTCAACTTAAGCAAAGCCCTGACCACAAATTTAACTATCGTAATACAATATTGTGTTTGAGGTTGCAAAGAACTTGTCTTGAAGACGAGTATTTATTTCTATTGTATAAGGCACTCATACAAGTATTCGCTTCGCTAGCAGAAGTCTTGGGTTTGATTACCAGCAGGAAGATTTTGGTAATTGCATCTTCTAATTTGGATATTGGCTGATGGGGAGGCTTCGACCATAGCTAGTAAAGACATGTCGCATGAAATCATCAAGTCATTGGTTAATGTATATAATATTTAATATTAAACTGTTTATATTTTATGGCAGTATACCCAAAACAATTTTACCATAAAATAAGTTTTAAAATTTAAATAAAAAACCAAGAATTCATATCGACAATAATGAAGTGTTTTTTATTGCTGATAATTTAGCGCTTGACTGTGATGTCATCTGATGGTAATTAATGTTACAGTTTAAGGTGGAAGCGCGCTAATTTGGTCAGAGGCGACATATCTAATATGGTTAAACAGCATCATAGCGAAACAAATCGCTTTGACTGGCGGTACGTCTTTGCTGGTAGGGTATTTTTTTTATTAATTAGCCAAAACCGAAGCTGTCCACAAGTCCAGACTCATACATAAAATACAATTTTCTAAATTCGCTATACCGGGGATCTAACCCGGGACGTCTGCTAGCAAAGCGAATACTCGCACCACTGCGCACAATGTTTCATTGTCAAGGCTGTAAAATAACAAACCTTACCAATATTACAAATGCGAAGTCGAACTCAGACATATTAGAAAATACCATTTTCGAAATTCGCCATACCGGGGATCGAACCTCTTCTAGCGAAGCAAGTACTATGCGAGTGCGAGTACGTTCAGCACTACTAAATGATATATCATTGGTTGATTACAATTTATTTAGGTTGGTATTTATTAGGTTGTAAAGTTAACTTTTTGAATTACGTCACTATTCCTACAAAGAAGCGCTGTGTATTAAAGAACGCTTTGCTTTTGCGTGCGAGGAAACTATTGGTGGCATAAATATGCATATCCCAATGGTCACATGGCGTGTTAGTTAAATGGTGTATAGGAATGAGGGCATTCCTTCGTTCGTATATAAATTCAATTGAATGCGCTTATTGTATCGCATTTTTTCACGTCTTTAATTTTGATGAATTTATTTATAGTACGTAAGAGTTTTTAAGCAATATTAAAACCAAAAACCTGGTTTTTAACATCCTTGAATCTGCTTAACGCTTACAGATAGCTGACGTTTCTATCATAATTTAACAGCTCTTTTGAGATAAAGACAAATGTGGCCAGGTTTTTTCACGGCACTTTTGAATCGTCATTTTCAATGTACGTCTGATGATAATACAAACGACTTAAAAATTAGTTACGTGGATACTTTTGCCCCTTCTTCTGAGAAGAACCCACAAAAAATATAGTCGGCTATCCTTACTTGCCATCAACATTACAATACAATTTTGTTTCATTCAGATATGAGCAATTGATTCTCTCTCACAGATTATAGTGTGATTTTTTAATTAGCTTGAAAAATAGCCTTCATATAATGTCATCTCAATTTATATGACACAGCTATTATTTATGACAGGATTCAAAACTACATCAATTGTAGCATTTGTATAAATTAAAGTCGTAGGCAACGAAAATTGCCAATTACTAGGAATCAATGTTGTATGAAGATAAATTGCTTGTTAAATAAATCAATATGAAATATAACCATTCTATGATTGACTGTCGGCATACGTTATATGTGGAGCGGTACAATTAAAAATAGATTTAACTGTAGTCAAGCCTTCAGGCTACGTTACGGAGCCATCATATAAATTATATTGATACCGGTTATGCCAGGTAGTATAAAAACGCACATCAAGTAGCTAGCAACGTGATCCAATTGGGCGATAATAAATCAAAACACGTCTACAAAATTAAGTAACAAGTAATATAAATAAAAATAATTCCTGTGCCATGTAGCATGAACTTTGTGAATTTTTCGTTAAAGAAACCTAAAAAAACTTTTCATGAAAGAAACTTGTATGTGGACTACAATAGATGGCGCTGTATATTTTTATTGAAAAAAATATTTTATTAATGTTTTAAAAAATCTATGTTAATCAAATGTCCAAGCCGTAACATCTACTACAAGATTAAAGAAATATATGTAAATTAATGAAAAAGTATTTTATTGATAATTTGAACAATATTTATATACAGTGAATATGAACTAATGGTGGGAATTGGAAAATACTAACAGAAATTGTCAAAATCAATAATATTAGACTTTAGAATAAACAAAGATAGTGCATTATGTTAATTTGTACGTATTTGTATAATCTAATTTGTGCGGCTTGCGTTATATGTAGAGACCTATAGCCGGTTGTTAAACCAATGTGATACAACACTCAATATTTACAATTTTTTGAATGGAAATAGTACCGATTGAAGCTGATAGCATTACATCTTTTGTGAAAGCAGAAAAAAGCATTCAATAATCTGTAAAAAAATAATAATCTATAAATGAACACCGCTATCTTTTCAAAGCTCACGTAAAATTTAATTTCTATGTAACGAGCTTAAGAAGTTTGTTTTAGATGACTTCTAGGAGTAGTTGAAGTTATTTTTATTTTTATTTTACTTGTTATCCTTTAAAAGAGAACGTATTAATCAACCAGAACTGTCAAATGAAGGCTAGATCCAGCAGTCCGCTAAATCCTATAAATCATTTTAATGATTTAATAGAGAAAGTCCCTATTAGATAAACATTTGTTATGATTGATTTATTACGTAAACACTATTTTAAATCATATTCTATACGCTCCGATATTGCGTCAGTTAAAAGTCTAAATGGTTAATTTAATTAAACAAATAATTCCCTTTAAAATTTAAGTTTGCCTTTAAAATGAAAAAATGTTACTACTATTTAAGAAATTTATAAATTCATTCATTTTCTTCCGTATTAGATTGGGACAGCTACAGCCAAAATCGTATATAATGAAATTTATTCAACGGGCAAATCCTAATTAAATTTAGAATTGTTACGATTAATTTTTTGCGTTAAAACTATTTGAGAAATCTTTCAAATTAATGCATTTGCGTTACGTAATTTAATTTTTCCATTAGGTAGTAGCAGAAATTCTGGGTTAGATTTCAAACGGAGCAATTTAAGGAAATGCATTTTCTAATTTAAATGAGCCTGAATTGTTTGGAGACTAGCTCAAGCTTGGTACCACCAGCAGCCAGATGCCATGCAAAAATCATTAATTTATTTAATTTTATTTATAAAACCAGGAGTTACATTATGCATACTTATAAACAAAACATAAACCGATGAAGTTTCCACTAAAAAATCAACGCCGAACTACAATGAACAGAAAACTAAAGAATTAAATGTATAAAATTAAAACATAAAAGTAATTGTTATCCGCTCGATTGATTCTATTTTGTTTCTAAAGTAATGAAGTAATGTTAAAGTGCAGTTAAATAAATCCGTGCTTGTAAACAACATGTAATTATTGCAACAGCGAAACACAAAAATGTTGTTACTGTATTTCGCTCTTGAAATTACCTCGTGCCAGATTAACGTGCTTCCTTCTTAGACTAAACTTACCAAAGGGTGAGATTAAAGTCAAGCACTAACCTGTCAGCAATAAAAAAACTGAGTTAATGAGCTATTAAAGATTTATATTGGATTTTCTAGGTATGGTTCCGGGGGGTGAGAAGTTCGAAGTTCCGTCATGTGTATGGTGTCCCCTTCAAAAGAGAGCGATGTTATGATAACATAAAGATAACTAGAAATGCCCATGATTCGAACTTCTGTGCTGTTAACCCAAAGTTCGTAGCCATCGTCACTGAAGTTGCTGGTGGAGGCGCCTTCCTAGTCCTACCATTGGATCATGTGAGTATAAAATCAATAAATCTTTTATTTCCATGTCTTTTTCCTATTACAGATAGAGTGTACAATATACTCGTATACCTCGTTTTGCAATCAAAGAATCAGAATAAAAGTGTGCCACTAACAATTTTGTTTCTGGAACTTTTATAGCATAATATAATGAACATTTCAAATAAATCAAGATATTTCAACATAAAACTAATCATTATAGAAGCAAACAGACTTTGTGATTCGCATGAAAATGTAGTTTTCGCTATTGTTTTTTCTTTATATCTTTATCAAGTGGTTTGCATTTCGTATGTTTTACCCAATTTACTGGTCTATGATTTTTGAAGTGAAACTTTAGGCGTCACGAAGATGTGCATCTTTTTTATGCTAATTCTTTGGAAAGAAAGGTAGTTCTAATATTTACAAATAACATGTGGCATTTTAATTTGCCACTCGTCATTTAATAATTGAATATACTACTTTTCATAAAATATAAAGTAAAATTATCTTTTCTTAATTTTAAATTCAAAAACAAAATATAATTAATAATTTCTAATATTGACAAAAACCTTGGGCTTTTTTATTTACAATTCGTCATTTGAGATTTTAATAAATTATTTGTATTAATTTTCGACACTTTATCTTTTAATGATAATTAAATTCATTAAATTCCTAACATATATTTCTTTTTCCCTGCGTCTTAGTCACGGAAATCTAAAGCTTCAGATTTGTATAAATATGAACAAGACTTGAAAATTAGTTTGCCAAAGATATTTCACTTCTGACATGTGTAACTTTGTACGCACTCACTTTTAACTTTTTTTATGTGAGCTTTCAGTAGCATATCTTCAATAAAAGTAATAATGAAAAGGTATTTTTAAACCACGAAACGCACTCATACTCATCAAATTATCTTGAAAACAATTCGCGATTAATTTGAATATTAACAACGTAAAACAATTCGCAATGAAGACGGTAACTAATCACGAGTTTCCTCATTTCTCACGGGATCATGTGCTACTAGGACACTAGGGTGACGCGAAGGGGAACAGTTAGTTACACATACAGTTAAAAAATTGCTTGTAAAGTCTCGTTATTTTATTAAACTTTGAGCCACAGTAAAGTATGGCCGAGTTTCCTAGTAAATAATATTGCACATGTTTTCTGTACGTTAACATGCTGCAATTATCATTACTCATAAACGCGAAAGTATGTTATAATTGTTATCACAGTGACGTAATGCAACATGCCGGCCGCGGTATACAAACTGACATATTAAACGAACCCTTTGTTAGTACAAAAACAAGCTTTTTAAATCTAGGTTAGTTTGACGTTTTATGTCTTGTTCAATATCTACTATATTAGGTGCTTTTCCCGATAAATCTAGTCCAAATTTTTGGTCCGTCAATAAAATACTTTTTGTTAATGCCACAAATTACATCTTCTGCATTTTTTCTGAGTCTATGGGTTGTTTTATAATTAATGTGACAGCTCGCCAAAAGGATTCTTCAATTTTTCATACAATTACACGTCAACTGTTCAACCGCTAACGGCATTATTATTTCTATTCCTAAACTTCACAATAAGAGGCAAAAAACAAAGTATATTCATATACACTTTTTATTCATTCACTAAGAGTTCTAAAACGTGTCGCCACGTCGCCTCTTTTTCCACTCGGTTTGGCGATTAGCCATCTCTCTCTTCGCACTATCCTATAGTGTACCCAGTGCTTTATTCACTACTGTACACGTAACCTATGTCTTACTTTAAAATAATTTCAACCTCTAGATTTATATTTTTAAATCTTAGCTGATCATAATATTAATACCGTATTTACAAACGTTGAATCAATAAATAAATTTATTTTGGGAAAATTCTACCCCGCCATCTATTGAAAGCTCGCGTAAATGTTCTTTCTATATGTATAATAACATTAAAACTTTGATTTAAATCGAGTATGATTTTTTTTTATATTACTTCTTTAAAAGGCCAACCTTGAGAAAAATATGCTGTAAGTATTTTATATTGTGTATAAAATTATCATCAGATTATATAAAACGCTATTATATTATATATTTAAATAAAAAATATACGCGTTTATTCAGACCGAGACAATTCAATGAACTAATTATGCTAATCCTTCCCCTAAAGATTTGTTTCATATGCTAGTCAAAGAAAAATATTCTCCCAAATATTATAATTTGATTCATTTGTGCATATATAAATCATAATTATGCTGTGAAAATTTAATTCTTTCATGCTATTTTCCTCGACTGTAATCATGGAGGTTTACAGTATAATTTTTGCATATTAATCAACTCAATACCCAACTTTGATTCGTATTATAACGTAATGTGAACTCTATGTAATAAAGTTACGGTCGAAATTTCAACACGGACGTATCGGACTCGTTAAACTCCGTGGTCTTCTCCGACACATCGCATATTTCAACGCTTCTCTTGCCATTTTTTGGATACGGTTTAGGTAGTGCTACCTTCATTTCATTTGACTACCTCATTGGTCTAGTGGTTAGCATGTTTGGCTACAGACATGAGGTCCTGGGTCGGGCCAATTCAAAAATCGATATCGAGTTTTCTATTAAGATTTGCTCAATATTTGCCCGAAGTTGGGAAATTGCCGGTTTGATCCACCCCCGTGCTTCAGAGAGCACGTTAAAAGCCGTCGGTTCTGCGCTAGATCTCTCTCAGGCCGTGTCGGATTCCCGTCACATAGGTCTATGAAACTTAAGGAATAGAGAGTGCACTTGTGTCTGCTAGACATATTATGTCCGCAGTTGAGCAGTGTGTTGGGTGCATGCTTTGAAACCCTCTCTCATATGAGTGAGGAGGCCTGTGCCCAGCAATTTTTATTAAATTAATATATACACTTATAATGTCAACGCTCTCACTGACGCAAAAGTGCGAGTACTCCTTCAGTGCCAGAAGTCCTGGTTTTGATTCTCGGCAGGATGAATTTGAGAAATTGGGTTTTATAATTTAGATGAGTCTGATAGGTTTGGCTTTGACTAATTACTACCCTATCAGCAAAGACATACGTCAGGCAAAAATTAGCGTTCAGGTACAATGCTGTGTAGAGGCCATAGGTCAGCAATAAAAAGTAAAATCATTGAAATAATCTGAAGTGCCAGTAGGTAATCCGACTTTGTACTCAAATGCGACCTCACAATATATTTTATAAAAGATAACTTCCATCTTCGCTAGCAGATATCCTGAGTTCGATTCCCGATAAGGCAAATTGACTTACCTAACTTTCAGCGACTTTTAAACCTCCTTGAAGACAAAGAGTAGCAAATATTAATCCCATTGGTCGTCACTCGTCTGTTTGTATCTCAAACTTTTTCATAATATACGAACCTTTAAGTTCGCAAAAACGTAACAGAATGAAAATGGTTGTATAAATATTAATTTCATTAAAATATTAGCAAAGGTATAATAAAAACTTATAAAATATTACATGTTGATACGTGAGTTATAAAACGGAATGTGCAAACAATGTACATGAACCATTTCACATACCTTTAGTGTCAAGGTCCTAGGTAATCTTTTAACGCGTCAAAGTGATTTATTTTTACAATAACCAGGCACAGTTGCAATGCCTTTTTACATAAACTTCAATGTGTGTATCAAATTTTTGAAGTGAAACTTCTTTAGTTGCCTGAGTGTAAAATTTTTACGGATGAAACGCGTCATTATGCTAATTCGTTTGAAGGTTAGGTAGTTTTAATATTTACAAATGATATGTGGCATTTTAATTTGCCACTCTTCATTTAATAATTTCATAAATTCTTTTCATAAAATGAAATAATTTCATAAATTCTCTTTTTAACATTTTAAATTCAAAATAAAATTAGATTAATAATTTCGAAACATTTACAATTCGTCACTTGAGATTTCAATAAATTATTTGTGTTAATTTTCGATACTTTTAATATTTTAATGATAATTAAATTCCTAACATATCTTTTTCCCTCCCTCTAAGTCTCGGAAATCTAATTTTTATTAACTTTTTAATTTGGATTGTGTGCACAAATAATATTTAAAAAAATTAATTAAAGACCCTTTAAGAGTATAGAGAATTATTCCTTTTATTTATTTATTTAGAAAAGGGCACCGACAGGATACATCTAAAAGTAAATAACAAATAAGTCTTAAAGAAAACAAGTTTTAGAACTAGAAGTAAACCTACTTACTGGTAGCCTCATCATGCTTATATAATAAAATTACACTAAAGGGGAAAAAATAACATATTACATATTACATAGAATGAAAAACAGAAAGATGACTAAAACTACAACGACACCTAACTTAAACATTTAATTATTCAAAAGTGACCAACTGAAGAATATAAAGTAAAATGAAGCTGAGGAAGATGAAGCTAGTATAGGGCGAAGAAGATTTTTTTAAATTTGTTTTTAAATATTGGCAGACTATCGCCCACTATATCGATATAATAACTTTGCTAATAATATTTATATGTTGTTAACATCCTTTTTATGGGTGCTGAATCACCAAATTTCCATCGATTTCTAATAAAATGTTTTCTACTTATAACAGTTTTTAAAGGAAAGTCTTTTGATATTTTGTTTTCGCGAAACAGTATTTAAGTTAATCCATGTAATATCTGCTATTTGCCAGTAAAAGTCCCATCAAAATATGGCCAGAGCCGGAACAAACGATTACACATATTTTAATGATTGATTTTTTTATATAAGCACCGCATATACTTTCAAACAGATACTCCAATATATTTGTGCAGGTTACGAACGGATTAACACTTCAGTTTTATTGATATGTATAATTGACGCTTTCTATAATTAAGTTGTCATTACATAAATATTTTGCTATGTGGTGGCAAGTCATCTTCATAACTTATAATTAATTCGTTTGCTGTTAATTTCGTATAATTAATCAAAACATGTAACGAATATTTACTGACTTTGCTAGAAACTAGGTATTACGAAACAAAATGCCTAATTGGCTGCCGTGAATTTTCTTTCGGTATATTTGTTAATATACTATTGCCAAGGCAGGAATTTCTTTTTTAACCGACCTCAAAAAAAGGAGGAGGTTATCAATTCGTCTGTATTTATTTTGTTTTTTTTTTATGTTTGTTACCTCAACTTTCGACTGGGTGAACCGATTTTGAGGATTTTTTTTATTTGAAAGGTGGTGCTTCGTAGGGTCCCATTTTCTTCAATCCAGCTCCGATGACGGCATCCATGAGAAAACCGGATAAGTCTTACCGACGCCGACTCCGAATATAAGAATACGAAGAATTCTAAAAAAGAATACGCAATTTTTTTTTATTTTTTAGAGCATATTAATATATTTGGAAGAGTTTGTTATGAAGGCGGTTCTTTTTTTGTTAAAATTTTTATTTATTTAAATTGTTGACATGTTGGGACTGGACTGTGATCAAATCTGATTGTGAGTGATGATACTGTCTAAGATGGAAATGCGCTAATTTGATAAGAAGCATTTTACATGTTATGTTAGCTACACACCATATAGAAACATAAATCACTTGCTTGACAGTACTTCTTGACTGGCAGGTTGGTAACTAGCCACGGCCGAAGCCTCCCAGCAGTCCAGACTCAGACAAATTAGAAAATGCAATTTCCTAAATTCGCCATACCGGAGATCGTCGCCCGGGCGCGGCCATTTAGTTGTTTCTTTTACGTGCACAATGATGTGGCCGCGTGTGTGCGTTGACCCGATTGTCAGCTGATAGTGTTTCATAGCTGATAGTTGCTCATGATGATGTTTTATAATAAACTATCGTTTCGTTTGGCTGTACTAACATGACAGAGCGTAGATTACGCTAATAAAACATTTTAAAAATATTATTTTTTTAAATTCAAGATCGATTTTTTTCCGTCTCATTATTAGAGATGTCATTAGTACAATCATCTGTCTTCGTTTTCGGGAACAGTCTCCTGCACCTTGTATAGTAATAGTACCTTGCGGTGCCACTCGTTAAATTCCGAATGTCGTAAAAATTTGAGATTTTCCGATTTTAGCCTTTACATCAGGAAAGGAGAGATACAAATCAATCGGTCGAAGGATTTGGAAGTCTCGGGAAATGCGAGTCGTCTTTTATCAATTGTATATTGTACTGTCGATTGCAGAAGCTAATTAAAACGATGTAATACTGTTATTGGACTCTCGGAACATAGATTTCTTATTTTACTTAGACGACACACGAGTATATCAACAATGCAAATGGTCACGGAACGCTAAAATTAATTTATACTTTTCATTCGTAATATACGTTAACAATCGAAGCATGTAATAAAGAAACTCGTCGCGTACAAGATTGACTAAAACACTACGTGTTTATTTCATAACACTATTACGCGAAGTGTGAAATATACAAAAAACCACTCGGTTAGTATTATAAAATGCCATTGAGTGATAAAAGGTTAATTTCGCGTTATGAGCAAAAAGTTTTAAATAACACGGGAAATGGCAAGACCATCTGAAGTCAAACATTGGATATAATAATAAAATATACCAGTCTACGGCTCTATATTAGGGAATAACACAACAGATAATAAAATACATATCTCGATATAAATAAATATTCAATTATATTTCGCTTGGTTTAAAACCCAATAAACTATTAAATATCTAATTTTAATTTATATACGGCAACTTATTTTTTATATAGTGTTATTAAATAATAAGTTGTACCTTATAGCCGTACTGTATAAATAGTTACAATTAAAAATATTAGGATAAAAAATTTATTATTTACTCGTGTACTCACCTGTACCGCTCAGAAATGACGACATAGCGCACAAAGTTATTTTAAGATATATTAACAGCCCTCTAAGCATTATTTCCGTTGTTTCGTTTCACTGGTTAATATTTTGGGCTTGTAGTCTATAACAAAAGATTTAGCCCCCTTTTCCCTCGAGAACATGTAGAGTTATCTGTGGAGATAGTACATTCGGAGAGATATAATAATAATAAAAAAACGATATATATTTGAAACTAGACTTTTTATCAAAATTCCGTTTAAAAAAGAAATAATAAAACATCAAATCTACTTCCATAGAAACGTACAGAACACATAAAGCACCTTCTGTGCATCGGGCACACAAAACACTTGGGTTAGTCTTCATTGTATCTATTTATGTATATCCTCGCTTTCGTCCCATATCAGTTGGGGTCAGCTGTTAACGCTATTCGCAATTTATCCCCATTTACACCATTTATCGAAAGCCATTTTAGGGCAGACACCCCTTATCCTTATATCTTTATCTCAATGGTAAACTCTATTTCGTTTTTTAAATATTTCTGTCAGATTTTGGTTAGTCTTTATACTAGTTGACCCGGCAAACTTCTTGGCACCTCAGAATCAATAAATGAAAAAGTTCAATATTTCAACATTAGTAAAATATGTTCAAAAAATCAAAAAAAAATTAAATAACTTTGGAGTTTTTTTTTCACGTTCGATCAAAATGAATTATTTTGTAAGGAAATGGGTTTCAATGTAACTTAAAATAAGATTCCTCAACCTTAAATTAGAAATTTCAAAACAAACCCCGTTGGTGATTGGACTTAGGGTGGGTGCGAAAAATAATATATTTTAGTTCTCGATATTTCAAACTCATTTATTAAAACTACTAAGTATACGTAGCTATATCCACATAAAAAAAATCTACCTAAAGTAATTACAAAAACACCGTAGAAACGTTGGTTCTCTATGTGTGTTCTATCGTATCTATCACGGGGAATGTTGTGAGGAGCTATTTAACTTGGTGCCANAAACATAAATAATATTTAGGCGCGGACCGTAATGCCCCCACCGTAGCCAATCAACTTAGAGATATACGGTCTCAAAATTGATTTCGTCTTTATTGAAACTAATAAGAATACTTAGCTATATTTTTGAAGGATCAAAATGTTCCTTGAACTGTGTCTCCAAAAAATCTAAATAGTGACTGATCTTTTGCACCCGACTCTGAAGACTTTGATCGTTTGGATCTGTCTCATGCTAATGAAGCATCCAAAGATTTGCATTTGACTCGTTCTCTTAAAAATGTGGCACTCAATTTTAGCGTTGAAGTTTTGGGGCCAATATTCCTGTCTATGGCTAACAGTTACTGTATCTATAATCGAATCACTCCTAGAAAGGCTTCATTTTGCTACTGTGAGATCAACCATGATTTCTGCGTGGTATTAAAAAAAGGTTAAAGACTCGGGAATCTGTCATCGTTCATCTTTATCCTTCTATGTAACATTGAATTGTCTTCTTTTGCATCGTCGTCGTTGCTGCTAGTACTGGGAAAAGCTATTGCCCGGTTGCTTCTGATATCTATAATGTCACTACCACTAAAATCACTTCCTGCAGCTTGGTCGCGCAGCTGCAGCGATATTGTGGTAATAATCGTCCATAAAAAATCCATCGGCACTGCTCTCAAACCCACTTTCAATGTGGCCTTGTCAAAGTCATTCAGGCATCCATTTTATTTATTATACGTCATACGTTTTATTTATTTAATTATACACTTTATTGCACGTTTACGATACAACAATATACAATAAAAAAATGTATATACACTAATCTCTACATACTAATACACGCATAACAATAAATAAAGTAATATATATAATATTATAACATACGACATACGTGAATATTAAACCCATTTAAAGGCCTAAACTTTTATCAGCTCCAGTATCAGTTTGAATGTTGGCATTGATTGATTTGCTTGAAGATTCTTGAACCACAACAGAGAGTCCCATTGGAACCCCCATTTTTTTTGGAACCTTTACATAATATTCCGGGTCTCGCCTGAAAACCATCATTGGGACAAAATCCCAACTATTGCTGAACGGTGTTCCCTTTTGTTTGTAGTTATGTAGTTGAGTGTGATTTAAAAAATAAAACGTTATTTATTTATTATTCAATGAATGGTTGAAGCTAATTTTCCATTAATGTCGTTGTATTTGTTTCAGACTGGTCGACTAGATTTCAACGCGAGTCGTGTGACGGGCCACAAAGGTCCGGTACTAGACATCAAATGGAATCCGTTCAACGATAACATCATAGCCTCGTGTTCCGATGACTGCACGGTAATTTCGATGTATCGATTAACATACGTCCGAGTAGTCCGCTAAACTATCGCCCTGTACACGCTCATGTTCCGTTTTTTAACGGGCCTTATTACTACTAGTTAACTGATAACCTTTAAACCGTTTTTATTACAGCATACGGTTCATTTTTTTTTCTGCGTACATTTACATTTTTAAAGTACGGTGACATCTATTTGATGCTTATGTAACTTTGCCACACACCACGCACTCCGTTTCCTAAATGTCCTCCTATATTCCTTTTAAGATAGCCATTTTTATGAATGCTATGATATAATAAGGGCAGTTTTGATTTGTTTACTTTTATGTGGGCAACAAACAATTTACTTCTAGACTAAGGTAGGTTATCACATGACGTCATTATGCCCTAATAATCTCAACATATTTTTTTCTTTACTTAACTATTACCTAATAGTAAAATTTCTCTCGGTTAAGGACTTTCCATCAATAAATATGTCTTAGGAATATTAGAATATCGAACGTTTACACATTTGAAATTAAATATGCAACTTATGTTATGTATTTAATTGTAAAACGAATAATATTTATTGTATTGTATAAAATGGCTTAATAAATAACACTAATTTTTCTGTGATATGTAAAAGGTAAAAATGCATACTATTATGGATTATCCTTTCGAGATAAATATATACCAGCGCGGAATTTTATATCGATCTGTCTAAAATATACAATTCTGTAGCACATTAATTTGATCTATGTCGTAAGGTTTACCCAGCCACGTCTTTGAATTTTTCGGCGTTTCTGTACGATAACATGTTACTGAAAACTGTATTTAAACCTTTTGAATTGTTTAAACGATTGGTAAAATTTTCTTGATACTTTGTAATGGTTTACGATATGAGTGGTGAATTGCTAAAGTCTCATCACAGGCCATCTCATCATCAATTCCGTATACTTTATTGCTGAAGGTCGTATCTCGGCTTCTTATAGGGTAATTGGAAGCGCGAGTCTCGTTATACACTTTATTTGTCCGAAACGAGCCCTTGGTCCTTTTCCTTCGACCCTTCCTGCCAGAACAAGTTACTCCAAGTTGTCTGACTGTCTTCTGTCGATGTTATTAAAATAATTTTGTACTTGTTCGTGAAATGTGGTGAATAGCTTAGTTGTAATTACCTATGACCTACTTTGGACTTAATAGATCAATCCTTACTATTTTCTTCTAGTGGAACACAGTTTACATTTGTGTACTACAAATAAAGTGTATCGTTTGTTTCATCCCCGATAAGTGACTTGGTACGTAACATCAGATAGAGACGATAACTATCAGCACTTGAACAATTAATACATATTGTATATCATTTGCATATCTCGTATCTATTTTGCAATTGGTAACAGGCAGAAATTTCAATTTTATCTTTACTATTGTTATAAATTTATAAATAACTGTCTGTCTGTTACGTTCAGCTTTTTTTATTGCTAACAGGTTAGCGTTCGACTGTGCTATCACCTGATGGTATGATACAGTCTAAAATGGTAGCCCGATAACCTGATAACAGCTTATCTACCTTTTATTTTATCTACATTGTACCGGAGCGCATTTTTTCTTTGTTTGGCGATATTTTATTTACTAATTTTTTAAATTTTTATAAAATGAAGTGAGACCTTGAAAGCTAATTTGTTACGGGTCATTTGTTAATTAAGTACTTTTGAATATTTTTTTTAACGTCCTTCCCACCGCCCTTCTCCCAGATTCTTCTTATTAGTAACGGTTTCAAAACCTACAAACCACTAAATTATCTTTGATAAAGTTATTTCATAACTGTTGTTTAAAATGTTTTACTAACATGTTATTACTGATTTTCTAATAAACAACCAAATTTGCAAATTAAAAATTCTATATTACATTGAATCTGTCAAAAATCGGCTTAATTGATCCGTAAATCATCTAAATTATATCTAGAGCAGTTCTCCCTCTTTAACTACTGCTTAGCTAAAGAGGGAGAACTGCTCTATGTTCTGTAAACATATTAAATTAAAGATATATATTAAGTCCTGTACTTACTTTGCATGTATACTTATTTATCAGGTAAAACTATGGCATATCCCAGATGGAGGTCTATCTATGCATCTGACGGATTGGCTTGTTGAATTGCACGGCCACAAACGACGTGTAGCTTACATTGAATGGCATCCGACCGCTGAGAATATACTGCTCAGTGCTGGTTTCGATTACTTGGTAAGACACTACTATCTTATATAGAACCTTCTGAATTAACTGTTTATGTCATTATATATTATAAAAATTTTAGCTCTTAAGCCTTCCGGTCCTAAGTATTTAAAAAACAATCTGTGTTCTGAACGGGATTACCAAAAGACCCCAGTTTATTTGTATAGAAATCGATGCGCTTCTATACACAAAAAATATTTGATATCAGTATTATATAAGGTTATGATACTGATATCAAACCTTAATTTTTTTTAATACGTCGACGTGTACATGAGGCCACTGAGCAACACATGCGGCTGTACAAAACTGAAAACTAAAACACAGTCATATATTTGTCTTGCTCTTTCCTTACGGCATCGCGTATGTTTGAGGGAGACAAAACAAAACGTTGTAATAATAGGAATATAGATATTGCGTATGAACTATTTGGGGTTTTTGTTATCAAAAATAATATTTTTTTACGAGTTTCTTTATAATGCTTTTATAATTTCAAAAATATGAGGAAAGTAACTTTTCTAACACCAAGGAAAAGTTATTACTCACACATGGGGGCTTTCAAATTGGCTTCGGATATACCAAGTTTTAGGTAAATATACGATGTATTGTATATAACTAGTAATTAATTTTAAAAAAGCAGTGACGCATCAACTATAATTCTCTCGCTCTATTAGCGACTGAAAGCGTTATATAACTGAGCATAACGTATCAATCTCACTCTGAAAAAGATTCCCCTTCAAGATAAATCATTATTTCTTTAAATTTTATTGTATTTTTCAGATTTTTGTATGGGATGTCGGTAAGGGTGAAGCTGTCAAGATTATCGACTGCCACACTGATGTGATATATTGCATGTCCTTCAACCGGGATGGATCCCTTATTGCTACCACTTCCAAGGACAAGAAATTGAGAGTGATTGAACCGAGGCGTGGTATTGTACTATCCGTAAGTAGAATTTAATCTATTTATTTGACAAATAACCAGATTATTACTATCCAATTTAGTTTGGACGAGGAGGGGGAGTTACACCTACTGAGTTACTCTAAATATTATAATATTTAGAGTAAATATATCGAGTCATAATTCAAAAATTAAAAAACCATGTTGGATTTTGTTTAATTGTGAAGTCGTTTAGTTTATTATTGTCACATGTTACTAATTATTCGTTTTTATTATATATAACAAAGCGATTAGTGTTTAATATATCGGATCTATCTTCAAGACTATTACTTTGGTTGTAAAAAGTATGTATATTTAGACTTTATTCATAAAATATAAAATGAAAATAGAATTTAATCACTATAAACATGCGTATAGTCAACCCGACTAATGAATTTTGAACCTTCTTTACTACAAAATGTGGTATTAGAAGTTAATTTTTTTTTCTTGTGTTAAAATAGTGTATTTCGACTTATTTGCTGTATACGTGAATATTATTAGAAATTTTCTTTTAATTTTTATTTCAATTACAATTTTGTAATTTCACATTAGTAATTTAAAAAAATGTATTGTAACTTTGAATATTAATTTAATTTTTTATTGTTTAATATTTATATGACATTCTTAATTTTACATAATTTTAAATTTCATTTATATCTTGAATTGCATTTTATGACTTTGTATGTACAATTTCATTTTGTGAGTGACATTTAAATGTAAATATTTCTATGGGCCTCAACCTCTATTTTTATTTATTATTAGGAATATATAAAACGTTATTTGATATATGTTGCGAAGGTCCTATGAGAATCGATTTTGAGAAATAATTACAGGAAGGACTATGCCACACTGGTACGAAGGCCTCAAAGTGCACTTTCCTAGGAAGCCAGGGTAAAGTGCTGACTACTGGCTTCTCTAGGTACAGTGACCGACAATATGCGGTGTGGGACCAACATGACTTAAGCAAGCCATTACTTTGTGAAACAATTGACAGTTCATCTGGAGTCGTATTCCCTTACTACGACTATGACACCAATATGGTATGTTATAATCTATATATAGTGTAAAACATAATTTATTTACAGTGTTTAAGCCTTCCGGGCCTAACTATGAAAAAATTACGCAAGATCCCACCGGGGGTACCAAAAGACCCCAGTTCAATTGTACGTAAATCTCGAACAGTCATCGTAACATCACATGCATACTGTTACACTTCCATGAGGCGACTGAGCTATATATACGGCTGTACTAATCAGTGTTGTATATTTGTCTCGCTCTTTCCTTTCGGTACCGCGTTTGTGGAAGTGAGAGAAATAATACGTCGCTAGCAGACTAAAACAACGTGCTAATAATGTAGATCAAGCGTATCAGCTATTTGGGCGTTAGACAATAAAAAATATGAAACGGGAAAAGCTTTCTTTATAAAGCTTTTTTCATTACAAAAAAATATGAAGAAAGTATCACTTCCAACTCGCATGAGGGTAACATATTTACGGATGAAACAAGTGATTAGCGGCACGAAAATGTGCAGCGTTTGTTATGCTAATTTGTGTGAAGGTTCAAAAATTAGCTTGCAAAAAAGAAGTTTCACTTCTGACATGTGTAGTTTGTACGCACGCACTTTTAATTTTAAATTATACGTGTTGGACACAAAACGCTTATATAATAGATATAATATTAAGTAATACTACCTGGAAAAACCAAGACTTAATTATTAATTATTTCTTGTTTATAGGTTTACCTCGCTGGTAAAGGTGATGGCAACATACGATATTACGAAGTGGTTGACGAGCCGCCATACGTACATTTCCTTAACCAGTTCCTATCTGGTAACCCTCAGGTGAGATATTTTTTAATTTCAATTAAAAATAATGTATTTTTTTGTATTAATATTTCAAAAGATAGCTGCGAAATATTTGGGGTGGGGGATTAATACGAAATTACGATATTAATATTCGATTCAATTCGAATGATATTCCCACACCATTACGAAATGTCACATTATAATATAATTGCTAGTTTAGAAGAGGAATGGGATGTACGGATCAGGTCTGTTCTTTACGCTGCATAACTGAAAAATGTTTGGCTAAACACCAAAAAGTTTATTGCGCTTTCGTAGATTTAGAATAGGCCTATGATCGAGTGGTGAGAAATGTGCTGTAGTCAACGTTATCTACGTATGGGGTGAGCGGTAATCAAGCATTGAAGTCTCTATGAGGGTTCTAGTGCTTGTGTCAGTATAAACGGGGAGTGGTTTCCTGTCGAAAGAGGTGTTCGACAGGTATGTGTTGCGTCACCCTGACTGTTCAACCTATTCATGAATAAATGTTTTTACAGATTTAAAAGAAAGTATGTATGGGTTAAGAATGAATGAATTACTCATCAAATGTTTACTATACCCTGATCAAGTAATACTTGCGTCATCCGCTAATGAGCTACAGGAGATGGTAAATATTATGAATGTATGATAAATGGCAATATTTTGATAGATGGGGAACAAGTGGAAGAGGTGAAAGAATTTGTATACTTGGGATCTAAATTACAAAAGATGGAACATGTGAAAGTGATATTGAAAGGAGAGTGAATGCAGGGAATATGGTAAATGGTGCCCTGCGCGCCTTTATTAATAGCCACATGGTGTCTCAAAAGGCTACACTGGCTGTGCATGCAGGAGTGTTCGTGCAAACACTTATGTATGGTAGTGAAAGTTGGGTATGGCAGAAGAATCACAAAAGTAAAATAAATGCGATAGAGATGAGAGCGTTGAGAAATATGTGTGGATTAAAACTGAGTGACAGAGCAAGAAATGGTGTGATAAGAGAACGTTGTGGTTGAAAAGAAGGTGTAGTGACTAAAATTGAGAAAGGTACGCTTAGATAGTTTGGGCATGTAGAGAGAATGAATGAAAGGAGACTGACAAAAAGGATTTATAAATCAAAAGTGAATGCGAAAGTTGGAACGGGAAGACCAAGGCGTACATTCCTGGATCAATTCCAGGACATTTTAATTAAGGGCCAAGTCAAGAGTATTCTAAACCGACGAACTTGTATAAAAGGTTTAATGAGAATGAAAGTGATGACGGAATCACAGCGGAACTCCTGAAGGCGGGTGGAAAACCCATTCTAAAAGTCCTTCAGCGAATGTTCAATTCCGTCATCCTGGAAGGTACGGTGCCAAAGGCGTGGCATAGGAGCGTGGTAGTTCTGTTCTTCAAGAAAGGTGACAACACCTTATTGAAGAACTATAGACCTATTGCGCTGCTAAGTCATGTCTATAAGCTGTTCTCGAGGGTCATTACGAATCGTCTCGCTCGCAAGTTTGACGACTTCCAGCCCCCCGAACAAGCCGGATTCCGAAAAGGCTTTAGTACCATAGACCACATCTTTACGCTGCGGCAGATTATACAGAAGACCGAGGAGTATAATCGGCCACTTTGCTTGGCGTTCGTGGACTATGAGAAAGCCTTCGATTCGGTGGAAACATGGGCCGTGTTGAGATCTTTGCAGAGATGCCGAATTGACCACCGGTACATACACGTGTTGAAGTGTTTGTACGAAAACGCCACTATGTCAGTCCGTATACAGGACCAAAGCACAGAGTCTATCCAACTGCAGCGTGGAGTGCGACAGGGAGATGTTATCTCCCCGAAGCTCTTTACTGCGGCGTTGGAGGACCTGTTTAAGCTTATGGAGTGGAACGGACTGGGCATCAACATCAACGGCGAGTACATCACTCATCTACGGTTTGCCGACGACGTGGTCATTATGGCAGAGACTCTGGAAGATCTCAATGCAATGCTCGATGACCTCAGCAGAGCTTCTCGACAGGTGGGCCTAAAAATGAACATGGATAAGACGAAAGTTATGTCCAATATCCATGTTCCGCTCCACCCAGTCATCGTTGAGAACTCTACACTCGAAATTGTTGACGAGTATACATACCTGGGACACATAGTCCAGCTAGGTAGGTCCAATTTCGAGAAAGAGGTCAACCGCCGAATCCAACTCGGTTGGGCAGCGTTCGGGAAGTTCCGGAAGACTTTTTCGTCCAATATCCCTCAGTGCCTGAAGACCAAAGTCTTCGAACAGTGCGTGTTGCCAGTGATGACCTACGGTTCTGAGACGTGGTCGCTGACTATGGGCCTCATGCGGAAGCTCAGAGTCACTCAGCGTGCGATGGAGAGGGCTATGCTCGGAGTTTCTCTACGCGATCAAATCAGAAATGAGGAGATCCGTAGCAGAACCAAAGTCACCGACATAGCTCTACGAATCGCGAACCTGAAGTGGCAATGGGCGGGGCACATAGTCCGACGAACCGATGGACGTTGGGGTCGGAAAGTGCTGGAATGGCGACCCCGCACTGGACGACGCAGTGTAGGAAGACCCCCCACAAGGTGGACCGACGATATAAGGAGGATCGCCGGTAGCCGCTGGAGCCAGGCGGCACAAGATCGGGTCTTGTGGGCATCATTTCGTGAGACCTATGTCCAGCAGTGGACGTCCATCGAAAGAAGCGAAGGAGATATGCAAGGATCGTGGCAAGTGGAAGAACGTTGTCTCTGCCTACCCCTATGGGAATGAAGCGTGATGCTATGTATGTATGTATAATTGCTAGTAATAAGTACTCGCTTCTTTATCAATGAATCCAAGCTCAAGTCCCGGCAGGTCAAATTTAAAAATTGCGTTTCGTTATTGCTCTTCTGGTGGGAGGCTTCGCTCCTGGATAGTTACCACCCAAAAAACAAAGATGTGCTTCCAAGCAAGTAAGTACTTTGCGTTGTGGTACGGTTTTGTATAGAAACTATTGAAATAAATTCTTATCAGGTTTACGTGCCACTACCTTGAATTGTATTGACACTTACCATTACTTGAGATACGGTCAAGCGTTAACCAATTTAAAAAATAGACGAGTTCAGTTTTCTAATAGGAATATTTTTTTTAGCGAGGTTTAGGCTTCATGCCTAAACGGGGAGTGAACACGGCCATGTGTGAAGTGTTCCGATTCTACAAGCTTCATACATCACGTGGACTGTGCGAGCCGATTTCAATGATTGTACCGCGAAAATCGGACTGTTTTCAGGTAATAACATTTATTTTGAACTTATTTATGGATAGAGAAATACAGGAAACATACACTCTAAATGTAGGCGCGAAAGGTAAAAGGGCGGCCTTATCGTTAAGTAGCTATTTATGCCAGGTAGGTTTGTTGAAAAAATATCGATACACCGGTATATCGATATTATTTTTATCAATATAAAATTTAAAGTATCGCTGAAGTATGAAAATCGATATTTTTTCACACCAATAATCATTTATTACTGCCTAGCATGTTCGACTACAGACATGAGGTCCTGGGTTCGAGTCCCGAATCGGGCTGATTCGAAAATGGATGTTGAGTTTTATTTCTATTAAGATTTTCTCAATATTTGCCCGAAGTTGGGAAGTTAGCTTATGATCCACCTCCGTGCCTCGGAGAGCACTTCAAGCCGTCGGTCCTGCGCCTGATCTCTCACCGATCATGTCGGATTCACGTCACATTGGTCCATGATAGTGAAGGAATAGAGAGTGTACTTTTATACTATGCCTGCCAATCCGCAGTGGAACGGCGTGGTGAGTCTATGCTCTAAAAACCCTCTCTCATATGAGTGAGGAGGCCTGTGTCCAACAGTGGGATGTTAATGGGCTGTGTGTACAACTAACTAAACAAATGGATGAAATACAGTACCCTTTAAAAAGGTAGGAACCTAGCAAATACAAACAAGCAAGGAGTATCAGCCAAAAATAAGATTATCGAAAAAAAATTTAAAATAAGTATAGAAATGAGTTGAAGCAAGCGTGTGTTTTTGAATTTCTGGGTGCAAGAGTCTATGACTATGTTTGCAAATTGGTATTTAAAAAAGTATTTACACCTTTTTTTGTACATGTCTTAATATAAGCGTCAAATATTTTGTTTATTTTTTAGGAGGATTTGTATCCGGATACCGCAGCACCACAGCCAGCACTGAGCTCTAGAGACTGGCTCAGTGGTATCAATGCAACACCACTGCTCATCAGCATGAAGACTGGTATATAAATAATGAAATAACTATTTATACATATGATATAAAGGTCCAATTCGCATTTTACACATTTTGATGATCATACCAGCCCAATTTTCAACCTAGGTCATTATTTTTATTAAATCATGATACAAAAGTATAAATTAATAATTCGTCTTTGAAACGCTGTCTTTCAAAATTATGACTTTATACTTGACTATTTATGAAGGTACTAAAGATGGCAAAAATTAATCATTTCATAGAAATTGTTATAAAATAATTTCAACTGTAGAATAACAAAAACATCATTAATGACATCAATAACAGCAACAGATATTTTTGTTTTGTATTTTAATTCGATAACTCGCTTCGTTAGCCGTGGTGCTGGGTTCTAGTCCCGGTATGGCAAATTCGGGAAAGTTACCATACCAATACAAAATACACATGTCAGATATGAAACTTCTTTGGCTAACTAATTTTTTTGGTGTAGTTTATAATTATACGAATGTAAAACTTTACATTTCTTAGACTTAGAGGGAACAAAAAGGAAGCTATGTTAGGAATTTAATTGTAATTAAAATATGTAAATAAAAATGCCACGTGTTTTTGTCAATATAAGAAATTATTAATGAAATCTTGTTTTTGAATTTAAAAATTTTGAAAAGAGAATTTATGAAATATTTTTATTTTATAAACAATAGTATATTAAATGACAAGTGGCAAATTAAAATGCCACAAATTACTTGTAAACAAAAAAAACCTAGGAATTAACATAAAATACGCTGCATACCTTTGTGACGCTAATCACGAGTTTCATCCGTAAAAAATTACTCTCATGCGCCTAAAGAAGTTTCACTTCAAAAAGTTAGTTGAGGTAAAGAGATAAGTAGCAGTCTATTGACGTCCCACTCCTGGGCCACAGTCGTCCTCACTCATATAAGAGAGAGTTCTTAAAGATACTATTACTATTAAAAGATATTATAGCATAGTGGGTCTACGATGTAAAAGTATGATTGAGGAGGTCTGTGGGAATTATATTTATTTAGTATATATTTATTTATGATTCAGGTGTGACAATATCAACACACAAGCCACGTACGAACAGAGACGCTCCGGCTTTACAGCCTCAGGATGCAAACAACAGGAAGAAATTCGCGTTCCTATCTCGTGAAACTACTCCCGACTATCGACCATTGGCTACCTGGCAGGAAAACCACGACAACGATGCACCACAGGTAAATGTCATATCACGGTATAAATATTTTAAGTAACAAAAATCGTGTGATCCGAAGGGAGGTAAGACCCCAAGTCATCGACACATCACGTACATCTGCGCAAAGGAATGAACGACGTACGCGGCCGTACAAATTCGCGAAAACGATAACAGTGTCGTATACTTGTCTCGCTCTTTCCTTACGGCTATAGCGTTTTTGTTGTAGTGAGATTAAGAATATGTCACTAAATTTAATACACACACATAGCAAATTAAAACGACACGATAAAGGATTGTAAACGTTGCGTCTCAACTATTTAAGGTTTTTGTTATAAAAAACTTTTTTTAACGATTTGCGCTTTCGACTATAAAAAATAAAAAAGGAGAAAATGTTCCTTTATATTGGAATATTAACAAAATATGAAGAAAGTAAACTAATAATCAAGTTATTATATAAAACCTCATTTCAAATATTCCATTTCGGGCTGGCTACCTTAAGCTGGAAACAAGTAAATGCGTATTTTACTGCTGCGGTGTGATTATCTGTCCAAAGCAGCGATATTGTATACAATATATGTTTGAGAAAGTAAAACATTTATCCGTATACATATCTATATATCAAATTGTATAAATTTTCAGGTGCAAGTGACTGAAAAGTGTCAGAAGACATCCGCTAATCAAAACACAAAGTTTCATCAGTTGCAGCGTATGTTTGGCAAGCAAACGGGGGATGCTGAACCAGTGCCGCTTTACAAACAGATCAACCAGGGAGATGTATTCAACACTGAACATGAGGTAAGTCCATTTATTACTATATAATAAATCTTTATTCATATACCAATTGATTTCTTATGATTATCCTGTATCTGGAGGTTAGTCTCTCAGTAATAATGTGGCCCAATCAGTTGAATACAAAATCAGACAAATGTCATCCTTTTCTAACAAATGATTTAGCACGCTAAGTCTTGTTCTTTGTATCGCTAAGTCTGTTTCGCTTCAAAATTTAATTTTATCAGATACCTTGTACCGTTTCAGAATCAATAAATATAAAAGCTGGATCATAATGTTTTAACTGAAGTAAAAAATGTGGTCAAAACTTAACCATAAGAAAAAAAGCTACCTTGACGTCAACATTCCTGCTATATTTCTTAAAATGTCGGTGTGAGCGGAATTTGTTGGCTGTCGATGTAAAATGTCGAAAAAAGATTTTTAAAAATACAAATTATTCTTTTAAATTATATTGAATTTGTGAGCAACTGGTCAAAACTCCAAACTTTTGACTTTCAAACCCAAATAAAAGTATAAACAAGCTCACTTCACTCAAATTAAATTTGAGTTTTGAACGAATTTTATATTATATGATATTTAATTGATTATTTGAGCATTGTTTATTGAAACATTGACATGTTTGACAGGTAGGAATGGTTTCTATGGGAAAGCTAAATGTTGTTTTTACTGCATACTAAACATTTTTTAAGTATTGTCTCACCTTTTAAACCTTTCCTGGACTCCCACAAATAATTAAAATTAGCCAAATTAATGTTTTCTCAGATTTTAGCGAGACTAACGAACAGCAATTAATTTATTAATATGGATAGTCCTAGACATATTTGGATTGGCAAGAAGTGGGTTCTTATGTTATATAGATTTTTTCTTAATTTGACTATTATAATTAATTTCAGTTACGCCTAGCATTTAATCGTCAAGGTGAGGAGTTGAGGATCGTCAAGAGGCAGTTACAAATGAGTCAGCAACGAGTTAGGGAGCTCGAAACACACATTGCCACACTTCAAACGAGGTTACAATGAGACGCTGCTTAAATATAAAAAAATGTATGTTTCGCTAATGATTCATTATTGAATGACCCAATTCAAGTAATCTTTAAATTTTGAAACATATTTCAGATATGCATATTTTTATTAATTTCGGTGTGTTTGTCTATAAAAATGTAGAAGACAAGTTACTCCACTGTAATATAAAGCTGAAGAGTTTGTTATTTAAATGCGCTTATCTCAGGAACTAGTTCGAATTGAAAAATTGTTTTAAGTTTTTTTATTTATCAGAGAAGAATATAAGCTATATAACATTGTGTGAACCATATGAGTATCAATGAAACATGTCGCAAAAACTGGAATATACGGTTAAAGTTACTCAACAATCATCTATGACGGATTTTCCCTTTTAACCTTTCCAGGCCTAAGTATCAAAAAGTTATGCGTCACTCGAAGAGGGGTACCAAAAGACCCCCGTTCATTTATATGGAATCACGAGTCATCGGAACATCAACATAATATATGTTATGCATATATACTTTAGTAGCAAATACTATATACTTAATGCACGTCTTTTTTATAAAGAATAAATTATGTATTAAAGTTTAATCATTTTTTAAGCTTATAATTAGACATTTTATCATAGTTTTTATGACGATATTCAAAATAGTGCTTAATTTTGTACGCCTTGCCTTCTACTGTTAAACGAACAATTGTAAAAATTCGTATCAAATAAAGACCTATTATTGAATAAATTTGATTTTGTTTGGGAGAAAATATTGGAATTGCTTGAATTGGGTACACTTATTCCAATGTATATTTGAGTTCGCTCTCTTTATGCTCTCTTACGTAAATCTTATTTAACTCGCGCTATTTTCTATAACATTCCGAAAATTATATGTGTAAATCTTGTATAATTAAGTATTCAAACTCTTCGTAAGGCGAAAGTAATTAATAAAAAAATGCGCAAAATAAAATTAGATACGCAAAGAAATTTTAAGATGTTACGTAAACAAATTGTTTAGGAAATTCGCTATCCAAGAGATATTTATTATACAAAAGCTATTTTCACAATATTTCATAAATATGACGAACATATATTCTCTTACAATTTACAAAAACAATGACACATGAAATGCTCATAGAAATAATTCTGTAATATTATTATAATAAAATGAGTGCACAAAATTACACTTTTTATAATAAAAAGTGTTAAATTGTGCATTTTACAGTAATGAAGATTTATTAACTACCTTTGGTTGCCACCATTTTTTAATAAATGGTAACATAAAAAGATATTACACAAAAATTTACTGCAAAATGATGCCACTCTTCTTAAACGTTATGTCTTTATATATTACATATAAAAGATCTGTTGATTTTATTTTATATGATATTTGCGTTCTACTATACTAAAACGCTGTAGTACTAAATACATTATAATACAAATGGACCTATTGTACAATACCAGTACTATATATTTCTATATTATGTGTAATTGTTACATATGTTTTTACAATTAAACTGCATACTTTTTCAAAAGAATGTAGTATAAATTACGGTACACTATCATTGGCAATAATTGCGGCATACATATTTCAAATAAAATACAAACAGTTTCTACAGAATATAGTACGAATCACGGTGCAATAGCAAAACTACATATTGCAAAATCATTGGCTAAAATTTTTACATATATTTTAATTTAAAATACTTCCTATTACAACAACATAAAGTACGAATTACGGTACAATATCATTGCTATATATTGCAATAATATTGGCAATAATTGTGACGTGTATAGTGACAATGAAAATGCATACTATTTTAATATAATATAGTATAAATCAAGGTACAATAATTGCAATTTATATGCATACTATTTCAACAACATATTTTACTAAATACGGTACAATATCATTGCTATATATTGCAATGGTTATGACGTATATAATCACAATTATATTGTGTACCATTTTAACATAATATAGTACGAAGTACAGTACTATATTGGTATCTATTGCAAAATCCATGCTATAACAATATTATTTACTATCGTGACACATGTGTTTATAATTGAACTGATATATATGTACTATTTCAACAATGAAGTATGGTACAATATTCACGCCATATATTGTCATAATGCTGGCAATATCTATGGCATTTATCCAACAGGTTTTGATAAAGCATGCTATATTCATGGACTACTATAGTGATTAAACATTTATAGTAGTGCCCATAAGAAGTCAAAAGCTTTAATTCGCTTGTCCAACAAGCCAACTTTTAAAGTACACGCTTCTTCACTTCAAAATGTTGATCAACGTTATCGCTATGCTAAATATTAACGGCATGCAATAATACTGCCTTTGAAAGGTTTTTTTAATATAATCGATACATTAGGTATCATAGTTTTTTTTTAAATTATGTCTAGGGTTAAAAAATCATGTATTTCCTCGCTGACATTCAAGCCTATACAATCCTGTGATAATTTTCACATTCGCGAAATTTAAAATTATTACTATTTCCATTTTCTGCGTTTTTATTTGAATTTTACTTGTATTGGACATTTATAAAACATTCCCAGAGCATTGAATTCAATTTTTTTGTAATATCGATGTGCAAAAATGTTGTCACATTCCCTTTTTTTGATTGATCTGATTTTACTGAAAACATAGTAGTTTTCGGGAGATCATTCTTTTTAAAAACGTTATTTCTGGAAAAAAAACGTTATTTTCCTTTTTGTCTATGTATTTCATTAAATATGATTATTTCTTAATTGTGTTTTTATAAATTTGCTTTAGCTTTAATGTTGACATTTTGCAACGATAATGCATTTATCTGTTACTTTTTTAAATGAGTTGTTTTTTACCTTTTTGAGCACCTGTTTTGTAAAGAAATGATTTAAATATCTTTAGAAATGTTACAAAAAGTTATAAACCTTTTAATTTTAAAAACTACCTTTAAATGTCGAAATAATGGCCCAACATAATCTTTGCAACTTTTTCAAATATCTGTTATACAGTTCTGTCTCTTAACTAAAATAGAAATTTATATTTCTAATTAGATTCGCTCTTTACTCTGATTGCTCATATATGTTATTTTCAAAAGTTAACACCATGTTTAGATTATATTAATTGCTACCTGTCCGTACTTTAAGTGATATTTCAAAATTATATTTATCTGACTTATTATTTCTTAGCATACATTGATAAAAGGAATGCTAAACATTTCTATAGGCCTAACAATTATAGGGAGTAAAGCAGTATTGTGATTTATTATATATCGCTGCTTTGGGAAAATAATGACGCAATTCAAAAAAGATAATTTTACAAGAAATCTGGTAAAAAAATAATCCCAATGCTTAAATCACTAATGACATAATGACGTTTTGTAGTGCCAAAACGCCATTTTGTGGCGCCACTGTGTCATTTTGCGGTGTTCCAGTGTCATTGTGTAGGGCCATAGCGTCATATTGTGGTGTTAGTGTCATTTTGCGATGTTAGTGTCATTTTATTGATTTGAATAGAACTTTTGACACAAGGAAATATACACTATTCTGTATTCTGCAATGTTCTTAATTTATATTAAAAAATGATTTGTGAAATTATTCATCGAAAGCAGCAATATGATAATTCCTATATAGGGATATTAATTGGAAGCTCAGAGCACTATTTTATAAAGCACATTAGATATTTTATCCCCAGTTTAATAACTTTATTTGTTAGTGATTGTTTTATAGTCTGATTTTCTTTTTAGTGTTATTTGTTAATTTTAATGTTTGTTCCTTTATTTTGGTGTGACTATGATTTTCTTATTATTTAAGTTTAGTATTTGACATGTAAGATTGTAATCTTAGGTAATTTATTTCTCAGGACTTTTAACTTTCAAAGCGGACTTGAATATATATATTTTTTTATTTGTCTTTTTTAAAAACACTTCGCTTACAGTTGGTAATACTGGTTGACTTAAAATTATTTAATTTCAATTACTTTGCTTTCAATTTTTAACAACACAGGATAACTTTTAAAAAAAATGCGTAATAGTCAGCGTTATAATTCTTTTTATTTTAAATTTTGATACAATCTTGAATTCTTTGACTTCACTGGTTCTCGTTGGGTTTTTTTTAAATTATGTTGTTTTCTTAGATTCTAGGCTTTTACTGATTGGCGATGCACTTTTTATATAGCATGATACGGTCTTAGATTCTAGACGTTCATGGGCCTTCGATGCATTTTTTTTATCACGATACGATCCTGGATTTTATGCTTTTACTGGTTTTTGATTAACTTTTTTTTTAATTATGTTGCTGTCTTGGATTCTAGGCCCTTTACTAGTTTAGGGATACCAATGCAATGAAACTACTTTTACCTAAATATTAACTCCTTATCATCTGGAAAAACTCAATAAAATCTCTTTTTACGGAGATAAACATAATTTTGACTCGAAATTAACGATAAAATATATATTTTTTAAAAGTCCGTCTTATATTCAGAAAGATATTCTGTAATTTATAATCTTGAGAAATATGTTAGCGTAGACTACTTTGATATATTATGAAATATGTATTAATAGGTTCACATGTTTTTTTGAATGATCAATCAATAGTTTAAGGGGAAATTTCACTGAAAGATGAGATTTTGTACGTTCCATTTTAAGGTTTACATTTAATTTACCGTTCTCAAACACTTGTATTAATATTAAGTATTTTGTCTCAATTTCTTAAGGTTTATAATGTAATTTAATATACAATTTGTACGTGGTTGGTTAGCAAACAAAACTGTTTCTTGTTGGGGGTGGAAAGTTTGCTTTTCTGTCCCTATATAAAACTCACTTTTCCCCCGGTAAACTAGCACAGACGAGGCAAAGGCAGCTTAGAACACGAGAAACTCGTTAATCGCCGTGGCAGAGAAAGTCGGGCATCCTATCCAACGATTTTCACTTTAACAAATCATTGCGGGCGAGATTGCCCTATTTTTGTCCCTAGGTGCGTAATATACTAGTATAATATCCGAATATATCGCATGATCTTTTCCCCTCCAACTGTTCCTCTGCGCTATTACATTTTATGTAACTATATCTAAATATATTATATTTGCATACGTAAAGGTACATAAATTTAGATTTTTTTCAAATAAGAAACGCCATAAGTTTTCATAAAAATATATTCAAGTATTGGAATTTTTTTAATCACATTTTTGTCGACAGAATCGATACCGTGTACTAAACTTACGTACGTACGTTCGCTAAATTTATGGCACTTTAAAGATGTTTGCAAAAACACATGAATTGACACCAAAACCGACACTCATAGTGATGTTTTTAAGACGTTTTCGAACAATGGTTTGATATAAAAACTGACACCAATAGTGATGTTACTTGGACAAAATGAAATGTTAAAATGTTAAGTATACAAATTATTGTCCATAAACACGTCGACGTACGAAATGTTTGCTAACTAACTATGTGTTCAAAGTTGTGAACTCTGCTTAACAAATGTACTGCCAGAAACAAGATTCGAAATAAATTGTACAAAAAACAAGTTACCTGAAATTTTTGTACATAAACGAGTTTCATTTTTTATATTAGGTGCTAGATGCCACAACTTTGGTTCGCTGTAGCGGTCTCTCAACTATTTATGCCCAATTAGTGTTTTAGTGAGCTAGAAATTAAAATTATTATTACACCGCTTTTATTTACAGAAAATAAATCGTTATTCGGTTATAGATTGTACATTTTATAAATAGCTTGTAAAAGGAAAAGCTATTGCAGGAACTTCGAACGTAGAAATACTTGGATTTCAATCCAATTCCGTATATGGGTTCAATAAATGTCAGTTTTTCAAAAGTTACCATTGAATTTTGATAATCATTGTCTATGGTTAGATTTGACTTTAGTTTGATTGGTCATATTAAGATCTATTATTAAATATATTGCATATTTGGTGTTAAAATTTATTATGGGTTAATCTTTAATTATATAAACTTATTTTTATTAATGAAATTATATCATCGCATACGTTTTAAACTTAATTCAAACTATATAAGTGAAATTTACTTTTTAATGTTGAAATATAGTAATTTTACTGTCTATAGATTGATATCTCTTTAATGATTATCAGACAACATTACCATAGACAATTAAAAACAATGTCAAGGTTCATTGAACTTCGTAGACTTTGTCTAGCTGTTTATAAAATGGACAAACTATACAAAATATATATTAAATAATAAGGTGAAATGTCTCAAAAACTATTTACACTTCTAATTTCGTTTTCATTTGAAATGATATAAAGTCTTTATAATTTTGAGAAATACGTCTAGAACAGTCCTATACACAATATGATATATTGAAGATTATTTTAAATGAAAAATTTGGACTTCTTTCCATTTCTATATAGAGGCTGTATGTAACCATTTAAATATAAAGATGTGGTTAAAATATTAACTACTGAGTTTCTTGCTGATTTCTTTGCAGTATAATGGACCGTGTACTTTGTGAGCCTTTTGAAATAAAGAATATTTTTATTATAACACTTGTAATGTATGCTTTTAAACTATTTTTCGTAATAGAATCATGGCCGGATTTAGGGGTCCGTAAGCCCTTTGGGCAACAAAATATTTTCGAAATAAAATGTTTAATTAGTCGCGATTTTAAAGAAACAATTTATTATAAAAATAAGTGATAGATTTTGAAGTGGAAAATTCTTTAGCATCATTACCTATGAATTGAGAGTCGATGAAACGAAAAAGTGACAGTAAAAAGAGATAGACACATAAATTCATAAGATTTAACTTGGGAGAAAACGAGAGAGGAAGCATTATGCAGTTTTTCTTATTTTCGAGGTACTCTTTGTGCTCTGCTTGCCCCTCTACTCGTGTTCAACCAAAGCATAGTGGGAGTTTACAATTATCCTCTTGCCGAAATTTTACATTCGTTTCATTATCATGTAGCTAAAATCGTTGGTTTCACTTCTACGTGTGAATTGCATACAAGATTATTTGTCAATGTTGAAGACATAGACAAAGATCTCTAATAATTATTCATTGCAATCTTTAATTCCCTCCATCAAGATTTGCGTATGTATTTACTTACGTCGTACTTTCAGTGGCAAGAAATCCTCCATTTAGTTCAGTAAAAGAAAACTAATTTCAAATCCGGCCCTGACTGAAATCAACTTTAAAGTGGTACTTTTAAAATGAAACCTCTTTGACATATTTCACTTTATTATACAAACCGAACCATCCTAATGGCCTAGTTATATGTAGTTATTATTTATCCGTTTTATAATTGTACTGTATTTTCCATAATACATTTAAAAAAAATATTGGCTTTATCTTAACTTTCTTAAATCTACAAATAAAAATCAGAATTCTACTATTCCTTTTATTTGTAGAGGTATTTTCATATATAACTACATTCCATTTAATGCATCTATACTAGGTAAGTGAAATTTTAATCTAAAAAAAGTATTATTGTGTATAAGCTGAAATTAGTGATTTAGTTTTGTGGCTAAGTGGACGTTTTAATATTTATTGTGTATTTTTATATCATGCTTGTGTAGCACAAATTTTCAATAAATGTTTGAACATTTCATTATTTTACCTTATAACCCCTTGTATTTGACTTCGCCCTCGTATTTTATAAGTAAAATGTGGGATTGTCGATGAAAGTTGTAAACAATAGTTCTTTGTATGGCGTGTCCCATGCCTAACAACAAAAGAATACATAAATATCAATCGCAATTAAGTTTTTTTAACTGAAACTTCAATAGGTGCATGAGGGTAATTTTTTTTACGGAAGAAACACGTGATTAGCGTCACGAAGACATCTTCGTTCGTTCGTTCGTTGCACATGCAACGATTTTAATGCTAACTCGTTTGAATGTTAAGTAGTTTTAATATTTACAAATAACATTTAAATTTGCCAGGTGTCATTTAATATACTATTTTTCATTAAAAAAGAAATTATTTGCTTTAATTTTCGACACTTAATGACAATTAAATTCATTAAACTCCTAACATATCTTCCTTTTTCACTCCCTAAAAGTTAACTCTCATGCGCCTCAAGCAGTTCCATTTCAAAAATATAAAGCTGAGGGTAGATATCTAGATAGATATTTATCCTTAGATAAGGAGAGGTAAATCTTTTCCTCTGATTTCTTTGCTTGAAACAATAAAATCATATTCATGTCTCTGAGTCGTAATAAGACAAAATGTATATATGCACTACATCAATATGAAAGTCATATTGAAAGGAGAGTAAATGCAGGGAATATGGTAAACGGTGTTCTGCACGCCTTTATGAATAGCCAGATGGTGTCTCAAAGGGTTAGACTGACTGTGCATGTGGGAGTGTTGGTGCCAACACTTATGTATGGTAGTGAAAGTTGGGTATGGCAGAAGAATCACAAAAGTAAAATAAATGCGGTAGAGATGAGAGCGTTGAGAAGCATGAGTGGATTAAAACTGAGTGACAGAGTAAGAAATAGTGTGATAAGAGAACGTTGTGGTATAAAAGAAGACGTAGTGACTAAAATTGAGAAAGGTATGCTTAGATGGTTTGGGCATGTAGGAGAATGAACGGGAAAGCTGGAAGGAGAAGACCAAGGCGAACGTTCCTGGACCAAATCCAGGACATTTTAAATAACGGCCAGGCAAAAGTACTCTAAACCGACGAACTTGTATGAAAGCGGCCAGGTCAAGAGTACTCTAAACCGACGAACTTGTATGAAAGGTTTAATGAGAATGAAAGAAGCGAAGGAGATATGCAAGGATCGTGGCAAGTGGAAGGATGTTGTCTCTGCCTACCCCTATGGGAATGAGGCGTGATGTATTTATGTATGTATCAATATGAGATTAGGTTTCACGTTTAAACATTTTTTTCACATAATGAAAAACTACCCGCGAATCATAATAATTAAAAATGTAAATGTTGCTGGTGTAAATATACAAGAAAATTACTGTTTTTTTTTGTATATTTCTTTTTTACATATTACAACTTCTGAATTTTTTTTACATGCTTATTGGATTATTAATTTATAAAGTATAAATAAAACAAAATTCTTACGTATAAATTATATTTCAATAGAAAATAAAAACGTATAGTGTATATTTAACCTGCATATAAATGGACGGCATTCAGTTGCATATTTTTTGTACATATGGTATTATTTAAATACATTTTGCGTAATTAACAGAATTTAGCAAAATCACGATAATTTAGTTTTACTCAAGTTCAAGGAAAGTTTTTGAGACTTACTATAATAATATAAATCTATATTGAATTAATTTATTTTAATTCTAAACAAATATCATTGATACTCTTTGGAAATTAAAATGAAAGTAATAATTGCAATTCATTGGAATAATTTGATAATATAAATTTAGAAGAATGAAGATTAAATATTGTTTTTTAATGAATTGAATTTTTGAATTTGAATTTTTAAAAGGCAAACAAAATCTTAACAGTGTACTTGACACATATAATAGTATTATAGTATATCCCAATTATTTAATGAGATTCTTAATGTTAAAGAAAAAATATTTGTTAAAAACGTGTTATTTTTTGGACGTTATGTCTACATATTAAAAAATACACGTTTACTTAATATAAGTAGACAACATTGAATATATTAAAAGTATTTTGTCACAAATATATGGAATGTATAATAACAGTCGCTCATATAACTAAAAATAAATGTTAATATCCAAGAATTTTGGATATAATTAAAGTCAAAAGTATGTATAATGATGATATGCTTATTGTAGAAGTCCCATTGCATCCATCTGTATTACAAGTGTAAATACATGATCTGTACTCCAGCTTGTCTCCGGGTTGTTGAACATAATTACAATAGTTGCCCAAATCCAAGGAAGAACAGAATCTTTTTGTACCTATACCACCTATAAAATAACATTTTGGTTGTTATTTCTTTACACAAAAACTTATTATGTACATAAAACATAGTAACCCTTTCGCTGCGACATCATGTTTTTAATAATATGAAGAGCGTTTTATAACATCTTCCAAGTGATATAGTTGCACTATGCAACTAAATAAATAGTAATTTTTTTCATATTAGCATTTAATAAATGTACATGTATGAATGCTAGTAATAACAATTATGTCTTTATGTTCTTACAAATTTCTATGTAATATTTAATTCATAACAAAATAAACTTTTTTTTATTGCTGGCAGTTAAACGCTTGACTGATATCTCACCCGATGATGATACAGTCTAAGATGGAAGTGCGCTAATCTGGTAAGAGGCGATACAACTCATATGGTTTCTACACAGCATCGTACCGGTACACAAATCAGTTTGTCGGTACGTCTTTGCAAATAGGGTGGTAACTAGCCTCGGCCGAAGCCTCACATCAGTCTAGGCTCAAGACAAATCAGAAAATACTATTCGTAACTTACCGGGGATCGAGCCCGGGGCCTCTGCTAGCAAAACGAGTAGTCACACTATTGCGCCAGCGGGACCGACAAACTACAACTTGTTTCCATATTTAAATATTTCCTAGCATACACATCTGTGCGCTAAGTAGGTATTTTTGTCCGATTTTAGAGAATCTTGTGCTTATCACCGACCCCTCGTATATTAGTGAGACTTTGTTACGACGCAATAGTACGCTAGCCGCATAACAAAACATTATAAATAAAGACGTTATAATACGCCAGTCGCAACGAAAGTGTTAATTTAACGGTAAAAGGAATGTAGTACTAAATCATTATTTCACTAGTTAACAACAATTATAGGTAGTTTTTAATATTATATTTTAAGATGTAACCCGCAGATTTTTCAATAATCCACTAAGCTGCTTAGATAAAATATATATTAGTTATATACTGTCTACTCTATGATAAGCATATCGAAAAAGATTAGAAAGATGTACTATAATTTTAAGATCTTTTTGCTAAGTTATTGTAAGCAGTACATATATTCAAATTTTTTTTTTTCTATTAACATCAATTTATTTTTCAAGATGGACAAGTCTGTTTTAATTTTTGAGAAAGAGCAAACACCTAGAATCTTGTAATTCCAAACGCTATTCAAATTAAATTATTGTAACACAAATTCTAATTAGTGTATACTTTAAATTCTATGGATGCTTGAAACAACCAGTTTTTTTGAACAAGCTAAATTAAATTAATATAATTTCATTTCAAATTATATGTAAAGGACTTATTTTGACGTCTTTGTTGGCCTAATAGCGCAAATGCTCACTTTTGCTATTAGAAACCCTTGGTTCATTTCCCAACTGGGCAAATTAATTAAATTCGTCTACATCTGGACTGGTTGCTGGCTAGTTACCAACGTACCACAGTTCAAGTTTAAAATGTGTCATATAAACAATTAAGGTTTTGCATACTATCAAATGAGATCACAGAAAAAAAAAATTAACAAATCTAAAATATATCTATATTCTAACTAAACTAAAAATTCTACTGACAATTTATAATGCATGCATATTAATTACCACTTACCATATTGGATTCAGACAAAGCCCAGTGGATGTTAGAATTGAGTGATGTGCTGTAGAACTTGACCACAGTGCAATTCAATCAAAAGTGAGTTAGTTTTTCACAAGCATTATAGTAGTTAGCTTCATACATTCAGTGCCAAAGACCCAACTAGTGCAAAATTGTCAAGTACCCCAATTCTAAACCATTAATTTTAAAGATAAGAATTTTTTATATTATAAAAGTAAAGCATTGATAGAGTTACAATTAAACCCGGAAAACAATACTATATGTGTGCCTAAAATCTATTTTGTAACAGGGATTTTTATACCATAAATATAAATGCATAATTATAGATAAATCATAGATTTGCTTTTGCTAAGACGATATTACGACTTTGCCAGACAATGTATTTGGTAATGTTTAGATTCTAAGTCATTCTTTAATGCCATAAGTGCTGTAATAAGCCTACTTAAATAAAGATTGAGTTTATAAGAAAACTAGCTATTCCTAGCAGTGACACCAGCGAAGTTCTCAAATATATTCTTGGAAAGTCAAAGATTTATTGGATCAAATTGTCAAAGTTTAGAGGCATTCAATAACAGGAGAATAATATATATATATAACACATGAAGGTTGTGCATGTTTGTGATGTGCCGGTGTGATATTGGATGCAATGGACAGGAAGGAAGTGTTAATGAGTGGCGAAGAGAGGGACAGTGGGAAGTACAAAAGCGCTGCAGATGACTAAGATGGTACTTGTGTCATCTGCTAAACTGGTTGTAGTAAACATTGAGAAAACATCAATATAATGAGGCAGCAAAAGTAAGAATATTACTGTCATAAGATCATTACAGATATTTGTGTGCAAATTTTATTTAATTGTATAAAAATGCCTATAATGTAAAAATAGGTGTATTAGTTATTATTAGCTTGATTTTCCCATTACAGGGCAAAATAAAATGTAAGTCTTGTTTAACAATTCTTATTCTTGCTGCCAAAAATATAAGACATAAGTTTGTATTAGTAACCTTTCTGTTTAATGCAATATTGTGCACTGTATACATGATCACATGGTGTAGGCACCAAAACACCACCATCTAAGTTCATTAATGCATCACCACACTCCACAGTTGATGAGGCATTACACTGATAACAGTCTATAGGCATTCCTAAACAATTTTAAAGGTTCAAATGTAATATTTGCCTTACCAAATTGTAACCGATGTGGCCATTCTCATCCAAAGATAAGATATATAAGCAGGAGAAATTAAAGTCAGTATATGCACCATGAGATGTTCACTCAGTATTCCTTCACTCTTATAGGACATAAATCAAGCAAGACTAGAGTGAGAGAGGAAAGCTTAACATGCTCTCAGGGACACAAAGATACATGTAACACCTCTAGAGAATATCATAACAAAAAAACCCAGGTTTGGGACTTGAGCTCACAGGCAGAGTCAAGTTGAGTATCATATTTAGTACTACTATAGTACTTTATTTAATATACAAATTACATAATAATATCTTAAGAGCAAGTCTTTTCTCAGAACCTTTGTGTCAAGACTGATTTTCAACAAGACATTCAGGAAATTCTTCACCATAAATGAAATATTAGTAATAATAAGAATATACATGTAATGTTATACATCCCATTCATAATTAGTATTGTGCAAGCATTAGGTATTATTAATTGTAAGTATAGCTAGGTTAATACTTTTCATAGAAATGAAGGCCCAACCAATAAATTAAGTGGTTGTACGACAAACTTCTTGTACCTTCGAATCTTCCAACATGTTTTATACAAAACTGAGCCTCATGAATACCCTCACAGTCTTTTGGCATTAATTGTGTATTGGAATCTAAGAATTCATTGCATTCGAAAGGGTCATTGGAATCTGTACCCAAACACTGATAACAGCTAATGGAATGCACTAAAATTATATATAAAAAACAATATAAAATAAGTAAGTAGCAGCTTGTCAATGTCCCACTGCTGGATTCAGCTCACTCATAAAAGAAAGGGTTTTTAGAACATAGACCCGCCACGCTGCTCTTATGCAGTTTGACAGGCATATTACACAAGTTAATGGGCTAACACTAGTGCACTATTTATTCTGTCATTCTCATAGTCCCATATGATGGCAATCCGACATGACTGTAGAGAGATCACTCAGGACCGAGAACTTTACGTATTATCCGAGGCCATGGGTGGACCACACCGCCAACTACACAATTTCGAAAAATTATTTTAAAGAAAACTTAATGTCGATTTTGAATTCGCGCGAACCTAGGACCTCCGGTCTTTAGCTGAACAAGCTGACCACTAGACGAGCTTTTTAAAGAAGATTCTGCACTATTTTGGCAATTATATAGTGAATTAATATTTGAATAAAGTATTTTACTAACCATTATGAATATAATTTATGTAACTGTAAATTATAATAGAAGAAATTCAACGAAACGTAATTCAAAATAAAATTAACAGAAATCAAATTAAAAATAGCGGTGATTAATAACTTAACGACATACCTAATTTTAAATTGTTTACTGTTAGAAACAAAAAAAAAACTGATTTTATCGAAAATTTCTCCATAGTATTATTTTAATTGTTGCAATTGGATCTAAATTAAATGTATTTCTATAAAAGTACAATTGACAACACCCTAAAGCCTAAACAAACGTTGTGTAGCACAGACTATACCGGGAATATATATCTATGGGACAGACTAAATCGTAGAGATTTTTCATAGTTGACGTATGTCATACATGTAGTCTATTTTTGTGTTATTTATTTATAAACTCTTAATACATTATTTATAAACAATTACATATATATAAATGGGAGAAATTATTTATTTAAATATACTAAAACATTCATCTTAAATGATGTAATCGTTTGTCCGAATACATCAGTATCTACTACGCGGTGAGTAGGTGCTGCTGAGCCTGACGCACCGCACATGTACCGTCTCGGTGCCACAAGTCCTACACGCGCAAGGCAATTTGATTATCCACCTCGCTATTTAAAAGTTTATAGTAGTGCACTTTAGATAATAATTTACGCCTGAACTCTACCGTCTCTAAACCAACCATGGCGCCTATAAAAATAGACGGATATAAATAAGGGTAATGTCCATAGAGTCTTTTGAAAAGGTAGCGTGCGAATTATTTTTTAATTTTTTCTATAAATGTTACGTATTTCATTTCATATGGGTCCCAAACGATGGCCCCATATTCAAGTTATCTGTAATCAATACCCCTAGTGACTATAAAAATTGTTAATTAAAGATATTTTCTGGTTTGCACTGAGCCAGTAGAAGGTTAGATTCTAAATAATGTGAGGCGTGTTGTAGGGTGAAGTGTCGTTTTATTTTTAAATTATTGTAGATAAAAATGAATCTTTAGTAGCTTGATTTCAGGTACATTTTTCAATAACGTTATTTTATTTGTATCGAAGCATGCCATGACAAAGTTTGAAGTAGAACGAAATATAATTTTGAGCTTATTGACTCAACACTAGAGCACTGTGTCACTGTGTGACATGCGATTTAGTATGCTCCGAAACAAGTTCTTTTCAGTTAGCTATACATTTCTTTACAAACATAATACTGAGTACAGTATAAGTGCAGCGAGAGAGGTGGGGCGAATCACGGATCGAAGTGGGAAGAGTGGCAACGTGGCGATCCTTTGCCATGGCATACGTTGGTCTCATTCGCCACTATAGATGTTGCACGTCAAAAGATCATGTGATCAAAGCACTGAGCGCACTTCGTCTCAAAAACGCTAACGTGTGAGAATGGCGACGATATATAACGTCATATATTTCGAAAGGATAGTGGGGAACTATACTATCAGGCTATACCAGAACGAATTTTTCCTCAGTGTACATTGGAACACAGCCAGTTGTTCTTTTTTTGTTTCATAAAACCCACATACTATATATATAGAGGCATGTCAGAAAGCTGCTGAATATCGCCTATCATTTGATCTTATCATAGACAATTAAAACACAGCGTGTGAAAGCCTAATACAATATATGACAAATATCATATATGTACGATAGATTCATGACTGCGTGCGGTGGTACAATATCATTAATAAGAAGATTGTACAATGGTTTCCAAAACTTCCCATTCAAAATATGGTAAAAATTTCGAGTGACTTTTAAGTACCTATTAAAAAGTAAAAGCATTTCCAATTGCCACTATCGTAATTCACTGAGTACTAGATAAAGATTAAACGAACAATTTCCTTTGTCTTCTGTGAGATAAACTGTGCACAATTGATACACCTGAGAGAGCTTAATTTTTGTTTAAAGTTTGCAGATGTCTCGGTTCGATTCTTGAAAGGGCTGTTTAACGAAATTATATTTTCTATTTTAGTAATGAACTGGGAGACTTCGGCTAGTTACTACTCTACCAGTGACGTCATGCTGTGTAAAATCAGTAGTAGATAAAATACCCCTTGCAAAGTTGTGCGTTGCTATCTTAGATCAGTTGTTGCTTGTATCATCAGTTGAGATTACAGTCAAGTTCTGAGCAATAAACGTAAAATTGAATTATTTTCAAATTAATTTTGGCTAGTTAATATATGAGAATTAATTTACATGAAAAAAATACGTGTTTAGTACATTTTTTGTATCTAAACAACTTTCACGTGTATATTAATATAGGAATTTTTGTGAAATTAACAGCTGATCCTGCCAACTTTGCACCGCTTCAGGTGATCCAATGCTTAATGATAATTGCAAATTGTTTCAACTTTAGTAAAAATTGTGGTAAAATTTAACCGGAACAAAAAGAATTCATGTTCAAAATATCGCGACTTTAACGCTTATATTCCAACCAAAGTCCGTAAAATATTATAGCTGCGATCAGAAATTGTGGGTTATCGATGTCAAATATCCAAAATTAATGGAAATAACAAATGTATCCTTTCTAGTTTAATTTGAGTTCTAAACGACCGGACGAACATCAAAAAAAAATTCACTTTTTAACCGACTTCAAAAAAAGGAAGTCATCAATTCGTCTGTATTTTTTTTGTTTGTTACCTCATATCTCCCAACTGGGTGGACCGAACTAGATGATTTTTTTTAAATAAAAGGTGGTGCTTTTCATAGGGTCCCATTTTTTTTTAATCCAGTTCTGATGATGGCATCCATGAGAAAACCGGATAAGTGTTAAATTTGCATTAAGGATGTGCGCGACAAATGGACGAATAACTCAAGATCACGCCAACCGATTTCGATGATTCTTTTCTTATTGGAAAGGATATACTTCAAGGGTTGTTTTGTGATAGTTTGGTAAGGTAAGGTACCTAAATATATAGCTGTAGGTTGTAACTACGTATATTGCTATAGGTGGGAGAGACTCGGGAGCTGCCAAGTAGACCTGCGGGATACCTGCCTTGGTTGACACAGACTCCGAATATAAGAATACGAAGAACACTATACAGGAATACGCAATTATTTCTTACTTTTTAGAGCATTTTAAAATATTTGTAAGTCTGTTTTGAAGGCGGTTCTCTTTTTTGTTAAAATTTTTATTTATATATTTAATGTTTGACAGATAAGAATAATTTCTGAGGGAAAATAAAATTGTTGTTTTCACTATATTCCTAGCATTTTGTTTTATATTTACTCTATTCATAAACCTTCCCTGGAATTCCACAAATAACTCACAACCAAAATTACTCAATACATAAGGAATATCAAGAGGAAGTCGCTAGATACAATATGGTACGTATAAATAAAAGCAGGATTATCAAAACTTTTAAAATTATTTATTCAGAAAAATATCTTTCCTTAATTTCACTTACAATATATAAAAATACATCTAATACAAAACATACTTCTTGGACGTATAAACAAAAATTCGATGTAAGTTAGGACATGAAAAGAAATTTTCCATAGTAGAATCTGTATTAAAATTGCTTATAGAAATCACAAAATGCATGAGCAGACACATATTATATGAAGAAAACTTAAATTTGTACATTAAAACTCTAAATTAAATGCGTAAATTAAATTTATACCTATCCTTCAAAGGAATTAAATTTATACCTAGTCTTACCTAGTAGGCAGTTTATAAAATGGATATTATTGTCATTGGATATCTTAAAAATAAATTACATCACACATTGGAATGTAAAATATAATCAATTGTAAAGTCTAGAAATTTTATTTAAATAAACAATTGTACACTATAACACGATTGGCACACAATGTTACAGATAATAAAATGGTGTTACAGATAATAAAAATGTCATTTGTATCCTATTTTAGCTTAATTAAGAGTATTTTGTGGTCAACACTGAGATAATTTTATTAAGAAAAATCAATTGTCAAAATTTTATTTATCTTTCATTCCTTTAAAAAGATATAATCTTGAATTCCAATTTAATTATGTCAAAGTTATGCTTGTATGGTATATAAAATCTCATGAAAGTATTTTAATTCGTACAATATATTATTTTATATAAAGGTAAGACTGTCTTAAACTAAAAGGCAAATGTTTTCATTAAATGGACAAATAAAAAAAAGCTATTTTAATTCGGTGTTCAGATAAATGGTTCATTATATTTAGTTGATAAGTTGAGGCCTTAATGGCAGGGATCCTTCCACCCACAAATTGGGTTGTTGCATCATGTTTTGCCACAGCGTGATCTCTTTCCCCACACTGTCCATCCAGTTGACACTTGCACCCATGTAAGTACCTAGAAAGAATTGTATATTACGCACCTAGGGATGAAAGAGTGACATTGCCGCCCGCGTGACAAAAACGTGGGTCGCAACGCCTTACATTAGTCCCGTGGTATACAACTTTTGAAGTCAAAACTTCTTTAGCATCGTTGTGAAAGTCATTGTAACTAAAACATATAAAACTTAACGTCGGATAGTTAGTGATGATACAGTCTAAGATGGTAGCGCACTTATTTGGTAAAAGGTTAATTGCTACCATATTAGCGCTTGACTGTAATCTCATCTGATGGTAAGTGACGATACAGTCTGCGGTGGCAGCGTGCTAAGTACATTTAGGGGCCATTTTTAAGGAGATTATATTTTAGCTAAGGGTTCCCTAAGTACATTTAGGGCCAGTAAACTGCTTACGTAGCTGAGGGGCCTCTAAGTACATTAAGTGGCTCGCTAAGGGGATTTCTTAGTACATTTAGTGGCTTGCTTTCACTTCCCCCCAGTCAGGGCTAATCGCGGTCCCGCTGGATTTTAGTGCGTATTGCGAGTTAGTACTAGAGTCCCACATTCCCGACCCCATTAGTCGGGGTGCGTGCAAATGCATTTCCCAGCGACAAAAAAAAAGTTCACTTCTACCACGTGCATATTGCACATGAGATTTTCATTTGACTTACGTGACATTTGCAGCGTTCTCGATGCCGCTTTGTCACTCTTTTATGCCAAAATTTTAAAATAATAATATTTACCAGTGGCCAGTGAAAGTCGTACGGCTCCCATAAAATCGTTAGAGGCTAGTCGGTCGCGATCCCAGAGGCTAAGCTCCAAGGCCCGTGTGGCAAGCTCCTGCATGGTGAGCCCTCGGTACGTAAACGTGTGCTCCCAGCGAGGGTTCAACGAACGCCGGACAACACTTGTCTTCTGCTTAGCTAGTCGTCCACGTTCCGGTAGAAGATAACTGGAGGCAAATGTCAATGTGATAAAACGTTGGTATATATAACTTCAAACAGCATCTTACTAGATTGAAGTCTCATCTGAATGAATGCCAATTTAGCTTGGCAACTGTCTTCCTTTATGTGAATCCAGTGGTCCGCCCGCCTTATTGGTCTAGTGGTCAGCTTGCTCGGCGACATATGCTCTAAAACCCTCTTTCTTATGAGTGAGGAGATCTGTGCCCAGAAGTTGGACGTCAATGGGCTGCTAATTACCTTACCTTATCAACAATTATGAAAAAAAAAATTGGTTATCTTGTAAGTCTGTTTACAGTTGCTGTAATAAACTTTCTCTGTTTACTTTTCACTATTCTCAACAATCCAACTGCTCCGGACTACCTTAAATCAAGGTTCAGTTTTTGTTCGAGCGTGCATGAAAGTGAGCTGCGATCTGCTCAGAATCTGCTGCTGAATGTACCCTCTCATCACACAGGTTTAAAAATGACTCGTTTACAGTGCAGTTCATCTGTGGAATGAGTTGCCACAGGAGATAAAAAAAGCCACTTTATATTTATTCTTTCAAAGCACAAGTAAAAAGGCACTTCCTCAAGAAGTAGGTCACCGTTTAAATGACCTTGACTATTATTATTATTACTGTTTTTTTTTAAATCTTTATGGAATTGCTATCACTGCTGGACATGTATGTTGAAATTATAGTTTATACCTAGCTTTAATTATTATTAATATTATTTTCTTTTTAATTCTATCTATCTCTGTAACACTGCGTAGCGACACATACACACAGCAACACATACATACTTTTGAACTGTCCACTTCTGCGCAAACAGGCTTTTAAAATAAAATGACAAGTTTGGAATGGGTAATGACTTTGAAAGCTGTGCGCCGATGGTCAGTTTTCAGTAAGAGTTGAACAAAGATCCATCCTTAGTGATTAGCTAGTAATTTCTCTAGTCGCGCTCCAACCAACTAAAATTATAATCTATCTACCAACGACTTTTCTTACACCAGAAAGGTTGGCTGGTAGATAAATCTTTATAACTTTAAGATAGCCGTTTGCATTTGGTGCAATAAAGTTTATAAATAAACAATAGAATTGGGCAGATTGCGCCTCTCTATCGCTTGTTCCAAAGTCGTGACATTGAGTCATGCTTTTATGTGCATAACATTACATGGCATCTGTAAAGTTATAATCTAATGAATAGCGTTATGTTCTATATAATACTACTTTGTGTTAATAATCTTTAGTTTACAGACCTTTTACAGAATACATCAGCTAGGCCGTTGGGTTTCGTGGCGACGAGATTCTTGGCCTCCTTCACGAGCACGTGCAGCGTTCCTTTGCCGCGCGCCGCGTCGTGCAACTCGAACTTCAACCCGATTATTATGTCCCCGCGCGTACCGTGTTGTTCGTCAAACTGTTCCGTCTGTCGGTAAACAATAAACACATTTACTTTACTTATACCTACCTAATAACGCGTCCAAAACGAAGCTTCTTATAAATTCAATGAAACCCATAATATTACTAGACGGTAGACAATTTAAGTGCTTCGAAGAGTTTATCCAGGTCAGATTATTTCAGCTGATTACCTCTAAATAAATACAACGAAGGTTGTATTTGGCCAATAACACTTGGAACAAATTGTGCTTCTTAATCGAAAAATTAAGAAAAGAGGACCCTGTAGACACTGTTGTCTTCTGGCGAATCGTCTTATAAACCATATACAAGGAGTTCGTACACCGCTTTGAAAACGAAGACAGACGATAGTATAATATAATGACACTTGATAATGGAACGGAAGTTTCATAAAAAATACATTTTTTTATTACATATATCTATAGTGCTCCGCTATCGTCGTTCTTTTTATGCTATGCTCTTTATCTTGGGCCATATTATTCCGATATTTTCCATTTCCTTAGCCACCGAACGCCGTCAGGTTTGTCTAGGTCGACCACGCTTCGGCTTTCCCTGAGGAGTCCATTCCAGCACCTGTCTGGGGATATGTACAGGTCTTCGTCGGAGAGTGTGGCCTATCCAGGTCCACTTACGGCGCAGATTTTGAGTTTCGCTCTGCGTCAATTGCCTAGATTGCCACATAGATCTGAGTTGCGTGAAGGTTGCTCTAGCTTTGCATATTCGTGAAGCGATATCTTCTTCAGTCCCTCCAGAATGACACAATACTACTGAAATAACAAAACTGTTGCATTCGTTCTATTTGCTCACCGAGCCCATCAGCAGTGCCGCCCATCAGTAGCCCTGGTTCTTGCGTAAATTGATGTTTAGGCCAACCATTAGCGCTTCGTGTTTGAAAAAAACACCCAGTAATGAAACATAATCAAAAACGTTAGCAGCCGGAGCGGTCTCGCTGCTGTTGTCTTCGCTTTCGGAAGCGATCTCCTAGCACTTGTAAATGATTTATGACCCGAAGCCAGTTCATAATACATTGACTATATTCCGCGGTACTCACCCGTTCGTGAAGCTTGTACCACATGGGCGCGGGGTCGTCGAACACGACGTCGGCCAGCGGCAGCGTCACCTCGCCCAGGAAGTCATTGCGGCCGAACATGTCCGCGTGCCACGCGCTCAGCCACAGTGTCCGCGAGGACAGCGAGGCCAGCGGCTGCACGAAGCTCAGCGTCTCCTCGAACACGGGGCTTAGCGTGTTCTTCTTCACCTTAGTCTTGCGCTTGCCGGCTTTGGACTTGTCTGGCAACAAGTACACCTGCAAAACAAAGCGGCCTCCATCAACATATTATATCCTCTATAACATTGTAACTAGTACATAACAGTGACTTGACTAGTTTCATAAAGTCCATATGAAACAAGTCAATCATAAAGACATATATTACATCCTTTATGACATTACAATTAATACAGTTCGGAGAGTTGACTTGTTTCAAAGTTGAAACACGTGAACTATCCGAACTATACTCGTTTTAACGTCATAGAGGATGTAACCCATGTGTTCCCTCAGGTCCCAGTTCCCTCATCCTCTAAAGTGGTAGGGTAATCTATTTATTACACTTTAAGCCAAAACCGTAGATCTATTATCACGTATCTATTACAAAACCTTTCTTTTAATTTAATTAACTAGCGCGAATCCTGAGATCATGTCGATCATTCTTTTCTTAAGTTTAGAGACGACAATAAAGCCACTATACACAATCAAGCATTTAGAAGTTTTAAAATTACAGATAATAAAATAATCCTAACAGAAAACTCAACAGCAAAAGACAATAGTCCTAAAGCTATAAGATTTACATATTGTATATACAAATTGCGAAGGTATACCTTGACATAAGGATCAGAGCGATTTCGTTTAACGTCAATTGGCGCTAGATCTCGACATCGTTTCACACCAACTTCTAGGGCTCCAAGTCTGTAGTTGTACAATAGAGAGAATTGAACTTCGCCCCTCACCGTCACACTGCCTCGCAAACCTTCACCAGCTCCGGAATATACAGAAGCCATAGACTCCGATCTTGCCTGAAATAGACGTAAAACATTCCGTTTAATAACATACATGAGATTATTAACAAAATAATATATCTTAAGGTTTTAAAAGAACTTGACGCTCTTAAGCGAGTGAAAACTTCATCCTATTCTATAATACGAAATACAATTTGGTTCTATACACATTAAATAATAACATTAACCATATATTAATGTATAAATTAAATAATAAATTAAAACATATCAGTAACACGTAACTATAATCTTGTTCCCTTTGACGAAAGCCGACTTCAACCGAACGAGTGTTATATTGACGAGCGTGACGAGTCAGTCTCATTCAATATACATAAAATAAGGTATACAGCCTAAAGAAGTTTTAATAACATTAAAAATCATAAAATATTTAACTATCCACAAATAGTGATTAACGTAGGAAAAGAAAAGTTATATCCTTCTGAATTATAAAACGTTGTTGTCTTCTATGAAATAATAACTTAGTCTATTAGTTGAATATTGTTTAAACTTACGTACGATATATAAATATTGACTGAATAGAATATATTAGATTTCTTCGCAAAGAAAATGTTATAGAAACAGTGGATTACCCTTTGTACATTGTGTAGAAACAGAAAACAGTGAGCTCATGAGACTGCAGTGTTTTTTGTTGATACTAATTATCTCCTGCAATACGATACGTCGTTGTAGTACAATGACAACATACGCATTTGTGCTATTGTGTATATAACATTTGTAACAGCAATATTATTGTTTTCCCTCGATAGCATGCATTTTTGAAATATTAGAAATCAATGCTATGTATTAAATAGGAAGCGATTTACACATTACACTTATATATATTGAAAGACGAGCATTTTATTCATTTTTACGCTGCGTTAGCGATTCCCATCATTCAAATTTTTTCCTATGGGTCCAGTCATTTGGTAGAAATACAGACAACAGAAGAATTAACATTTTCGATTGAACAAATGTTTCCAAATCGCCAAGTTTGCCCGTAAGAGCTTATACAAAATATAGTCAACATTACGAATACATTTATCAAAAGATTTTTTATAGCAAGTGTCATTAACTTCTATTTAACAATTTTATTTCGATTAACGTTACGCTTTTAATAACATATCCTAACAATAACTTCCACTTAATTTCACAATTCTATAGTAATTCATTATCAACACGATAAACACTAACACGATAGACAATGATGCTGTTGGATGTTTGTTTTTTCTTTTTAACAAAACCTTTACGTAACAAATTACCTGCTAACGTTTTCTATGTCCCTTCAGCTTCGTTATATCAAAAATGCATTGTTTTATTGACAGTAATTGTTAATATGTACCAACAAAAATAGATTTAAAGTGAAACTCAGTATTTCTGATAACCATTGCTCCTGCAAATGGTTATACGGCCAATAAAAAGAATTCTTTTGAGTTCTTTTCTGAGAAGAACCTACAATAAACGGATATCCTTTTTAATATCATCATTAATAATTCAAAGCTTATCACCCAAGACTTCGCCATCACGTGAATCCAGAAGCTGCTAAACTTCTGGACATCACATGGACAAAAAGAAGACTTAAAAGAATAAAACCTTTTGAGTTAGTGATAGTGCAGTGACAAAATATAGTGTAGTGTGGTGTTTCTAAGCAAGAACTCAAAAACAGTTTGAGTCAACAGACATTATAGTAAACCAAGCGTAGTCGTTGGACTCTAGACTTAGATAATACAAGTCCATATAAGGTAGATTAGGTCAAAGTATTACTACTAATTCGTCTGTAAGGCTAGATTGTAAAACAACCGAAGGTTGCTTATAATAAGAAATAAAAAATCATTAACAATATAATTCAAATTTACTTCATCCAAGTTACAATTATATCAATTTATTTACTCACACGCTGTGGTCGTTGCCTTTAAATAATGGCATGATGTTTCTTTTAATAAAATTTATTGAAGACAATATATATTTCAACTTTCAATAAATTACGTAACATAATGTGAAACAAAGAAGTAGAAAACGGGTAGTTATACCTTATTAAATTATAATATGTAAACAAATCAGCCAGTACTTTGTTAGTTCACCTTTAACAGACATCAAAGGTCAAATTTGTCAACCTTTATTTAGAATTGACGTAATAAGACTAGAATACTAATTACAAAACGAGAATAAACGACTTCGATCGTTCTGACATAACATTTTGCATTTTTCCTCTGATCAAATGGTCATAGGTTCGATTATTCAATATTTAAATTATAGAAATAATAAAAACAATAAAGCATTGGGAAGATATCCTGAAGAAAGTAGCAGTACAGCAAATAATCGGTAGAAATACAAATCGGCTTCTAATAGCCTTTATCGAAAGACAAGTTGTAAAGAAGGAAGATGACAATGTCGATAATATAGTCTTAAGTTAAAAGAAAACAGCAATAAAGATTAATTTATTAAATTAAAGGAATTTAACACAGAAATGTAAAGCCTCAATAAAGTTAAGGCCACTGAAACCGTAAACGGTTTAAACCATTTATTTTAGAAATAGCATGTAGAATAAGTGAAGGAGTAGAATCTAGCTATTAATTATTTAGTATTGAAAAGGGAAAGGTTAAAAATCTTATCATAAAAAACGAAGAGCTTTTATTAGGTGGCGCTTAACAATTTACACAATGTGATTTTTTTTAATATCTTTATTAACATTAAACCTGATCCACTAAGCTTAAGAAAATGTACTTAGACTTAAGTGGATGACCAATTAATAATTAAATTATAAATAGAAAATTGGAAAACGTTTTACATAGGACGATCTAATAGTAGGAATTGAAAAAGGACAAATTCATGTTTCCTAAGAACCAAGTAGATAAAAACAAATAAATTATTTATAAAAATGGCACGTCAATGAATTAATTTAATAGCTAATCATTAAAAAGCATGCTTATCAACGTTCGTTTGTGTGAGTAGGAAATAATACCAAGGACCTAATTAATCTGCGTGTATACGATAAATTTAATAATTAAATTATAGTGGTGACAGTCGTGATTGTTCGTTATGAAATTTTCACCGGGTTAATATAAGTCTCTAGTTAAATATTCTGCTGAGTTAATTTAAAAATAATATTGTAAATACAGTAAGTAGTAAGTAGCAGCCCATTGACGTCTCACTGCTAAGCACAGGCCTCTTCACCAATAGGAGAGGGTTTTTACAGCAGGCAGGAATAGTATTCAAGTGCACTCTCTATTCCTTCACTCTGATAGTCCGATGTGACGGGAATCCGACACGACCAGAGATAGATCAGGTACATGGCTTAACATGCTCACCGAGGCACGGGGTTGGAGCACACCGCCAACTTTTCAACTTGGGCAAATACTCACAAAAAAAATCACAAAACTTGTTTCTACTTATGTCTGTTATATCCTTCAGAACCAACCAACCGATGTTGCTCGAGCTCCATTAATATGCAAGATAATAAAGTAAAGATAGTTTTAGACTCCTAAACTCACTGACTGATTCATCACGAGATCTCCAACGACTTCTATTGCAATGTTATTAGAAGTTCAATAACTAGGGGTTTCCCCATATTCCCATGGCATCGGGAACTCAAAATCAATTCCGCTGAAAAGAAACCAGCAAGAAAATTAGCATTTTCTCTTTTAGATAAAGCTTTGTATACAATATACATACATCCATAACATCGTGCCTCATTCCCATAGGGGTAGGCAGAGACAACATCCTTCCACTTGCCACGATCCTTGCACATCTCCTTCGCTTCTTTCATTCTCAATAAACCTTTCATACAAGTTCGGTTTAGAGTACTCTTGACCTGGCCGTTATTTAAAATATCCTGGATTTGGTCCAGGAACGTTCGCCTTGGCCTTCCTCTTCCAACTTTCGCATTCACTCTTGACTCATAAATTGTTTTTGTCAGTTGTTTTATTGATTCTCTCTACGTGCCCTAACCATCTAAGCATATATTTCTCAATTTTCTCTGGCCCTTTGAGACACCCTATGGCTATTAGTAAAGGCGTAGGTATATAAGATTCCTTTTGGAAAAGGATTTATTTCACATATCGCTTAAAAGTATGCAAAGGCAAATCCACCCTAGGGAACAGCTAATATACATATATAATAACAGAATCGCAGTAATCAGAAATTCACGATATATCAGGTATTGGGATGTAGCCAGTCAACGTACAAACAGATAAATAATACGAAAACATAGATAAAATCTATACTTTTTAAAAGCTTTTATGAATATATGTAAATTCAGATTAAATTGCACCTATTTTTGGTTGACATTAAGACAAAGATAAACAAAGCTTCTCACAGTCGATCGAGAACTAGTTTTGGTGGTATCCAAATTATCTTATTGCAGATATTTTTTTAAGGAAAAATCTATATATGCCAGACAATCACTTGGTGACTGAATTGTATATAAAGATGTCTAGATATAAAGTATCAAAACATCTATAAATTTGAATATATTGTTATTTTATGCAATTGGCGCGACTCAGTTTTATTTGGAACAAAACAAAAACATTAAAACCTCTGGAAAAGCGAGTATGAACAAAATAGGCGACGAATAAAATAAAAACCAATACTTAGTGTAGTCGATGCCATTTTATTTTAGGTACATATCCATATATGCAAGGCAAGACTGATTAGCTGGCGAAATGTCTAGGTCAAAAAGGTCACTAAATATGTCAATAATGTGTAATTATGTTCCAGTAAATAACCTTACTAATATTATAAATGCGAAAGTAAGCTCTTTGCAGTAAAACGATGCAAATAGCGCATTAATGTATGTATACGTATGTCTCTTATTCGTAAAATAATTATATATTATTAAAAAGGCTAACAAAACACTATTACCCTTAGATTTATGTACTATTTTTATTATTATTAGATTTAACTTTGATTGTATTCTAATTTAAAAATGTATATGTTATTAAATAACCTGGGACAAGTGCCTTTTAATAAAGATAAATACAAAAAAAAAATATTAGAGCTACGGGCATAGTATTAGTATTCATATAAATAATGGCATCTAGTTTTGTCGGTTTAGTGTTTAGAGACTTTTTTAAAGAGGCGCGTGATTCTATTTTGCATAAATTCTCTTTATGAAGTTTGTGTTTAAATGTAAGTAAATTATTTTCATTGAAAATGTGTCAACATAAACTTACTTCACCCAGATATAAATTTGTAACTTAGAAAACATGGAATTGAAGAAAAGTACGTTTTTTCAGCGCAAGATAAATATAGAGTTCATGTAATTTATCGAGTGATTAGCGCCACGAAGATGTGCAGCGTTTTTTGTACCAATTCGTTTGAAGGTAGTTTTAATATTTACAAATAACATTTGGCATTTTAATTTGCCACTCGTCATTTAATAATTTAATATACTATTTTTCATAAAATATAAAATAACAATATTTCATAAAATCTCTTTTCTAAATTTTAAATTCAAAAACAAAATTTAATTAATAATTTATAATATTGACAAAAACATGTGTCATTTTGATTTACAATTGGTCATTTGCCATTTCAAAAAATTATTTTTATTAATTTTTGACACTTTTAACGTTTTAATGATAATTCAATTTAATTACCAACACATCTTCCTTTTTCCCTCATTCTAAGCTTCGGATGTCTAAAGTTTTAGATTTGTATAAATATAAACAAGATTTAAAAATTTGCTTGCCAAAGAAGTTCCACTTCTTTGTACGCTTTTCTGTTCTTTGTATGCACGCATTTTTAACTTTTTTTTTTTTGTCTGTCTGATTCTGGACTGGCTTCGACTTTGTCGAGGTCACACCCGATTAGTAAAGTCGTGCGAAGCAAAAATTTGCGTTCCAGTACCAGGTTAAGGCGTTTTCATCTAAGACCGTATTATGACTTACCTTCAGGTAAGATTACCGTCAAGCGCTAACTTGTCAGCAATACAAAAAGTTTTGCTAAAGGCCATATGGAAATATAACATTCGCTTATAGCACTGTGACTTCCTTTAGTTTGTCGTATATGCCGATAATGTTGTGACTTTGAATATCGTCCTTGTTTTGCTGATAACAAAAATAAGGTACCTTGACCTCGACGAGCAAATTACACTTGACAGTCAAGGTGGTAATTTCAAAAAGTTATAATAAAATATAAAAATGAGTTAGTGTTATCGATATGAAACTTATTCTGAAACAGGTTTCACCATAATGAAACGTTACCTTGACTATTTATTCAAACGTAATGAATGATTGCCACTTATAATAATTTCTAAAAAAATGTATTATATTTTTGACATCAACGTCAAAGTATCAGTCAAAGTGTCAAGATGACATTCTAAATACGGTAACGCTACGTCGAACCACTAGAACGCCACAATTTGTTCATGTGATCACGTGACATATCGATATGATACGTCAATCACATACAATATTAAGCGTTCTTTTGGCGTTAGCGTATTTAGAATCTTGTCTACAGGCTCTCAGAGTTAGAAAAAGTTAGACAAATATTTCAACAGACAATTTCAGAGAGACTTAAGGGAAATAAAAATGTAATTACTAGAAATTTACTGTTAAATTGAAATGTGAAATTCTACACGTTAATTTAAAGTTTACAAATTTTTTGGTCAATAAAAATTACAGTTTTATTAAAATTAGGGCAAGAAATATATATTTTTTTAATGTTAAATAGGTTTAATGACTAAACGCTTTGTGCTCTGCTACATAAGTCTATGTTTTGTCCGTCTAATAACTCCAACAGAGATAGTCCAAAAATAAATACTACGTGGGAGGAACACACAATATGTATAAATGTGTATGTGGTTTTATGTTAAAGCAAAATATCCAGCTAACTTTTATAGCGTATATTTCCTTGAATTAATTCGTATTTTACTGTAGAGTATATGTTTTATTTAGATTTCTGAGACTTAGGGGGAAAAAGGAAGATATGTTAGGAATTTATTGATTTTAGGAAGTAAAGCAGTAGGACGTTAATGGGCTGCTACTTGCAGGCCATTAACGTCCTACTGCTGGACACAGGCCTTCTCACTCCGAGGAGTGAGGGTTTTTAGAGCATAGACCCACCACGCCGCTCCATTGCAGATTGGCAGGCATAGTGCACTCTCTATACCTTCACTCTCATAGTCCGATGTGACTGGAATCCAACACGACCGGCGAGAGATTAGGCGTAGGACCGTCGGCTTAACGTGCTCTCCGAGGCACGAGGGTGGAGCACACCGCCAACTTCGGACAAATTTTGAGAAAACCTTCATAGAAAACTCAATATTCGATTTTGAATTGGCCCGACCCGGGACTCGAACCCAGGACCTAATGTCTGCAGTCGAACATGCTAACCACTAGACCAATGAGGCAGTTTAGTTCAAAGAGTTTAAATGTCACAAAATTATTAAAATTGTCGAAAATTAATACAAATAATTTAATGAAATCTCAAGTGGCTAATTGTAAATGAAAATGCCACGTGTTTTTGTCAATATTAGAAATTATTAATTAAAATTTAGAAAAGAGAATTTATGAAATATTTTATTTTATGTTTTATGAAAAAGAGCATATTAAATTATTAAACGGCCAGTGGCAAATTAAAATGCCACACGTTTTTTGTAAATATTAAAACTACCTAACCTTCAAACGAATTGGCAAAAAAACGTAAAAATGTACCTTCATGCGCCTAAAGGAGTTTCACTTCAATAGACTTAAAAGATCCTTTGAAACTGCCATAAACCTGACCGTTTGTAAGGAATCTTTTGCTGGAATCTATGATTGATTTTAGGGTGAAATACGCAAATTATTTAGCATCTCTTTCAGATATTAAAAATACCCGAGAATAACAATTTTCACAGATGAAACTAGGCCGATATTTATATCAAAATAACGATTTCACCTCAAGCAATGGCGGCACTCGTGCATGTGAAACGGGTCAGCTAACCACATATGGCATTGAGTACATTTTATTGAGACTGTACACACGAATCTATACAAGGGAATTATGTTACTGCATTTCTTAAGCTTAACCACAAATTGCATGGCTATTCTTATATCTTCAGACGTTGTCCACTTGTAAATAGGTTAATGTTTATATTCCACTAGCAAACACGACATACTTCGTTCTGTCAAAAAGATTTGGAATGTAGCAGATTTCGGTTTTACGAATGCTTTTCGAAATGAAATTACAGAAGTACGAAATATCTATAGCTCTTACATTTTGTGACTATTCAATTCGGTCTGATTGTGACTATTCAATTCATTTTGAGCTTTGTGCCGCGGTAATAAAGTGCAAATTGAGTCTTTGACGCTAGGAACACACCAACATTGCTTAGACAACAGTGAGTACTTGTAATTTATTATGAACACTATTGAATAATAACAAAGGTCATATTGACTCTACATTTAAGTTAGAAAACGTTTGTACGGGAAACAGAAAAGGGCTGTTTTTAGGGTTTTCCCCTGCAATTATTCGAACTATTCTTGCCGTAAAAACCATCCTTGGACTTCAAATAACGTTTAGAAGAATTGTCAAAATTAACCCAGGCGTTGTTGAGTTATTCGCTTACTAACACATTTTGCGATTCATTTTTATATTATAGATTAAAGACTATTTAAATGAAAGTCAAAATATGTCGTACAAAAGACAGTTTTTATTAAGCTTACTCATACTGTATTGTAACGCTTCATCCTAAACTGCAATATGTTTATTAATTCTATTGACTGTACTTAACTCATAGAAATGTAAATATCTGCCATAATGATTGTTTTATTATTTCAAAATGATATTATATTATCTTATTATAGATCTTGCACACCATTGCATGGAAGGTTGTGTGTTGTGTACACTTGATCTTGCAATAAATATATTGGATTTGCTTTGATTTAATTCAATTCCGAATAGTTTTCAATGTCTCGTAACGAGAGAAAACGTAATACCATCTTTGAATTATGATTCTTTTAAAGAAAGTTTGGGGCATATTGAATGAATAGTTTCAATCTACAATAGACTTAGGTAGAAACAAATTTGATGTTTTTAAATACATTAGCTAAAGACCAAGGCTTGTTTTTTTAATCTTAAAATACACAGCCTTGATATTAAAACGATCTATTTAAAGAACTTATTTACAATTATTTGTTTGATACAAACTGAAAGCTCTAGATTATATTGTGCAGATATTTTTTTATTAATTTAACTGGTTACCCTTGATGATGTTGTTCCCAAAATAATATTTAATCTATGCACACTATAATTATGGTTTCCGTAATTAAATTGAAATAACACTGAATTTTTTAAGTTAATAACAAGCTATCAGATTCTTGTGGTTAAAATCAACTTTTTACGAGTAACTGGTAGACACCAGCTACTGACTGACTAATGACGTTAATGGGCCTGCAAGGTCATTAACTATTCGAAATATAATATTACATAATCTAATTGGAATCTGATGAAACTATATCAATAGATATTGAGTTTTATTTGTATTAAATCTTGCTTATGTGTTTATAAGACTATATTTTCAATAAAACACGTATAGTAATGTCAAATAATAGCCGCTACATATAAATATTTAGATACTATATTATAAAGGCAATGTTTATAAAAAAAATATCTGCCTTTATGGTTGTGGGAGAACACTATGTCACAGCACATTACCTATCACAATTCTCATTGTCAGAGACGATAGCTTATTCTTCTTTCTAAGGTTGTAGACTATCTATGTATAAAATTTCATTTAAATTGGCTCAGTAGTTTTGCCGTAAAAGCGCGATAGACAGACACAGATAGACAGAGTTACTTTAGAATTTATAATATTATGAAGGATAGCTATTTCACACCCTTTGTGGTTAAAACCATAACAAACTTTGATTTTCATATTTAATTATATCCAATCAACAGCAAAAATAAGTTCTAGTTCTAAAAATGACGATACTTTCATCAACTACAGAAGCGATTCAAATAAATTTGGTATACAGATAGTCTGGAGCCTGAGAAACAACATAGGCTGTCTTTTAATACAAAAAAAAGTATTTAAAATTTTAACTATACCTTCTTGTATTGTAAATGCAAAAGTAATCCTGTCTATTTGTCTATCTATCTGCGTCACTTTCACGCCAAATCGACTCCCAATAAAGTATTTATAAAAATGTGTTTTTCTTTGTAAAATGATTAGCCTAAATTATTATAAATGCTACCCAAAAATACTATTCCATGTGATAAGAAAAACAACTCTTGTAGAAAAAGTTTCAATTCTTCCTCGTGTAGATACTTATAATTTTGACACTTTTTAGTAGCTGTCCTTCCCTAAAACAGTATAAGTCTAGGCGACTTTTGCTATTAGTACATACATAGCATCACGCCTCATTACGCCACGTAGGCAGAGACAACATCCTTCCACTTGTCACGATCCTTGCATATGTCCTTCGCTTCTTTCATACTCATTAAACCTTTCATACAAGTTCGTTGGTTTAGAGTACTCTTGATCTAGGCCCTCATTTAAATTGTCCTTTCAACTCGCCCATTCACTCTTGACTTATAAATTTTTTTGTCAGTTTCCTTTCATAAATTTTCTCTACGTGCCCAAACCATCAATGAATAACCTTCTCGATTTTAGTTACTACATCTTCTTTTATATCACGTTTTCTTTTACTACATGTTAGGTTATCACGTATCAGCACCCTAAACTAATCTTTCTTTAAATACATTGAATTGAAAGGTCTAAACATTGAATTAATCCTAAAATTACTTTTAGCTAATAGCCTATAAAATAGTGAAGAGTAAATATTTTGCAAACAGCAATTGTTCGTAAGGCATGTCGTAAGCGCCATGACAATGCACTGGTAATATAATACAATTGCAAACGCGGCCTCCGAAACAATACTTGTTTCTAATTTTACAGTTATACAAACTAAGGCAAAAGCGCCGATAAAATGTTCAACTTATCCGCGTTTCCACTCTGGTAATTTTGGAGTTGGGTACTTAAATTCGTTTCGTACAGTTCTTTATAAACACGACAAGATACTGTTGATAATAATTACCAAATTACAATCATTTTTTTTTAATTTAAGCTTTTAAATCAAAGTACATATAATAATTACAAGGGCACCTATAGTTGTTATTTCGATGCCATTATTATAATTTTTTGAAATATAATTAAATCTAAAGATGCAATGATTGATTTTATTCAAAAATATTTGCGACTTTGCCAGCAAGAAGACGAACCGAAAAACAATGCATTCTCGTTTCAAGACGATAAGAGTTTACAAACTATAAGAGATAAAGTCTAACTGTAACATCACTTACGATTGTAAGTGATGTTACAGTTACACCTCTTCAGGTGAGACTATAGTCAAGTGTCAGTAATAACAAAAGAAAAACATATTTTATGACATTAGAGAATTCAAATTTACGCTAGAGTAAACACTCTTATAAATATTTCTATTAGAGAAGTTGAATTTATGTTGTCTTATAAAATATGTGTAAAATACTGAAACGTCGCAGCTAGAGGCCAATGGCTGTAGAAACTTATGAAATGTGTTTTTCGATATAGTTATTTCTTTTGTCTTTTGGTATTGTATTAGGTTAAGCTACTATAATTGGATATCTAGGGGTCACGGATCTCTCACTTACTGGCTGGTGCAGGTGCTGACCGGACATGGTTGTTTCGGCAAGTACCTGCATCAGATTGTTCGCAGGGAGGTAACGCCTGCCTGCCTTGAGTGTGATGCACCTGTAGATACAGTGCAGCACACTCTGGCAGAATGCCCGGCGTGGGGACCCCAGAGGCATCTATTGACGTCGTTGGTCAGAGGAAACCTTTCAAGGAAGGAAGGAGGCATAGTTGGCGCAATGCTCACCGGTGAAAGGGAGTGGAAGGCAGTGGTCTCCTTCTGTGAAATTGTTATTTCGCTGAAGGAGGCACATGAGAGGCACAGGGAGAACGCTGTAGATGCTTTTTTACTTCGGCGCAGGAGGTTGGGAGGTAGGAGGCGTCGATTTGCGCTTCTCCTTCCTCCTTCTTAAGTTTCCCAGAGGAATCTTCCGGAGTGCCAGGGTAGATTGCGTCTACCGATCCTCTGGTGCTCCAGTAAAAGAAGCGGAGGGTATCGCTGGGTTTTAGTGGGTATTCTGGTTTACCAGCGTGTCCCACACTGCCGATAAGATTTTACTCTGATCGGCGTGCATAAAGGCATTTCCCAGCGTTAAAAAAAAAGGTTAAGCTACTATTCATAAATTTTTCGATGTCATTATGTTTTTTTGTCTTACGTAGTTGTCCTTAATTCAAAAATATTACATGTAGGTATATAATATTGATATTTGTCGCGTTATTTTCACATTTATGTCTCGCATTTTTTAAATACTGTACAACTGTTTTGTATTTGTGTATATTGGATAAGCAGCGGCTTAAGATATTTAATTATTACGAAATATAAATCAGTTTTACATACCTGTAGACCACTTCTATTAAGCGGGAATCTGTCTCTGTCCATATCACGTTCATGAGGCAGGGGTGAGTTTGTACGCCTTGGTAATGTCGCGTGGCCTGGAGATACATTCTCTGATATGTACGCCTCATCTGTAAACAAACAATTAACAATGAATATTACAAAAGTAAGAGAATTATTCACCTAGAAAATAGTTATTTTTTAACAGGGCTTCGTTAGCTTCGTCTGTATGTTTTTATGTATGTACGTAACTGGATCATTTAACTCGATATTCGAGCACTTCATCGGGAGATTAATTTGAATTTTTGCACACTTGTAAAGAGTCGATGATAATACAATTTTTTTTAAAAGTGTAAAACTGTTATTCAAGTCATGTGCTTGCTGGATTCTTTAGATAAGAGAGAAGTATTTACAAAATAACATGTCTTATAGTTTACGAAATAAAACCCAAGCGCCACACCCAAACAGGCAATAGATTAAAAAAAAACCTAACTAAAACTTAAAATAATTTTAATCTGTTTGAATAGAGTGATTGACAAAACATTCATTTGGTTGTTTAAAAGCGTGAGGTTATTGATAATAATTTTAAGCAACCCAATAGTTTGTTAAACTATTATTTATTGCTTAACACTGTGCAGGTGAAAGGTGAATTAATTATTTTAGATGTAAAAAAATAAATGTTATTCTTTACATCGAATGGTGCATATTTAGTAGAAGTATATAACAGCATTGAAACAGGAAGGGTACAGTAAAATAAGTGAAGCGTGCTCCACGAAACCACACAAGGTTTCAGAGTACCGTTATTTTCTATTTCTAGCCAATCATCGCGTTTTATATAGCGACACTTTTTGTCCCTTGTCAGGGAATTGTCACACCACTCCAATGACCGTAGAAATGTATCTCGACACGCCAGGATTTCGCGAATGAATGACACTTTCTCACCAGTTTTTAAAGTGCTGCTACGACTGTTATTTCCCAAATCATCTACAGTATCACATGAACTAGAATGTTTCCTTTTCACTTTGATTCTACGTAGACTAATAGCACTTGCTTCTCGCTCGTTAGCTATCAAGAGTGTTGTACTAGATTTAATTGAATCATTGTCAACAAACGTATTTTTTATGCACTCGTCGTCAATGATTCTTGTCACAGTAATTACGGGAACAGAATGCTGTACTGTGGCATTATCATCAGAATTTACATCGTAACTACGTCCAATATGTCCGGCTAACGATGAATCAGGATCGTTTAACACGGAATCATGAATAAAATTTGATTTGTTAACACAACAAAAACAACACCAACGCTGGAACTTATTGAGAAAGGACACATTTTCCTCATTTTTAATTTCAGAATTTACACTATATACATTTACTGATTGATAAGTAGATAACTGTTCATTATCAACACTGGGACTACTATTTTCAAAAGAGCGATAACGCGCTTCTGACCCGGCTTTAACTAAAGCTGACATTTTTATCAAACGATAAATAACACAAACTCACTACATCTAACATAAAATTAAACTAAATATTATTTGTACTGTTAACAAAACCATTAATCCCAACTTTATCACATCCTGCACAATACGATTGTTTCCTGTTACTGTAGTGACATATTTTGCTATTGTACATAATACACCACACGAGCACAGAAGTGTGTAGCCAATTAACTCTTTTTAGGTACAGGATGTTCGTAAAAGCGGATGGTTCACCAATAAAATTATATTAAGTTTAACAGTTTTTATATCATGAATACCTTCAAAACTGACTGATCTTGGTGATAAAGCGAGAGTACTCCATCGTAAAGATTTAGCATGTATTTTCTTCCCGAAGTCAGGACTTAGAGATAAAGTAGAAGAGGTAGTAGGTTTATTAAATTTCATATTTAGTGAAGTGAGAGACGATGTAATGTTTTTCTTCAGTTGAGTGACATCTTTATCCACATTGTGAACTTCAGTTTTTGTATCGTCAGATTTATTTAATGTATCATCAAGAGCGGATTCTTGTATTGTTGATATGGATCCTGCATATCCTGATTCTGAACCTATGGAACTGGCGTTATCTATTTTATCAATAACTGTTTCTTTTTTCGTTTCATAGGATTTATTGTCAGTAGTCTTGTCCTTATCTAACACTGGTTTGTTGAATATTCTATACTTTTCTTTGGGTGTAGAGGTTTCAATTTGAACTTTATATACAATTTTTTCACTTTTTGATTTTTCCTCATCGTTTTTCTTTTTTAAATTACTAGTTAATGTTTTATCAGCGTTTTTAAGGCTTTTTCTTTCAGGAGTATGACTTTTAAAAGTTAAATGATCTTTTGATATAGTTTCGCGGAATACTGTAGGAGAAGAAGGTTTTAACAAAGGAATTTTCGTCTCCGTCTTAAGATTTCTATGTCTTATAGGAGTCACTTGTGGCTTTATATATGAAATATTTTCTTTTTTTTCTGAGTTACTTAACTGTCTGTTCAATTTTATCGGGATGGGCAGCATAGACGACGACTTTCGTGGTAATACTGGAGTTGTAGATGGTGTAATTTCCAGTGTTTGTAAGTCTTCCTTGCTCGTCCCTAATTCAGAACTTTCATCTTCTAATTTAGTTTTATGTTGTAATGTTAAGGAAGAAAAGTCTTGCGTAAGATCTTGTATTAATTTTTCGGTAGTATTAATTTCACTTTCAGTTTTAACTGCAGTATGTTCTTGTGTTAAGATGGGATCACTTTCTATTTCGCAAGGTAAATCCTTTCCAAGTGATTTTATTTGAGGCTCGACAAATTTATCTACACTTCCCTGCATATTACTGCGTAACCTTGTTCCGTCTATAACAATATCACTCCTACAGGCATTTGTGTCAGTGGAAGCAATTTTACTAATATGATATTCAACCTTACTTATTTCATTTTGCGTTAAAGATTCAATTAAAGTCGTTTGTTTCTCTTCAGGAGTAATTACTGTTTGTAATTTACTGTCCACTTCTAAACCAAATTTATCATTAGTTGAAATTGGTTCATTGAGTGTACCGCTGAATGTGAAATCAGTATTCGACAAGTTCAGTTCTTGTTCGGCTGATTTCAATTCGCTTTCTTGTACATCAATTGTTGATTCAATAATAGGATAGTCAATATCGGTATATTCACTTTGAGAGAAAGTAGCTCTTTCTTTCTCAGGACTTGATTCAAGTTTTTCGGGTATATTTTGTTTTGGAGTGACAACGGGGCTTAAATTACTAGGTGACTTTAATGGTGGGACGTGGAATTTATCATCACATTTTTGGATGACTGTAATTGACACAGCTTCACCGGCACATGATTGTTGGAGAACAGCTTTCTTAGTATCGTTTTCAACTTTAACTGGTTCATTTTGCATCACAGTTTCCCCCAAACTGCCTTGTTCCTGTTCAGTGGTCAATACTATTTGTAGTTTATTTTCATCATTACAATCATCATACTCGCTAGCCGAGCTAGGTTCATTTTCTGTGGTCTCAGAAGTAATTTCAGGGCTAAGTGATTTTAATTCTGGTTCAGCCAATTTCATCCCGCTTACTTGAATATTAATAATTGGACCAGTACTGTCCGTATTGATATTATTGCTACTAATGTATGTGGCTTCATTAATGTCATACTCAATGTTAATAGGTTCAGTATGCATTATAGATTTCTTTAGAATAGCTTGCTTATCTTCAGGCGTAATAACTGTTTGTGATTTACTCTCCTCTTCTAAAGTATCATTATCACTAGTTGCAATGAATTCATTGAGCGTCTCACTAGAAGTAAAATCAACATACGGTGATTTTAGTTGTGGTTCGGCTGCTTTCAATTCACTTTCTTTTACAATGTTTGCTGATTCAGCTCTACTTTCATCAATGCTATTCTTAATGCCAGTTGTATGTGTCGAAATATCTCTATTAATAAGAAAGTCAATATAAGTAGCTTCACTTTGTGAAAAAGTTGCTTGTTCCTTTTCGGGGGATGACTCAAGTTGTTCAAGTATATTTTCTCTATTGAAAGTAGATTCTTTTGTTGTGGCAACAAGATTTAAATTACTAGGGGAGTTTAATGATGGTTCGTCGAACTCATCTTTACTTTTCTGGATACTTGTAACTGTATCGGCTTCACCCAAACGAACATCGCTCAAACTAGTACTTGATTGTTGGACAGCTTTATTCATATAATTTTCAAAGTCAAGTGCTTCATTTTGCGTCAAACATTCACTTAAACTGCCTTGTTTCTGTTCAGTTGTCAATACCATTTGTATTTTATTTTTATCTTTAGAAGCATCATACTCACTAACCGGAATGCCGTCATTTATTGTAGCATCCGAAGTAAATTCAGTACTGGCTGATTTTAATTCTAGCTCAGCTAATTTATCTCCACTTACTTGAATTTTACTAGCTGAATCAGTATTTTCCATAACAATATCGCCGCCACTTGCTCCTGTTTGAGAAACTATGGTTTTATTAATAGCATATTCAATGCTAATAGGTTCATTTTGCGTAAAGGTTTCATTTGTAGTAGCTTGTTTCTCTTTAGGAGTTATTTCTGTCTGTAATTTACTCTCCACTTTTAAACCACCAATAACACTAGGTGCAATGAGTTCATTTATTGTACCACTAGAAGGAAAACTAACAATCAGCGAGGTTAGTTGTTGTTCGGCGGCTTTAAATTCGCTTTCTTGTGCAATTTTTGCTAATGCAGCTTGACTTACATCAAAGCCACTTTTACTGATAGTTGTACGTGGCACAATGTCACTATTCATAAGATAATCAACATTAGTAGACTCACTTTGAGAGAAAGTGGCTGGTTCTTTTTCTAGAGATGGTTCAAGTTTTTCGAGTATATTGTCGCTAGTTAAAGCAGATTCGTTTGATGTGGTAACGGAACTTAAATTACTACCTAAGTTTAATCGCGATTCATCAAATTCATCTCCACTTTTTTGGATAACTGTGACTGAATCAGCTTCACCCCTACTAACATGACTCACACTGGCACTTGATGGTATGACAAGAGCATTATTAATATCGTTTTTAGCGTAACTAGATTCACTTCCTATCAAAGATCCACTTAAACTGTATTGTTCCTGTTCAGTTGGCAATAGTATTTGTAGTTCATTTTCATCTTTAGCAGCATCATACTTCCTAGCTGAGATAAGTTCATTTGTTGTGGCACCAGAAGACTGGCATTCAGTACTGGCTGATTTTAAATGCTCAGTTAAATTACCTCCACTTAGTTGAATATTACTAGCTGAATCAGTATTGTCCATAACAGTATCGCGTTTACTTGCTGCTGTTTGAGTGACTGTGGCTTTATTAATGTCATACTCAATAGTAATAGGTACATTTTGCGTTGAAGAATCATTTGTAGTAGCTTGTTTCACTTCAGGGGTAATTTCTGTTCGAAATTTAATCACCTCCTCAAAACCATTATTATCACTAGTTGAAATGAATGAATTACTAGGAGTAAAATCAATATTAGGTGACTTTAGTTGTAGTTTGCTTTCTTGTGCAATATATGCTGATACAGCTTGTCTTACAGCAATGCTACTTTTACTGACAGTTGTAAGTGGCAAAATATCACTGTTAATAAGATAGTCAACATTAGAAGATTTACTTTGAGAGAAAGTAGAAGGTTCCTTTTCTGGAGGTGGCTTAAGTTGTTCGAGTATATTTTCGCTGGTGAAAGTAGATTCTTTTGATGTGGTAACGGGACTTAAATTACTACCTAACTTTAATCGTGGTTCATCGAAATCATCTCCACTTTTTTGGATAACTGAAACTGAATCAGCTTCACCCTTAATAACACGGCTCACACTGGCACTTGATTGTATGTCAACTGTATTATTAATATAGTTTTCAGCGTTACTAGATTCACTTCCTATTAAAGATTCACTTAAACTGCTTTGGTGTTCCTGTTCAAGTGTTACTACCGTTTGGAGTTTATTTTTATCTTTACTAGCATCAAGTTCGATAGTTGAGATGGGTTCATTTAATGTGGCACCAGGAGTAAATTCAACACTGACTGACTTTAGTTCTGGCTCATTCAATTTAGTAGGTTCAATTCGCGTCAAAGATTCAACTGAAGTCGCTCGTTTCTCTTCAGGAGTAAATACTGATTGTATACTACTCTCCTTTTCCTTAAAAAAAATTTCTTTGCTTTCTTGTTCATTTATTAGTGATTTATTTACGACCACATTACTATTTACTTTACTGTCACTAGTATCCGCAGCATCGTGATCCGAGATCGTAAAATGTGATATATTTTCTTGATTTGTACTTTCACAGATTTCATGAATATCGGTTTCAGGCAATAATTTATTTGTCGATTGTTTTATTATCTCCGTATCAATTTTTTTTCCAATTTGATATGGTTCGGATATTTCTTGCTTAAGAGAAACTGCTTTTGGTTTTGATAATTCAGATGCTAAGAAAGAATAAACCTTCAATTTTTCTCTATGTTTTTCTCGCACTTGTGGTAAAGTTATGGGTTCTTTGTCGGCATCTTCCTCTGACGTAAAACAATTCCAACAAGAAATTTCCGATTGTTTGTTAATTTTTTTAACTTTCTTTTTATTTTTGTCACACTTTTCACTATCCTCAACCATTTTCACAATATTATTTAAATTTAATTAGTGCTCACAATCGAAACACTTATCGACTAGAAGACATTAATGAGACTAAACCTATACGGAAACATTCGGGCCTTTAAATCGGACAAGTTTGGTCAGGTATAATGTATTTTAAACGACTTAAATATTCATGATACGAAAATGTTCTCGATGAAACGTTACGAAATATTTATCAACAACGAGTTTGATTGTTTTTACACTTGCTATAAAAGATCAAGAAAGATATCTTCGTATGGACAAATTATTTACGAAAAATATAAAATGATACTTATCTCAAATTAACATAAAGCTTTGATCGAATGTATAAATAAAGCTTCCTAAAAACAAGTCGATTCGAATGTATTTTTGATACCAGATGTAACATTTCATGCAAGGTCAAACGCTTTAATATTGAAATATATTAACTATTTGCTTATCAGCTTCATTTGTGCAACATTGTTTTTAATGCAATATAATTAAATTCAAAAATATATCTTACATTAGCTAAAGAGTATAATAAAATTATCTATCAAACAAGAAATATAATATCAGCTTTGTTTTCTCATTAAAAACATTTTTTTATACACCATGGATAGTGATCCTGTACAAAGAAGATGCTTAGGTAGTTTAATTGCTTATTAAACGTGTCATAGGTTACCGGAGTATGAGTTAGGGCTGTCCCCTAGATTTATTATAGTTTTTTTTATATATAAACTAGTTGTCCCGCGTAATTTTGTTTGTGTATACAGAAATGTGCGAGTTAAATTACGGTGGCAACTATTTGATACTTTTGTAACATAGTAGACAACGGAACACACATTTAACGAAACCTGTCGTATATTATAATCTATATCGTATATCTAAAGAAACCCAGCAAAATTAAGACTATTATCAAAATCGGTTGAGGTGGAAACCAATCGTGAAACAAAGACAACCATCTTAATCAGCGATTTCTTCTTCTAAAATGTCAATTTCATTTTCTTAGACGATAAAAAGGTTGGTAGTGAAGGAATTCCTCTAACTTAAATACTATAAATTCATATAATGTAATAACGATGATAAAAAAGGATACATGACTCAGTTTTTGTGGGATTTTTCTCTAACCGGGAGCGAAATAAAAGTCTACTTATCCATCCTGATACGAGATGTTAATGGTGACAATCACTTACCACTTATAACGGCAGTCTACATTTAGCAAGACTACCAGAAAATTGTGTTTTGCTTGACAGTATTATTTTTTTGACACTCGAACCGTTATTGGGTCATTTGAAGACTAGATTATGCCCTTAGACGTTTATATATTCAGTGAGGTGCGCATATTAAGACCCTGGCAAGTTTACACCAGCTGCATTTGCTCTTAGAAAAGTAAGACAATACACTCATGTTAAAACTGCTAACATGGTGTACTTCTCTTATTTTCATAGCATTATGTATTACGGCATACTGTTATGGGGTAAGGCGGCAGACATTGAAACTATTGTTATTATTACAAAAAAGAGCAATACGTGCCATATATGAACTAGGATCTCGCGTTTCTTCAAGAGAAAAATTCAAAGACATATTTTAGAGCGAAGAAGGTTTAGAAGTCATTTGTCGGGCTGAGTATACGCATTTTTAATAAGATTACCGTGTCACTTCTGAGCTTGCCTACACATAATCCATCCGTTTTAAGAAATACGTCAAAAACATTCTATTGCAAAAAGCATATTATAATGTCGAAGATTATTTAAGTGACAAAGATGTTTAGACTTGATTCCAGTTGCACATGAAAGCTAAACACATTGTAACGTACAAAAACTATGTTTAAAAGAGTAACAGTTTAATTTCTTGCTGGTTTCTTCTCAGTGGAATCGACTTTCCGAACCGGTGGTAGATTATTACCAACGGACTGAATACTGACGATTCAAAAGTGCTTTTTGAGCCTACCTGAATATAGAATATTTTGATTTGATTTATAGTAGGTAGATTTTTGGATTATTAAAACTTTATACGCAACGGTTTAGTACTTTGACCCTTGTGACAGATTTGGTGTGGTTTTCGTCAGCCACATTCGGTATTTGTGTCATGGTCAATGGCCTAGAGAGCGTCACGTCGTTAATCTAACAAATTATAATAAATTAATACAACTCGGATGAGAAAATGTAAACAAATACTTAAAGTAATTTAAGTACCGTTAACCCTTTGCGGTACAATAATTAGTGTTTTTATTGCTGACAGGTTAACGCTTGACTTAAAACTTCCAGACATACAAACTCTGTCAAAATCGGTTTATTTTATTAATTCCAGTGTTAGCAATGCTACATATTTGAATAATCTTAATTATTTGTTTAAAATTGCGTAACTTCATGTCTAGGGCATCTTAACATTGATGTTAGTAGTACGTTATGTAATATATACAAATAATAGTAAGACTTCACGATTTATCATACATATCGCTTAATAAATTCAAAGATAATTTATTGATAAATCTTATTATAATTTTCAGGATTACTTAGACGATAGTAATTTAAATATAAGAAATTAAAATGATCTTGTAATAAAAAATAATACAAAATATCCAACTGAACTTGTTGTGGGCTCTTCTCAGGACAGAGCTCGAAGGAACCCTCGCATCTATATATTTTAACTGTGTGGAATAATCAAAAGTGCGTGCGTACAAAGTGCACATGTCAGAAGTGAAACTTCTTTGGCAAACTAATTTATATTTATACAAATTTAAAACTTAAGGATATATCAGGAATGTAATTATCATTAAAATATTACTAAGTTTCGAAATAGAACACAAATAATTTATTGAAATCTCAAATGACTAATTGTAAATACAAGTGCCACGTGTGTTTCGTCAACATTATAAATGATTGACTAAATTTTGTTTTTTAATTTAAAATTTTATACAAAATATTATATTAAATTATTAAATGCACGCTGCACAACTGCGTGACGCTAATCACGCGTATCCTCCGTAAAAATTTTAGCCTCATGCGCCTAAAGAAGTTTCACTTCAAAAACTATATTTGACGATTCCAAAGTGCTTTAAAGGCCTATAAATAAAGATATTTTGAATTTTAATTAAACATTAAGCAGGAGTATATTGTTTTACAATATAAAAGGTAAAGGTAAGTAGCAGCCCATTAACGTCCCACTACTGGGCACATGCCTCCTCACTCATATGAGAGAGGGTTTTTGGATCACGCTGCTCTACAGCGGATTGGCAGGCATAGTACACAAGTGCACTCTCTATTCCTTCACTCTCATAGTCCGATGTGACGGGAATCCGATACAACCGGAGAGATCAGGACGGCTTGACGTGCTCTCCGAGGCACGGGGGTGGATCATACCACCAACTTCCCAACTTCGGACAAATATTGAGAAAATCTTAATAGAAAACTCAATATTGATTTTTGAATTGGCCCGACCAGGGACTCGAACCCAGGACCTCAAGTCTGTAGTCGAACATGCTAACCACTAGACCAATGAGGCAGACTTTTTACAATATATTTGGTTATAAACCTACTACTAGGGACATCTAGTAGAAACACTTTGAATTACGCTCTCTTAAGGCCTCGCGTGCGCCCTCGTTTGCGCAATGGTGGAAATTCTCGCTTCATTATCAATAATCAAGTGTCGGGACATTATACACTGGTTGAAGAAATAAACATTTAAAAGTTGATTCAAAAAATATTGTAACTTGTCTTGATAAAATATCATGTAATAGGATGAGAATTAATACAGAGGTATGAATTATATGGTTTGATTATTGTCGGCACTTTTAATATGTAAAAAAGGAGTTATAGTGGCATAACTACAGTAGTTGGACATATGGCATTGCGGGCTTTTTTGTAGATATTAATACGTTCTATAACACTGTAGAACATTTTTTGTTCTATCATCAATGGTTTATCCAGCGCAAGAAATGACGGATTTTTTGCGACCAATTATTTCACACCCTGGGTTACATCAAGGAATTTTCATTAGGGATCTCTAAGTATTATTTTGAAAAAGTATTATAAATTAAGTCGTATTGTGTCAATGCAGTTGGATTAGTAGTTTTTGCGTGAAAACGTTACAAACATACCTGCATACATAGAAAAAATCAAAATATACTTTATTCAAGTAGGCTCAAAGAGCACCTTTGAATCGTCAGTAGTCTGTTGGTAACAAATCTACCACCGGTTTGGACACTTGATTCCGCTGAGAAGAAACCAGCAAAAAACTCAACGGTTACTCCTTTAATCATAATTTTTGTACGTTACAATGTTTTTAGCTTTCATGTGAAATGCAGATTTTATTGTATAACTGGAGATAATTTTAAAAAAATCGGCCTATGGGCAATTAAAGACATTTAGTAAAGAAAATATTCGCACAAATATTGGAAAATTGTACATACTATGACAAAGTTTAACACGAGAAGTAAAAATATATTGTCATATTATCTAGACTACATAAGATTAACAACCCATTTAAATGTAATGTTTTAACGTCGTTATAATAAACTCGAAGACTTGCTAACGAAGACATTTAATAAGATAAAACCTTTTGAGGTTTTTTTTTATTGCTGACAGAATAGCGCGTGACTGTGATCTCACCTGATGGTAAGTGATGATACAGTCTAAGATGGAAGCGCGCTAATCTGTTATGAGGCGATATTCCCCCTACGGTTTCTACACAGCATCGTACTGGGACACAAATCTCTTTGTTTGGCGGTACGTTTTTCGCCGGTAGGGTGGTGACTAGCCACAGCCGAAGCCTCCCACCAGTCCAGTCTCAGACAAATTAGAAAATACAATTTCGTAGTAAAGCGAATACTCGCACCACTGCGCCAGCGAGGCCGTCAAATTAGAAAATAAATTTAGAATTTTATTAAACAACATAATAACGAAGAGAAAGTAATTAATGTTAAACAAATCAAATCAATTCCAACGCCATCTTGCAAGAACATCTAGAAAGAGACTTTTAAAACTTTTATGTGTGCTTTCAATAGATGGCGTTGTACAATTAATATTTAAAAAAAACTAATAACACATTCACTACGACTTAAAATATATTCGAACTTCAATGGAAGAATGAAAAAGGATGTTAATATTTACTGTACATTTGAACAATACAATTTAAAAATATATATGAGGAAAGTGGAAATTAATAGTAAAATATTGGAAAAGGATATCCGACCGAGTTTACTTTGGGTTTTTTGCTTTATAATATTGAAATCAAATCAAAAATATCTTTATTCAAGTAGGCATATTACAGCACTTTTGAATCGTCAAATTATATATTTTTTTCCACACTCTGATTCTAATATGCGTCTGATGATGGTACTCAAAATCGGCTTAAAATCTAAAGTTACGAGAGTTCCTTCGCGCCCTGATCCGAGAAGAACCCACAACAAACTCAGTCGGGTATTTTTTTTTACCATCATCATTACAATAATATATTAGTTTATATTGATATTTATATAAATTATCAGTCGTATTTTGGAAGAAATATGAGGAAATGACTGCATATGTAGATCCAAAAATGCTCTAAAAGGCTACTTGAATAAAGTATATTTCATTTGATATTTTAGTAATTGTAAAACAAAGGATAGTGTGTCAGATTATGCTAGATATAAATATATTTTAGGCGTCATTGAAAGTGTTTACGATAAAAACACGAAGTTTAATCGTACAATTGTATTGTACTTGACTTTTTACGCTTTCCGTTGCTATGGTTTGTCGAAACAACTATTCGATCTATCGTTTTCACGGTATTTGACTATGGTCTCCTTGTTTTTTCTGACCCAGATTTGATACTGTGTTTTAGAGTGATTGAAGACAACTTATGACTATTAATTTCCCATTATATCGCAGCCAAATTTAAGAAGGAAGTTTCAACTACATTTCATAATTGTGTATAAAACCCAGTATGTTTTCTTTATGTTATTGTATTTATTACCTAACTTGCTAATAATAATTTGTTCTTTGCAGTTAATCTTCTGTAGTGTTTAGTTTAGCATGCTATGCGAAATATGTAGCTATGAAAGAAATATTAAGAGGTTAATTTAAAATTCACTCTTACCTGTTCATTAAGTTACAAATTTCGACTGTATCAGGTTTAATCCTAGTTAAACACCAAACTACGCAATAAAAAAAGGAACACTTTTGACGGGTTAGGGGTTTTTGACTTTATTTGAGGCTTGTATTATTAAATGAAATCACTAATTTAAATAGTATGTGGCGTAAAATGCTGTATGATTTTTTATGATCAATCACTGTATGTTACGAAAGGACAGATATTGAAGTAGGTTAATGTTTTTTTAATGTGCAAGATAAGCGCTTTACTGAGTTTACATCCAACGACAATTGATGATAAATCAATCACAAATGTTACAGTTAAGGAGGCATTAAAAGTAGTCAACGGTTGCACTTGTTTAATTGAATACCAAATGTTACATGTCATGTTGAATTCCTACGAGTTTATTCTCTTATATATATAAACTAGCTGAACCCGCGTCTTCGTCTGCGTAGAATACTTTTTGGGTAGCAATTTAATTAATTTAGGTAAATTATTTTACAAATAAGAAACATAACCTTTATTCGGCAAAAGGAATATTCCTACAAAATTTCAAGTCTCTACGCCCTAATAGATACCTGATTTATATAGATATTGTGTGCGTGCGTGTGTTTACGTTTATTTTTACGAATCCGAATTTAGTTATATTATAAAGCTAAAGAATTTGTTTGTTTGACAGAGTTTATTTCAGGAACTACTGGTCTGATTTTAAAAAAAATTATAGTGTTAGAAAGCCCATTTATTGAAGAAGGCTATAGGCTAAGAATATGAATGAAGAATGTTTCAAAATCGTAGTGTTATTTTTAAGCTCTCAGTGGGTGCGATGTCTAAACAGTTAGTTTTGCAAAACACCTTTATGACAAAACGGTTCCCCTTCAAAAGTACGACAAAAAGTCCACAACAGCATATTTTTATCTATTAAGGTTAGTTCACGATAACCTTTTTTCATGCTAACCAAATTGGTATCATCGTCGTCGTCGTCTTAACCAATGGACGTTCACTGCTGGACAAAGGCCTCTCTTACTGATTTCCACTGGGCCCGATCTTGCTGCGTTTGTATCTAGCGGCTGCCGGTGACCCGCGTGATGTCATCGGTCCACCGGTGCGAAGCCCCCACCTTCGGGCCCCATCGATTCTGCGAACTATGTGCTCTACCTATTGCTACTTCAGCTTTGCAATTCGGTCGGTGTCTTTAGTTCTCCTACGGATCTCCTCATTTCTGATTTGATCAGAAACATATGTCTAATAATTCTCTTAAATTATTAACCTTATTTAATCGGGTGTTCTGCCTGCTCTCTCTCTGTTATAACTGCCTCATTGGTTTAGTGGTTAGCATGTTCGACTACAGACATGAGGTCTTGGGTTCGAGTCCCGGGTCGAGCCAATTCAAAAATCAATATTGAGTTTTCTATTAAGATTCTCTCAATATTTGCCCGAAGTTGGGAAGTTGGCGGTGTAATCTACCCCCGTGCCTCGGAGAGCACGTTAAGCCGTCGGTCCTGCGCCTGATCTCTCTCCGGTCGTGTCTGATTTCAGTTACGTCGGACTATGAGAGTGAAGGAATAGAGAGTGCACTTGTGTACTATGCCTGCCAATCCACAGTGGAGCAGCGTGGTGGGTCTATGCTCTAAAAACCCTCGCTCCTTGGAATGAACAGGCCTGTGCCCAGCAATACGTTAATGGGCTGCTACTTACTTACTTATTAACCTTATAATTCTTTTATCTCTTGCCTGCAAAAGTACTTAATATACATCTTGGTTCTACCTTTTAGATAATTATAAACGTGTCCTAATATAAAAGTCAAGCGCTAACAATACCTGAGTCATTGTTGATTGATTTTCTCATGTACGGTTTCACGATTGTGTAAGTGACAAGTTTTACTAATAAGTATGATACCCAATCAACGCAGATAAGCCTTGGCCTCATAACGTGAAGAAACAAACTCAAATGTACGAAATACACCACTGTAATGCACACTAGTATCGAGTTTTAAATAAATCAAATAAAAGATACCTTTTGTAATAAATACCTAATTGTTTCAGATGTGATTAAATTACTCAATTTTCTATATAAATATTATTATATCATGTATATTACTTCGATTGCAGTGATTATGCTTATATTATTAAAATATAACGTTCAATATAAATGTATCAAATTATAGTGTAAAAAAACACACTTTTAGAGATAATAAAGCTAAAAAATAAGAATATTTCTTAGCATAGAATTCATTCTTCAATGTTCTAAAAGCGTGGGGTGCTTTGTATGATATTTATGATTTATTACACACTTACAGGTGGAGTTAATATAAGCGTGTTAAAATAAGAAGTGTTCAAATTGTTAAGTTTAGTGAACATGAGTATTCAAGATTCTAATTAACGTAGTTTTAAATCATCATCATAGAGTCACTTTTTGAAGTGAAACTTCTTTAGGCGAATAAGGATAAAATTTTTACGAATGAAACTCGTAATTAGCGTCGCGAATATTGCAGCGTTTTTATGTTAATTGGTTTGATGGTTAGGTAGTACTAATTTATTTGCCACTCGTCATTTAATAATTTAATATACGATTTTTCATAAAATATAAATATTTCATAAATTCTAAACACCATTCATTCTAAAACACCTAACAGCGGCCCATCCCCTACCTCGTGAACTCCTGATGTCACCACCTCCTAACATAAAATGACCTCAATACCCATTAGCGAAACAATTTACAAGACATTTTGACTCGGGCATCCGTGGTCTAAGAAAAGTCGCCCGGTAAAGGAGACGTTGCCTTGAGGGCTATAATCCTCAGCCTTGAAGAAGACAACCACTGATGAGCTCATTAGAGTAAGTCGGCATTTGAAATGAACCGCTTCTAGGAGATCTTAAACATTTTCCTAACTTCCCACGTCTCAATTGCTTAGAGCCTCTGATTGCTTTGCTTTCTAAAGACCCATGTTTCGCAGCCAGCCAGAAAATTATAAAATATATTTGAATAATCAAGCCAATTTCGTTGACAGCGAATCATGTGTTAGTTATTGCAGAAAGTTTATATAAATATAGTTATTAAGGAAATAAAAAAAGCGTGTAATTTGTCGAGATTCCTTCTCGGTTCTAGATGGTATGGAGATGATCCTTCTTAAGTCCCTTTTATTCCCTAATGTCTTAAAGGAATGAATGGAAAATAAACTTTTATTTAGCGGATTCATATCTGAATCAAGTGCAGCTAAGTATTTACATTCAAAGTCTAAATATAGCGTATTATATTTGCTCCCATTACACTTAAATGGCGCCTGTGTACAAGCGTATATTGACCAATACTAAGATAGTTATGCAAAGTCGCATAAATTTAAATACCCACTGTAAGATAGTGTAGTATGTAAACTGTTACAAATTAAAGAATTTATCATTGAATTTTAACGTGATAACTTCGGAAATTGGTAACATAAACTCCACAGGTAAATAGAAGTGAAAACGCTTCGCGTAACATATGACAAATAACAAGTTTTTTAATATTAATTATACATAAAATTGCTATTTGTATGTAAAAATTTAGAATGTCATTTCTCCAGCAATAACAAATTTTGTTATCACAGATAGTTATCAAAACTTAAAATATTACATTCTTATTCAAATTTTACAATCTTCATATCCATGTCACTGAACTTCTCCTAAACGACTGGACCAAATTTGTTGAAACTTTTTGGGTATCTTCAAGTGGATTCGGGAATGGTTTAAACTGACAATTCAATCTGATAAATAACAAGTTTATTCATAATTACACGGGATTTTGAACTACGCTTTACATCTACTGAAATTCCTACATTTTTCAGTATGGTCAAGTGCTAGTCGTAGTTAAATATGAAGATCAATGGAACTCCTCCACGGCTCCAAGGGTGCGATTTTTGGCAAAATGTATAACTGTGTGTAATCAAATTGCAATGACCTTACGTTTGTTGCTGCATTGCAACACGTTTTTAGGTGTACACATATTGAGACAAATTTGTTAGTTAACTTCGGATTCACTAAAAATAAAAAAATAAAAAGAAAATTTTAACAAAACAAGAACCGCCTTCAAAACAAACTTACAAATATATTAATATGCTCTAAAAAATAAGAAACAATTGCATATTCTTTTATAGTGTTCTTCGTATTCTTATATTTGGATTCGGTTCTTTTTTTTGTTAATATTTCTAAACGTTTCCATGTAATGAGTTAAAAATTTCATGAGAAATATATGTGCTAGGTAATATACGACCTGTAGTTACTCGCGTAGTTCATAATCCCTCGGAGATAGGTGTAAATTCATTATTTATTGTAGCGAATTGCAATTCTAAACATTCTCAAATCTACCTAAAGACACACAAAGAATTTCAACAAAATCGGTCCAGTCGCTTTGACGGAATTTAGCGAAAACACGAACACAAGAATTATATATCCATATAAAGATTACATTTCACGATCAAAATAAATTAAAAGTGCTTGCGTATAAAGTACACATGTCAGAAGTGAAACTTCTTAGGCAAACTAATTCATAAGTCTTGTCTATATTTATACGCGTATAAATCTAAAACAAAATTTCCGAGACTCAGGTGGAGGGAAAAACGAAGATATGTTTGGAATTTAATTGTCATTAAAATATTTAAAGTGTCGAAAACTATTACAAATAATTTATTGAAATCTCAAATGACGAATTGTAGATAAAGCCACGTGTTTTGTGTCAATATTCGAAATCATTAATTTAATTATGTTTTTGAATTAAAAATTTAGAAAATAGTATATTGAATTATTAAATGACGAGTGGCAAATTAAAATGCCACATGTTATTTGTTAGTATTAAAACTGCCTAACCTTCAAAGGAATTAGCATAGAATCGTTGCACATCTCGTGACTCTAATCAAAGTATCACTTCAAAAAACCGTCGTAAGATAATAAGGGAAGTGGGAATTATCATTGCACTTACAATGTTCCTGGTGTATGTTTTATTTTACAAATTATTTCAGTTTATTGCACGCAAAAAATTATCTTTTTGCTTATAATAAAAACAAAAACTGCGGTAGTGGATGATGGCGGATATATTTAACTGCAGGATATTTGGACGGTTGTGTTCGTTAGCGTGACGGATCTTTAAGAATGATCTATATGTAAACGCAGGCTAGATTTTTTGTGACGATATTAAGCATATAAATATTTATAAAATCAATATATTCTTTATTCAAGTAGGCTCAAAAAGCACTTTTGAATCGTCAGTAGTCTGTTCGTTGGTTCCCGGTTCGGAAAGTTGATTCCGCTGAGAATAAACCGGCAAGAAACTAAACGGTTATATCTTTAAACATAGTTTTTGTACATTACAATGTGTTTAGCTTTCATATGCAACTGGAATCAAGTCTAAATAATCGTCAACATTATAATATGCCTTTTGTAAAAGGACGTTTTTAACATATCTCTTAAAATTATGTGGAAGCAAACCCAGAAGTGACTCGGTATCTTATTAAAAATGCGTATGCACAACCCGAAAAATGATTTCTGAACCTTCTTCACTTTAAAATATATTATGTATGTCGGAGAATAAGAGAGAACGGAGAAGCATAAAGCACAGGGGCGTAGGGTTCTCCACCGACATTGTCATTAATGGGATCCATTATTTAATTTCTTATTCTGTGGGCGTTCGTGGGTTATGTTGGTGCAATTAAACAATTTATTAATTAACTCTGATTATAATGTTCAATCACTTAATGTGCCCGATATCAATTTACACAAACTCATTAACACTAATAGCTAGGAACGCAACATTTTTAATAGTCGACCACTCCGGCCGACCGCCACTCGAGAACTGCCGAGAGACGGGCCGGACTGCCACTTATTGACTCTGCCCCCACACAGATGGCGCCAGCGTTCCACAGACTCTTGCACTCCGACATGTATGTATAATATAATATAGATTCTTCGGATTCGCATAAATGTAAAGGTACATTCGTATGTAAATATGTACTAGCAATTCCCCGCAGTGTTACCCGGGTAGTTCTTGATTTCGTTATACCGTTATTTGTGCAAGTTTAGGTCGCGAAAGGAACTTCCATGACAAATGTCAATTTAAAGATTGAAGTAAATATGGGAGTACGTTCTTAGTAAAAGACTATGTTACAAAATGATAATTAGCTTTTATTGACAGCCTCGCTGGCGCAGTGGTGCGATTACTCGCCTTGCTAGCAGCGGCCCTGGGTTCGATCCCCGGTAGGGCTAATTTAGAAAATTGTATTTTCTAATTTGTCTGAATCTGGTCTGGTGGGAGTTACCACCCTACCAGCAAAGACGTAACCACCAAAAGAAAGAGATTTGTGTTCCGGTACGATGCTGTGAAGAAACCGTAAGGGGTATATCGCCTCTTATCCAGATTAGCGCGCTTCCATCTTAAGACTGTATCCTCACTTACCATCAGATCACAGTCAAGCTGAATTTCAAGTCAATCTGATGATTTTTTTGGAGATCTTGAAGTAAGAATATGGGTAAATTCGTTCTTAGTGAATGTCTACAATGCCTACGTTAAAGCAGTCTGTTCTTTAACAGGCCCTGAAATATCTGTAGTTGATTATCGGTTCAGTAGTTGGCGTGACATGGCGAGAGAAAGATATACTTAAGGATTAGTGGATACCACCTACCCCACTTTCCTTAAATAATCTGCGTAACCCTAATGTTGCCTTATAGAAATTCCTAAGTGATAAGATCGCCTAATTTGTAGTGTCTATTAAGTTTGATTCTGTATTACTTGTTTCATGTTTGTGGTGTACAATAAAGAGTATTCTATGTTTATGTGTCAATGAATTTTTTTTTGTCGCTGGGAAATGCATTTACGCACTCCGACTGTGGGGTTGGGAGTGCGGGACTCCGCGAGGGTGAAGAATTCGCAATGCCCACTAAAACCAAGGGGGACCATCGTCAGCCATGAGTGGGGAGCCAGAGGTTCGTTGAAGCATTCCTCTCTGGCCCATCGGTTGTAGCCGGCTTACAGATTATCTATAGGGGGAGGAGTTGTATGAACCTCCTCCTCCTGTTTCCTACTCCCCTTTGTAGGGGCCGGAGTGCCTCAGCGTCATTCACCCTCTCCCTCTGTTGTGCCTGCCAACTGGCAAAAAGCCACTGTTCTCCAATCCTGCTCACTGACGAGTATTACACCTATAATACTAGCCAGTTAGAGGTCAGTGCCGATCAGCGACGTCATAATGAGTCGCTGAAACCCCAGGCGGGACATTCTGCCACTGTGTGGTGGGCTGTGTCAAAGGAGGTACAGCTGGCCGACGGTTTTGATGCAGGTATTTGCCGAAGCAACCATGACTGGTAAGCACCTGTACCAATCCGTAGAAGAGCGATTCGTGCTCTCTGCCCAGCTACTTGTACAGATGAGGGCGGATCGCCCCTACTATGGCCATGCCCGCCAGTGGGAACCCGAGATACTCCTTCCACGCAACCGACCTAGCGCCGCTGCTGCATTAATGAAGCGGGATGTGTCAATGATTGCTTCACAACGTTATATATAAATATATTACAAATGAAAAATATTTCCTTATTTTTCTTATTGTAATGGAAATAACCACAAGGAAACCTTCACGGTTAGTTTATATTTATTCTGTGAGAGAATACTTTAATTGTTATAAACATGTTTCTACATACTTTATACGATGTTTGAGATTTCGTAATAAAGGTGTTTACATGAGCACTTGTAAACACAACAACACATCTAGTACTCTATGTATAAAGACTCAAATAAAAAATCCTCATTTAGTAACAGTGTTTCAAAGATAAATTACTTATTACTGTACTATTCGTGATATGGTAGTACTATTATAAGCATTGTCTTAATAGCTATATGATTAAAAAAACGAGAATTAGGTTAAATATATTCTATATTATAATATATATAATTCTTATATGAATTATAAATTCAAAGAACTATGAATTGTCACAGTACCGGGTTGAGCAGATCATTTTAATAAGATACTGCAATCAGACTTGCCTCCACATAATTTTAAGAAATATGTCAAAAACAAACTTTTTCAAAGGGGATATTACAATGTTGAAGATTATTTTAGCGATAGAAATGTTTGGACTTGGTTCCAGTTACTCACAGAAGCAATATATTACACATTGTAACATACAAAACTTTCTTTAAAAGAATAACCGCTGAGTTTCTTGCCGGTTTGTTCTTAGCGAATTCAATGGTTGTACATTTGTTACCAACGGGCAGACTTCTGACGATTCAAAGGTGCTTTTAGAGCCGAGTGTATATCACTAAATTGCACCTAAACCGCTGGACCGCCTTTGGTGAAATTATTGGTGTCTTCACGCGGATTAGAAAATGTTTTAGATTGACAATTAAATGCCGGGTTCCCTATATTTCCGCAGAATCGGGAATACATATATATGACTCCTATCGCAACATAAACGGTCACAAAACACGGATTTCCCTTTATCCCTAGATCCCAGGATCGTGGGAACGGTAACCTTCAGATTCACACAGATACTTACAGGATATGGCTATTACAGTGAGTACCTGTGTAGAATAGGACGGGAAAGGAGCCCAGGGAGATGGGACATCTGGATTGCAAGCAGTGGGAATAGGGACCTGACAAGTCCATTTTGTCTGCCTCGAGTCGGATGGACTTTTGTCCGAGGGTAGCTCCGGCGAGGTTTTGAACAACGTCGAGAGTTTGAGTCGGTCAAAACCGCAAGCTATTGAAGGCCATCTAAATCAGGAAAGTTGCCTACCTTGGTCATGTTCTCAGACATGAAAGATATGACCTCCTGCAGCTGATAATGATGGGCAAAATTGCTGGACAACGCGGTGTTGGCTGCCGCAAGAATCGTGGCTACGCAACATTCGTGAGTGGACTGGTGTCACAAACGATACTAAATTGTTTCACCTCAACCGAGTTCAAGACAGATTCTTACAGCTGATATCCAACCTCCAGTAATTGGAGAGGAACGAAAAGAAGATAAGGCTCCAACGAATTTCGTTAGAGAACCCGAATCTCTTTTACATGTGCAGAGGTCGATAGTCGAGGGGGTTTTAGTGGTTACAACCCCATATAACCCGATAGATAGCCAAAACAACCGCCGAGAACGGATAGTTAAATATAATTTATTATAATGAGACATTAAAAAGTTCTAAGTCGATAAAAGGAGAAATTATTAATGTTATTATTCTAGAAAGTTGACAAAAACTAACGACAGTGGCAATCATTATAACAGAAAACGACTTTTTACACAAAGTTATATTATGTTAATAATAAATGCCGGCGATTGATTAAAGCTACAAAGTATAATCCGGTATGTTGTAAACCACATTTTTTTGCTATAAACGGAAGTTTAATAATACTGTTTCTTTTTACAGTGTATATATTTTGAAGTCGACAAAAGATGATGTAACATTGATTTTTATACAATTTTAAATGACATGCTACGAATTTCTCGTTCCCGTGGTGATAAAAGAGAGAAAATTGAGATAAAAACGTCATCTGTTATTCTTTATTTCAATAGCTATCTTCCATGAAAGACTTGTCAAATCATTTTCATCCATTTTAAAGAAAAAGAGGTTACAAAAAGGCAGAGAAATTTCTAAAATTCATTATTTTATATATGACAAGTGTTTTTTAAACTTATTATTATCTAAACGATTGAATTCGTTGAAGATGTGTATTTATTAGTGACACACGAATTTCTCGATCCCTAAAAATATGCCATTTTTAATTCTACCTTCTGTTAAGTTTTGTCGAAATTAATGTGGTCCAACCATTTTTGTGATTTCTGGGACCAAGGATAACATAACAAAATGTTTAGTTCTAACGTAAATTTTTTGGTATAAAGTAAAGAATATGTACAAACAGACACTCCATTTTATTATATGTACAGTCATTGAGACTAATGTATGAGCGTCTTTTTGGTCTTTACTTTAATTTTTACACTTTACACAACGAAGAAAAAGCAGTTATATATAAAATGAATTTAAAATAATCTTCATTAAAGGTTTAAATACAATATGAAAGATGTTTCACTTCCCCCACGTATAGAATTTATTATTTATATCAATTATAAGTAATAAATGGCGATATTTTGTTTTTTGAATGTATGGATTGTGTGATCGATCATATATTAGACGATAACGCTGATATAAAATGTATTTATAGCAATAACAACACAGGTGACGAGATTATTAGAGGCATGTTTTATTACGAAATCTTTACTTAGGGTTAGAAAGTATAGTCCATGTTTTTCTACGAGGCTTGGATAATTAGACTTAACCTTCAGAAGCTTTCAAGGTGTGGAGGTATGTTGACCCCGAATCAACTAGAAGCGGCAACTTTCAGAGATCATCAGGAAGAGGAAATTATCATATCTGGGATATATGTATAGGTACCAAAGATATGAACTTCTACAATTTTTTATAATGAAAAAGGTTGCCGAAAAAAGATGTTATTGTTGCTCCCTCACTGTTTTTTAGTCAGGGAGTAGAGGAGAATAGTGTTTAATGCTCAGGTAATATACCCATAGATAAATCTAGTTATACGATTTATCTATGGGTTGCGAAAATTTGACCACATTACCCAATACCGCCTGCAGCTGAAATGGTTGACGATAAAAGATAGACGCAACTTTCATGCTCTATGCCTCCTCTATTCTGTACTTTTNTGCCGGCGATTGATTAAGGCTATAAAGTATAATCCGGTATGTTGTAAACCACATTTTTTTGCTATAAACGGAATTGTAATAATACTGTTTCTTTTTACAATGTATATATTTTGAAGTCAACAAAAGATGATGTAACATTGATTATTATACAATTTTAAATGACACGCTACGAATTTCTCGATCCCTAAAAATATGCCATTTTTAATTATAACTTCTGTTAAGTTTTGTCGAAATTAATGTGGTCCAACCATTTTTGTGATTTCTGGGACCAAGGATAACTTAACAAAATGTTTAGTTCTAACGTAAATTTTTTGGTATAAAGTAAAGAATATGTACAAACAGACACTCCATTTTATTATATGTACAGATATTTAGACTAATGTATGAGCGTCTTGGTCTTTACTTTAATTTTTACACTACACAACGAAGAAAAAGCAGTTATATATAAAATGAATTTAAAATGATCTTCATTAAAGGTTTAAATACAATATAAAAGAAGTTTCACTTCCCCCACGTATAGAATTTATTATTTTTATCAATTATAAGTAATAAATGGCGATATATGTTTTTTCAATGTATGCATTGTGTGATCGATCATATATTAGACGATAACGCTGATATAAAATGTATTTATAGCAATAACTACACAGGTGACGAGATTATGAAAAGCATGTTTTATTAGTAAATCTTTACTTAGGGTTAAAAAGTATAGTCATGTTTTTCTACGAGGCTTGAATAATTAGACATAACCGTTAGAAGCTTTCAAGGTGTGGACGTGTGTTGACCGTTAGACTCATAAGAGTTCGAAGAAAGAAGTTCTACGACGAATCAACGAGAAACGGCAGCTTTCAGATATCATCAGGAAGAGGAAAGTATCATATCTGGGACACATGTATAGACACAAAAGATATGAACTTCTAGAATTTTTAATAATGAAAAAGGTTGCCGAAAAAAGATGTTATTGTTGCTCTCTGACTGTTTTCTAGTCAGGGAGTGGAAGAGAATAGCGTGTAACGATAAGTTGAAACTGGGGAAGGCGGCGGTCATTGAAACTATCACTATATTACAAAAAAGAGCAATACGTGCCATATGTCAATTGGGATTTCGCGTTTCCTTAAGAGAAAAATTCAAAGAAACGTCGATTTCCAAAGCACCGTCGCAATATATATTGAATAAGATTTTATATATTCATGATATTAATACAGTAAAAGGAGCTAAACACACAATTTTAATACAAGAAGTAAACGCAAACTTGTAATGTCATATTTTTAATGCTAAAAAGTTCAGAAATCATTTGTCGGATTGAGCATACGCATTTTTAATAAGATACCCGAATCACTTCTGGGATTGGCTCCAGATATTTTTAAAAAATATGTTAAAAATGTCCTATTACAAAAGGCGTGTTATAATGTTGAGGATTATTTAAGCGACAAAGATGTTTGGACTTGATTCCAGTTGCACATGAAAGCTATACACGTTGTAACCTATAAAAACTAAATCAAAAAGAGTAACCGTTGAGTTTGCTGGATTCTTCTAAGTGCAATCAACTTTCCGAACCGATAGTAGACGATTACCAATTGACAGACTACTGACGATTCAAAGGTGCGTTTTGAGCCTACATGAATAAAGAATATTTTGATTTTGAGTTCCATCGCAATCAAAAGAAGGTATACACAAAGCTGACTATCAACCTTCGCTAGTCGAAGAGGCATTAAATTGATAATATAATATAAAACGTAATGGGTATGGCAAGTGGACTGCTGGACAAGGTCCTACTCACTCATAGGAAAGTGGGTTTTTTAGAGCATAGACACGCCACGCTGCGCAGCAAAAAATAAATATTATTAAATAATTTTTCAATTACCATCAAAGGGTAAGTTTATAAACATATAAAACTACCTATAAAATTTTCATATAATGCAGCCTACTAAAATTTCTACTACTTTCGTAAACAATCATTCCAATTAACTCAAACAACTTTAAAATAGACTTCTACGAGAATAATACAAAGTATACCATTAATTTAATTGATATTAAAAATACTATCGTCTAAGTAATTGTCCAAATTATAATATGAAATAAATTAGCTTCGACACTTATCCCTATAATTATTGTCAAAGTAATCCTTTTAGTTTTATGCATTTTAAATAGGTTTTGAAAGGTTTTAAGTTTATTAAATGACTGACTGTATTAATAAAGTCTTATACAGACGAATACTTTAAATGGATTGATAATTGAATGTAGTAAATCCTAATTGAACTGGGCTTTTCTCATTACTAATGTCTCAGTAATCCTTCTAATAATATGAATTTTAAATAGGCTTTGAAAAGCTTTAAATTTATTAAGTGACATCTCTAGAACGTCTGCAATAAAGAAACACGATAGTAAAATGATTTTATAGTAATTACATTGTAGAAATACGTGAACAATGCAACATAAGTGTCGCTTTTATTGACAACATCGACTTAGCAAGATACTACCGCAGTCTCAGAGAAAGTTCTCATCTAGGCGGTAAACACGGTGAACATTCGAATGCTGTTTTCCCATGATGACGAGAAAGTGGTTAAGCGGGAACCTTTATTAGTGTAATGACGTTTTTATTAATATTAAAAATGTCATTAATGTAGCGAAAGTGATGTTATATATTTCAAAAATTTTTATACTTGGATAAAGATATGTATTATTTATCTATGAATCAAAGAAGAAGTCACAGTGATAAGAAATTAATCCATACTAATATTATAAATGTGTAAATATTTCTGTCTGTCGCGCTTTCACGCTAAAACTACTGAACCGAATTAAATGAAATTTCTTACACATATATTCTAAAGCCTGAGGAAGGACATAAGCTACTTTTAATGCGAACAAAGGGTTGTAAAGGATTTTTTTTGACGCTGGGAAATGCATTTACGGGCGTAGTGTGGGCCACGCCATCAGAGCCAGAATATCCACTAAAACCTAGCGGAACTCATCATCCGTGCATGGGGAGCCAGAGGTTCGTTGAGGCATTCGCCTCTGGCTCACCAGATGAAGCCGGCTCTCAGATTTCCTATAAAAGGAGGAGTTGTAGCAACCTCCGTCTTCCGATTCCTACTCCCCTCCGTGGGAACTGGAGTGTTTCAGCGGCATTCACTCTCTCCTTTTGCCGTGCCTCCTTTAGCGAGATGATGGTCTCGAAAAAGGTGGCAACCTTCCAGGGAGTCAGTCAGTGCCGATCAGTGACGTCATATGTCGTTCAGGTCCCCAGGCGGGATAATCTGTTACAGTGTAGTGGGTTTTGTTTATAGGGGTAACATATTCATGGCAGATGGCCCATTATTCACATCTTACAATTTGGAACAGGTATTTGCCGAAGCAACCATGACTTGTAAACACTTGTACCAATGTGTAGGAGAGTGATCCGTGTCCTCCGCCCAACCATTTCTCTGGACTGGAGGTCTTCCTTCCATCTATGGTTCAAGGCTCTGATGTTGGTTAGAACCCTGACCTTCCTAACCTCATCGGCATCAGGTAAATCCCCTCTAGTTCTCGCGGCTACTCTGCACTGGTAAACAGCCGCGAAGACTTCCGCCCTCAGCTCCCACGGGAGATTACCCGCTAGGGTTGTAAAAGATGGAATTTTCATCGATTGTTGTGGAGCCACGCGGAAAGGGGGGATAGTTTTTCGGAGTAAAAAAATCTTTACGAAGTCTAGTATTGGTATACATATCAACATACATACAAGCTAAAGATATATTACAAATGTTCTATATATAAATACTATTACCAGTAACCACGAGAAATCGTAAATACACGAGAAGGAATATAACAAGACTGCCTCGTTAGACAAGTGGTCAGCTTTTCCGACTACTGACTTGAGGTAGCCAGGGTTCCAACCCCGGATCGGGCGAATTCATAAATTGATATTGAGTTTTCTATTAAGAATTGCTCAATGATTGTCTGAAGTTGGGAAGTTGGCGGCGTGCTCCATCCCCTTGCATCGGACAGCACGATAACCCGTCACTCCCGTGCCTGATCTCTCTCTGGTTGTGTCGGATTTCATTCACATCAGACTATGAGAGTGAAGGAATTGAGAGTGCAATTGCGTACTATGCTTGGCAACCCGCAGTGGAGCAGCGTAGTGGGTTTATGTTCTAAAAACTTTCTCTCTTATGAGTGAGAAGGCCTGTGTTCAGCAGTGGGACATTAATGGGCTGCAATTTTCTACTACATCATGTGATTGTTTCAAAGTATTAGTGCCACAAGCCTCCGATATTTTAAAACATGGTCAAGTGTAAAAGAAACATACTGTGATCAAAATGTTATAAGCTCGTTTATAATCAGATGTCTTGTACCTTCTACGCTGACCTAGAATGTTGCCTGTCCATTATTAGGGTCCGCTTATTGTTTCAACCATTGTTTGACAGGCGATAATGACAGACATTGTGCCATACGACCTTCAAATCCAGTTTGGGATAATCTATTAGCACCTTTTAAATATTACTTCATGTTAAACTTTTACTGTTGGTGCAAAAAATTATAACGTTGAGCAATAAGACTATCTACTTCGACGATATAATGACATTTGCAAACAGAGTACGATTATGTTAATGTAGTAATTGTAAATATATAAAATGTAATAAGATGAGGTTAAAACAGATAAAAAAAAATCAACAAATTCGGTCAACCGTTTTGGAGCAATTATGTAAATATAAATTGGGACTACAGAATGGAATTAAATATATTATATAAAATGCGAATGGTATTGTCATTCATTTCAGGCATTTTAGGAGAAACTATTGAGAATTAAATTACCCAGTACGAGATAATCGCATTACTGACTTACTGTATCATCACTTACCATCACGTGAGATTACAGTCAAGCGTTAACCAGAACGCAATAAACAAAAGTCAACGAACTGAGTTACTGGTAAAGTCTCTTTCTAACATGGCGTCATTACGATGCCATTTTAGAAAGAGAGAAAACTCAAACATTTTAAACAGAATTACAGTCTTTTTTAATGTTTAATTATAAAATTTAGATAGTTTTGTTTTAATGTTACCTAAGATGAACATATGTCTTTTAGGTCGTTATAATTAAAACATTTATTATGTAGAATTAAAAGAGATTGAAAGTGAAATATCTTTCGATGTTATGCAGAACCATTTTAGTCTCGCCTTACATAAATGTTGTGATTTTGCAGACTGTTTTTGTATTCAAAGTTTTTCTAGTTTTGTCCCAAAACGGATTTAGGTGTTAACGAACTAAAAACGTGACGTATTGACCCCGTTTTCACGTGAATAGTTTGTTTATTAGCTATTGGTATTTGTTGGAAAGTATTTGAAGTCCCTATATAATTTTTGTATCTATACTTATACATCGACTAATTAACATTGGACTAATTCACAAAATTCCTTTCGTAAAATCTTTGTAATTTAATATTGAATAAGTACTATAAAAAAATTTAGTTAATTCATATGCAAATTGAGTGTCATTCACCACAAATTAAATATAATGTGTATATATATACAGTATATATATATATATATATATATAATAAATAAAACAAAAATATACACAAAATTCAAATAATCGTAAGTTTAGTTTTACAAAAAAGAACCATACGTGCCACATATCAAAATCTCGTCCTTCTCTAAGAGAAGGCAAAGAAATATTAATTCTTACGATACCGTTGAGTTTGTTCTCAGGGGATTCAACTTTCCGAACCGGTGGTGGATTTGAATCGTCAAATATGATATTTTTCCATACAATAATTCTAATGTACGTCTGATGATGGGTTCCTTCACGTCTTGGTCTGAGAAGAGCCCACAACAAATTCAGTCGGGTATTGATGGATAAAGTATACGGATGAATAAAGAATATTTTGATTTTGAAAAAAAAATAACAGATACCTTTAAATATAAATTAATTGGATGTCTGGTGTATTTTGTTCAACAGAAAGTTATGTTTTATCTATAAAAAACAATGTTTATCTTTAAGAATAGGTCAACGACTGACGCGTAAACTTAGAACGTTGTAAACTAAACATTTCATGTACGAGTACATAGCGGTGTCGTAACAGATTGTTCACGCTGCAGTCGCTGCACACCTTTGTTATCTCAAACACTATAACGTAATGTTTTACGTTTATTTATGGCCTTTGCGATATCAGTAAATTAAATTTGAATAAAACTTAATGAACAGGAATTAGGCTAACTAAAAAGATATTCTGTAAACAGCTATGATTGTAAAAGGACTGTAGCTAAGCGGTTTAAGGAAGTTGACTAGGATGATACTGAAGACTTATTAAAATCAAAAAAATAATAACTTTCTGTGTTGTAGCTCATGGATAATCAAACACACACAAAATCATTCATACAAGATGTTAGGAGTCCGCTTCCGAAAATCAAAAGTGTCCCTTTGATGATAGAATGGAAAAAGTGCCCCTGATTAAAAAAAATAATTTTTTTCGAAACATTTTCATCATGTTAGTATAGTTAAATGGGACGATAGTTTAAAAAAATACATTACTTTACTAAAAAAATCTAGCAATGAAACAAAATTAAAAACGGCTGATGTCGCAGCTCGGGTCAACGACCGCACGATTTTTTTTTTAAATCAGGATGGATTTTTTCCTTCCCATCATCAAAGGTGTCATTAACACCTTGTATACTAAGATATGCTTGCAAATTTTTAAGTTCTAGAAATTTAATGTAACTTGAATAGTTTGGAGAGGGCGAGAATTTCTGACACACAATAACACATACTAGATTTCAATCTAGTATGTGTTATTTCAATATAGTAAGAAATGGTTACGGAAATAAACTGTTTTTATTTTATTTTTCTCTATATATGCACAAAAACTCTATCTACCTATGTCCGTTATAGACTTTGAAACAATCAAGATGATGTACTTCAAACAGGGCAAATTACAAAGTCAATAATGCGAAGACTTTAGACCCTTAACTTGTTGCCTCATAACGAGATCTTCAAAACTATTTGCAGTTGACTTTATATATAGTATAAGAGAGGAGGCCTGTGCCCAGCAGTGGAACGTCAATGAGCTATGCTACTTTACTGGATGGAAAACTAGGCCTGAGACACCCTGGGCAATAGCTAATATACAAATAAATACAATTCCATGTCGTGTTATTTGTAATCCTGCAAAAGTATCATAGTCCTATAGTAATATTGCAGTCAAAATAAGAGTTCATGGAGATCATATGACTTATTACCCAATATTGATACTAAAAAACAGTATTTCAAAGAGTTTATCGATGTTCAATATCCCGTCTTTATCAGTACCAAAAGTTATTTAATTTGGTCAAAGGTTTCATGCCTAAAAACGAAGAACATCTTAAGACTGTATTGTCACTTCAAATATGATTACATTTTAGAAATAACGCCATTAAAACAAGTAATACATTCTCTACAACTTTGAACACATGAATTTGAACTTACAAGAAGGTTGATTCAGTATAAACGATTGTAAATTTGATCAAGATATAGGGCCAGTGTGAACTAATAGTGGGAATTGAAAAAATGTAGTTTACAAAAAGTGGGTGGTTAATGTGAAGTAACAAAGAATATCTAAGTAAGGCAATAAATGTCAGAACTTTAGACGTATCCGAGGTCAACCAGTATTGCGGTGACGCAACACTGGTCGTATGAGAACATCTCGATAATAACTTAAATCCAGTTCCAGTCCAATGTATCTTACCATATCGCTCATAAGACAGACGTATTAGCAATTTTTGCTATTCTATCCAAATGTTATAAATCTGAATAACCTTTAAACCCGGCCGCGTTTTATTGGCCTATTGGCCGTTTAAGATAAAAAAAAGCCCGTCTTCTATTTATAGACACATATCTTAAAAATGAACAGTTACCTCAAGGGTTTTCATTGTTATTCACGTATATAATCAAAAACACAAATAATCACTAAAACACTCACAGTGCATAAAAACCACCAAAAAAACTTAACGATCTTCGACGCGATACACGCATTGTTAGTAACGGTCACTTTGTGACTGATTTACTTTTTGTTTTTTATTTCGTCTGCTGATAGGTCTACGCATATTTCGTTAGGACAGTAAGCGAGAATCGAACTTTTACGGTTAGCTCACTATAATCTTTTTCATGCGAAACAAATTTGTTCCTTCTGTCTATCTTATGAGGTAAAGATGGAGTTGGGCGAATCAGCCAGTACAATAGAAGTAACGACACGATAACGGTTGACTCATTTTATGCCAATGTTCCATTTATCTAATGTAATTCGTACCACTTATTCATTCACAATCTCCCTGTATGCATCTTATTCATACTTTTGATGCCAATATTTGTAAAAATCATGAAATATTAATCCAAGATGGTTTGCTAGTTGTTATAAAGATGAGTGTAGCCGTAATGCTTTTATTTTTCATGTAAACTTGTAAATATATTTTCATTTTAAAAATGTAAAGAAAGATAGAATCAGCCAACTAACGTTCCACTGGTCACCAGTATCCTCACTCGTAAGAGAGAGGGTTTTAGAGCTTATATCCGCCACACAGTACGTCTCCTGGCAATGTTTTCCTTATTTTCCATGATTCGAATACGCGACTTCTCTGAACAAGATCAAACAAATTACGAATTTTTTGCACATTACTTAATGTATTTTATTGCGATTTCAAAGGACAAAATTCATTGATATTTTGTTCATTTGTGAGATATTTATTAGTGATCAAAGCACTTAAATCATTACCCAACTGCATTAAGTATTGACGATTATGGTCTTATGACATTTCAACAATTTTGCGACACAGCAGTACTCGATGTTACCTCTTTATCAACTTACATAAAGATTGCATTACAAATTTTACACGAATGTAGTACTATTTTCAAAGAATTTTATATACGTAATTAAAGAAATAGTTTAAGATACTGTAACTCTTATTAATGTGGAAACAAGTAATGTGAATGTTAAGTATCAGGAATCATATGTTGTTTTAGATTTCATTCATAAATTTAAGAAATATGTTAAAAACATCCTTTTACAAAAGGCAAATTATAATATTGAAGATTATTTGAGATAAAAATGTTTGTACTTGATTCCAATTGCACACAGAAGAAAAATATTAGACATTGTAACCTAAAACACGATATTTAAATGATTAACAGCTGAGTGTCTTGCCGGTTTCTTGTCAGTGGAATCAACTTTCCGAACCGGTGGCAGATTCGTTACCATTGGACAAACTACTGACGATTCAAAAAAGCTTTTTGAATCTACTGGAATAAAAAATCAAAATCAAAAATATCTTTATTCAAGTAGGCATATTACAGCACTTTTGAATCGTCAAATTATCTTTTTTTCCACACTCTGATTCTAATATACGTCTGAAGTTACGAGGGTTCCTTCGCGCCCTGATCCAAGAAGAACCCACAACAAACTCAGTCGGGTATTTTTTTGTTACCATCATCATTACAACATCATATTAGTTTTTTTTATAGACTTGGCAGGCAAACGAGCTAGCGCGTCACCTGATGTTAAGTGATTACCGCCGCCCATAAACACCAAAGGAACCATCGATACGTTGCCGACCTATGCGTTTACTATATTTTAATTAAAATTAGAGCAATTCGTTCACTCCCAGGAGTGTCTATCGTCTAGGTAATCTTGCGACCTGTAATACGACTTTTCTATCAAGTTCTTTTTAACAAAGACTTTGAATTTATTAATTGACATCTTTAAAGAATATTTTAGTTTTGATTTAGTTCAAATTGTCCCTATATGTCGTCGAACCCTATGTATAAACGGTGAACTCAAATAACCTCATTTATCACAAAAATTATCGTTTTTGTAAATGATACTTAAGGGACAATTATGGTGCGTAATAAACTATAAATTGTTTTAAAGGTGAAACATCTCTAGAGCCCCATGAGACCGACGGATGTCGTGGCTAAGCGTCGCCACGTCGCCGCTCTTTCCACTCGATTAGAGGATTCCCCATCTCGTGTTTCTTATACTACGATACTCGTAAGCTGTGTCTTATTAAAAATTTTAATGTTTTACATTTACCAGCCTCGTGATGGATAGGTGTTCTATGTAATAAGATTACAATTTTTAATAAAAGGTAAGTAATCAATACAATACAGACATAAAAAAGTAATAGATTAAGAAAATGGTTAATAAAAACGACTATAACATGAGTTTTACATTTTCATTCTGGTTCACAACAGATAAAAATCTTTGCTATTGAACAATACAAAGTAAAGTGGCATTTAACAAGTTATGCGCTCTCCACTCTCTCTAATGATATTATGAAAGCTCTTTAGCTAAACAGTACAATAAATTCCGACATTTTATAACAGTGTTTTGCACATTATATTGTAAAGTGAGTATACAATGAAGTAAACTTCCTATTTTTAGATGCCAAGCAATACGAAATTGAGGTTGTTGTAGTCCTGTTGTTGAATATTGGAATGTGGTCTTTAAATTATTTGTTAATCCTTACTAATATTATAAATGCTAAAGTAACTTTGTCGCGCTTTCACGCCAAAACTACTGAACCTGTTTGAATCAAATTTGGTATACAGTTAGTTTAAGAGCCTGATAAAGGATATAGTTTACTTTTTATCATAACTGTCTCGAAAGTTCGTACTTGCGGTGCTATTTTGAGTGTCGAAAGTGTCACATGGCCGTCCCGATTAAATAAATACCTAATTAAGTGCGCATGCTTCAAATTGTACACGCATGCGCGCTGTGTTTATGGTAAAATAAATTTTAGGGCCCATTCTCATATCTACCGTAATGCCGTTGTGTAGGAGTTCGATAACAAACGCTGTGACACGAGAGTTTGATAAACTTATTAGATATACAACGAAAACCCATTACTACCTCTTACTTCCAGGTGTGGAAATCAATAGATCTCCAACCCTTGAAATTCAACAGACATATTCCTTTCGGGTTGTATAGGCATAAAACGATTTCTCACTGACTTTATATCGAAACCTATACGCCTAATCAACTTTAAATTTAGCATTTATGGAGGTGAGTAGACCTTCACTTATATCGGGTTTCCTCATTGTCCCAGACGTTCAGGATACACAAGAGAAAATTGGCCACACACTATCTTATCGCGAGATCACCTCAAGTATTTGCCTAAATTTTTCTCCATATGTTCATGTGGATCAAGAACTACTTGACCAACACTTCGTATATGCAAGATTGTGCTGTATGTTTGTGTATAACAAAGCTTTTACTTCCACAGTCCAAAACGACCAGAGAATCAGGATTAATAACTTATATTTGTAAATTTACTCAACTCGTGCTTCGAACCTGCAAAAGTGTGACCTAAATGAACTAACGAACAAGCTGACTATTGATGTAGTTCATATGAACAATTTTATTAGATCCCGCGGTAGGTATGATGAGAAAGAGTCAAGTGAAAGCATTTAATAATACCGATAGAGTAATTACTATCACACAATTGGTTGCATGTACGTTTTAAAATTGAGTTACATTCTTTTTCTTATTGAGCCGGTATAATATATATTCATTATTATAGCTTTTAAGTTGATGAAAGGAGAATTATAATTTTAAGGGGAGGCAATTCGAATTTTTTTTTCTCTGTTTGTTAAAACCACTGTTTCTGAAGGATTTCTCTGTATTGATTCTACAAGTAAGTGCGAATAATTCGAACTTACAAATTATTCGTTCTTAATCGAATGTTAATATTCGATTTCAAACTCGAATGGAATAATTCGAAAATTCGAATAATCCGAATTATTTCAGAATTATTCGTAAACAATTAAATTTTTACTGAATTTTCGAATAATTTCAAATCAGGCTTTCTAACATTCAATATTCTTCAAACCATGAAATATATTAACCCAAATAAAACAACTTTTTTTTATTATAAAATAATAAATACGACAATGAAGTTAGTTTATCAGATACAATAAAACCAGCAGTGGAAAATAATCTTTCACTTTCTGGTCAAAAATTATATTTCATTAATTCGCGAATTATTCGAATTACTCGAAATTTTTCGAATTAATCGGTTTGTTCGAATGATTCGATTGGATTAAAACGATATTTTATATGATGCCGTGTAGAAACTATTAAGAGGTAAACTACTTTTTACTTGGAAGACACGTCACCATTTTAGATTATAATATAAACAAAAAAAATTAAGCAACAATATCGCGATTACATCATTGGTCCCTTACGACCCAATTGAAATTTGTATACGTAATTGGTATTCTAGGAAGCGACACATTCATTGAGATCAGATACTCGATATTTATACCTGATCTAGGCGACTTCGTCTGCACCTCACGAGAGAGACAGAGAATCAACAAGTTTGGATAGCATAAAAGAGGTTATCGTAAAAGAGAGATATATGCTGTCGTGGACTTTGCTTCACAACTTTTAAAGGGGATCAATTCTGTCATAAATGATTTTTATGAAAATTTAACCGTTTACTTAGCCCACGCAATGAAAGATCTCAAAAGAATAAAAAACTCCAATGAAACATTCTTTATTGCTGGACCGCTTCTATTGGTCTTCTTCGATAAATGGGCTATCTAACACTGAAAGTTCACCCAAATTGGACCAATAGTTCTTCAGATTAGTGCGTTCAAAAAAACTCTTCAACTTTACATTATTAGAGTAGATAACTAAGCAACAATGTCACGATATACGTCATTCGTTTTTTTAAAGCAAAACGTAATTTGTTAACCAGTTTTTAGGAACTGAAGTAATCAATATTGAGATCAAATACTCTACATTCATGTCTGTTACTAGTAAAGGTGCCAATATATTTAAGTATTCTGATCAGTTGCCAATTGACACGGTACGTTTTCATACGTCAGTTTCCATAAACATTACAATGGTCAAGTATAAATTATATACTTGACAATTGTATCGGATGTAGTATAGGATATATATATACCAGCTTGAATGTGTTTTCAGATGATGATCAGTGATAATACGGTCTACGATGGAATCGCGCTAATCAAGTAAAGGCAGTTTATCTGTTATGTTTTCTACAAAGATTATGTCGGAAAGAAAAGGTTTTGCTTGGCACGTCTTGGTAGGTAACCTAAGCCTACTCACCATCCAGACCTAGAAAATAGAATATTCTAAATAAACCCCGCCAGGAATCGAATCCGGGAAGTATTGTCAGCAATATTGTTGTATCATTCGCATTAACAAAGACGTAACTTAATGGTTTTGTAAAACTGTTTTATTTAAACAAAAAAAACGATATAATTTATAACGTAATGTGTTATAATCAGGTATTTTTATATAGAAGTAAATTTGGGCTACGATTAGTTTCAACTAAGTAAAAAAAAACATTTTACTTGGCACTTACCAGAAACCAGAAGTAGAAAACCTTATACTTATTTTATGTATGCTAGATATTTATTAGTATATTTTAAAAACCCATATTTATGTTATTATAATTTTGTACAAAAGCGATAAGACCGCCTTTGAACTGTGCATGCTTCTGTATATTATTTTTATATATAAATGTAATAAAAATGGTTACCTTACGAAATAATTAACGTTGTAATTGAACCTGTCAAGGCCTGAATGATGAAATTTGGAGTTTTTTATAGGAAACGTTATGATAGAATTCACAAATTAAGAACACTATTAAATTTACATATTACAATGATAATAAATTCGTCATAATTCTTGATAAAAGTATTCGTAATAGTGTATTTTACCTTACCTTCTATGGGCACTTCTAGGCGATTTTGAAGAAGTATGATAGAACATGTGAAAGTGATATTAAAAGGAGAGTGCATGTAGGGAATATGGTAAATGGTGCCCTGCACGCCTTCATGACAGCCAGTGTCTCAAAGGGCCAGACTGGCTGTGCATAGAGGAGTGTTGGTGGCAACACTTATGTCTGGTAGTTAAAGTGGGGTATGGCAGAAGAATCACAAAAGTAAAATAAATGCGGTGGAGATGAGAGCGTTGAGAAGCATGAGTGGATTAAAACTGAGTGACAGAGTAAGAAATAGTGTGATAAGAGAACGTTGTGGTATAAAAGGAGACCTAGTGACTATAATTGAGAAAGGTATGCTTAGATGGTTTGGGCATGTAGAGAGAATGAATGAAAGGAGACTGACAAAAAGGACTTCTGAGTCAAGAGTGAATGCGAAAGTTGGAAGGGGAAGACCGAGGCGAACGACCAAATCCAGGACATCTTAAAAAAGGTCAAGAGTACTCTAAACCGACGAACTTTTATGAAAGGTTTAATGCGACGGAAAGAAGCGAAGGAGATATGCAAAGATCGTGGCAAGTGGAAGTGGTCTCTGCCTACCCTTATGGGAATGAGGCGCGATGCTATGTATGTATGTATGTATTAAATACAAGGAATCCGTTATATTGCGGCTCCTTTTTTTTATTGCTGACAGAATAGCGCTTGACTGTGATCTCACCTGATGGTAAGTGATGATACAGTCTAAGATGGAAGCGCGCTAATCTGTTAAGAGGGGATATACCCCTTACGGTTTCTACACAGCATCATCAATATCCTTATATCCTTATATTAAGGTTACATTGTACTATTTATTCAACTCAATGCAACTTTACAATAGTAACATAATTGTTCTTACATCCGGGTCGATTTAAGTTGAGTAATACACTCAGCTGTCTTAACCTGCATTGTAAGGTCAGCCTAATAAGTTCGGCTGCTAAACAGAAACAAGTTGCGTATGAATCCGAACAAGTACGGTTACATCTGATAAACCGGAAACTTTATCAGGAAACCGGTATCCGGAGGTTTTGAAAGCTATTACGTATAACGTTATGACAAGTGGCGCAAAGTAAATAGCAAGCATGCAACATTTGTATTGTTTGAAAATTGATTGCCTGTCAGCAATGTCAATATAAATTAATAATTTTATTGTCAAGTAAGGAACATTAAAGTCTTACACTAAGGGTGACAGGTTTCATCGCTTATAAGAGAAAGGCTTTTTTGGTAATACTTTGTTTCTCAAACGTGCTATTGCAATAGTTAAGACTCATAAACAATAGCTTTTTTAAATTTGATACGTCAAGTTGAAGTACAGAGTCGTCGCTTCAACCGATGGACGTCCACTGCTGGACATAGGTCTCACGTAATGACGTCCACAAGGCCCGATCTTGCGCCGCCTGGCTCCAGCGGCTACCGGCGACCCTCTTTATGTCGTCGGTCCACCTTGTGGGGGGTCTCCCTACACTGCGCCGNTACGAAAACGCCACCATGTCAGTCCGTATACAGGACCAAAGCACAGCGTCTATCCAACTGCAACGTGGAGTGCGACAGGGAGATGTTATCTCCCCGAAGCTTTTCACTGCGGCGCTGGAAGACCTTTTTAAGCTTTTGGAGTGGAACGGACTGGGCATCAACATCAACGGCGAGTACATCACTCATCTACGGTTTGCCGATGACGTAGTCATTATGGCAGAGACTCTCGAAGATCTCAATACAATGCTGGATGACCTCAGCAGAGTTTCTCAACAGGTGGGCCTGAAAATGAACATGGATAAGACGAAAATTATGTCTAATATCCATGTACCGCCTCACCCAGTCATCGTTGAGAACTCAGCTCTCGAAATTGTTGACGAGTACACATACCTGGGACATATAGTCCAGCTTGGTAGATCCAATTTCGAGAAGGAGGTCAACCGCCGAATCCAACTCGGTTGGGCTGCGTTCGGGAAGTTACGCCAGATATTTTTGTCTGATAACCCTCAGTGCCTGAAGTACAGAGTGTATTGTACAAAAACATGGGTATATTTATAATATTATGTTAACAGAGAATAAAAGTAAATTTTAGTGTAACTATAATTTATACACAATAGAAAGTATAAAAAAACATTAAACCACTACCCTGCTAAAAGATATATATGCTTAAGAATTAATTCCTTCTCGTGTTTATCTTGTTTAATTTTATAGAACAATTACTCAAAAAAATAAATATAAATAAAATTTGACGTATCCGAATCCCTCTTTGTATAAAACTATTAGTTTTCGTTAAATCGTAAGAAATATATTCCTAAAAGGGTACAAACCTTTTGGAGGTTTATAGGCCTAATCTAAAATTTAAAAAAACGCAAACACATTTTAAATTTTTTTTAACATATTTTGGTTTAAAATATATATTTAAATACTGAAAAGCAAATACGTAAAAATCCGAAAAATATTGTCTTAACGAAACTTTAGGATAACGTTGATCTGTTTAGCTACAAAATATAAATATAGTGATAAAAATGATAACTCAGTCAATAAAGTTAATTCTTTTTGTTTTAAAGTAAAAAACTTTTTCTGTTCTGATGAACAATTTTGGATTTGTGGGTTACTACGTGTTTGCTTCTCATTGTCGATATGAATTTGTTCTAAACCTGAATCGGTTACGAACCTACTTGACGTAAATCTATATAAGAGATATCCGGGTATCTATTGACTCATCACGATATCTCTGGAACCATAAGGCGTAGACACCTGAAATTCTGTAGGAATATTCCTTTTGTCGAGTATTCTATTTATTATTTGTAAAACAATTTGCCTAAATTAAAGAAAATGCTACCCAAAAAACATTCCACGCAGAGGAAGTCGGCGGGTTCAGCTAGTGTGTGTATATATATGAGATATTCAGGTATCTATTGACTCATCACGATACCTCTGGAACCATAAGGCGTAGAGATTTGAAATTTGGCAGGAGTATTCCTTTTGCCGAGTAGAGGTCAGCTAAGAACGGATTTTACGGTTGTGGGGGTGTTATATGTATGTTTCTTATTTGTGAAACAATCTGCCTAAATTAATAAAAATGCAACCCAAAATAGCTTCCACGCAGAAAAAGTCGCGGGTTCAGCTAGTTCAGTCTCCTTAATCTTGTTTTCATTTTCAATCGTTAATAAGATACATTATTACTTATCTTTTAAATTTGATATATATTTGACTTCCGTATCCTGTATATAATAAAACGCGACAGTTCTTCATGTCTGTCCTTTAATTAGGATATTTATTTGTTTTGTAATTAACATACAAGTTACAAAACAATGTTGAAGGTTACGTTGCTAGGCAACATGTCGGTTTATCAGTTCTCAACCAGTGGCGTATAAAATTTAAACGCGTACGTACAATTGTTTTAACATACAGCTGTTTTACACGTCTGTGTACGTACCTTGATCTACATATTAAAATGTTTATATTTACACGACAACTCTGTTTTCATTTTGTTTCTATAACAAACAAAGACCCAGAAGACTATCTAGAGATGATCTGTAGAGAGAGCTCTCGTGTAAATCAAATATACATATACATAATATTATATTTTAATGATGATGGTAAAAAAAAATAACCGGCTGAGTTTGGAGGCTATAAGTTTTTCTTTAATAAACAATATTTGAATTTGAACTTTAGTGTTCGAAGTACTTCTGCTGTGTTTTTTTTTCGTCTTTCAAAATAGTCGACAAGGTACAATCGACGTATTTTTTTATGATTAAAATGATATTTAAAAAATCTACTTTCGGTTTTCTGAGGCTTACACCAAATACGTTTTCTTACGTCTATGTAAATTTGTATAGGGAGAGAGTAACCTCTTAGTGGGATTTGAAAAACATATCAATTTATATCTTTTACATAAGTAAGTAGCAGCCCAGTAACGTCCCACAGCTCGGCACAGGCCTCCTCATTCATATGAGAGACGGTTTTTAGAGCATAAACCCACCGTGATGCTTCCAGTGCAGATTGACAGGCATAGTACAGAAGTGCACTCTCTATTCCTTCACTCTCATAGTCCGATGTGACGGGAATCGAACAAGACCGGAGAGAGATGAGGATAATTATAGCTGGTTCTATTGTGTTTGAAATTCATACTTAATTTCTGTTTAAATAAAAAAAAAACAAATATGTCCAGTCTGCCTCATTGGTCTAGTGGTTAGCATGTTCGGCTACAGACACGAGGTCCTGGGTTCGAGTTCCCGGGTCGGGCCAATTCAAAAGTCAATATTGAGTATTCTATTAAGATTAAGATCATTCTTCTCTACATGTGTCACAGTCAGGCGAAACCGTCACAAAGAGCGAAATTAGTTGAACAACGGTTAGGCCCACTTTTTAACCTGGTCAAGTTGTTCAAACGGCTCCGCATAACTATGTTTTTAACAGATACCTTGTTGAATATTTTAAACAATGTCCACCTTTCTTTTCTTGTTAAATCAGATGTCAAGATAACTTTTTAAAATCTAAACTAATATTATATAGAGGAAACATTTGTGTTTTTGTACGTGTTTTCACACAAAATCTACTAGACCGTTTACAAAAAATTTTACACCATTAGAAAGCTGCATTTACACTGAGCGCCATAAGCATTATCACTTTGTCAATAAAATAGAGATCCCTAATAAAAATGCATTAATCTAACCCACGGTGTAAAAAAAATTGTCACAAAAAGTCTGCAATCGCGTGCACTGCCGAAACTATTGATGATAGAACAAAAAAATGTTCTACAATATTATAGAAGATATTAATATCTAGAAAAAGTCTGCTATACCATATGTCCAACTACTGTAGTTATACCACTATAACAAATTTTTTGTATTTTAGAAGTTAATAAAAGTGCCGACAATAATTAAACCATATTATACAAACCTTTGAATTAATCCTTATTCTATTAAATGATATTTTATCAAAGAACGATTCAATATCTGTAAAATATTAAAATCTGACATTCCATTCAAAAGATATAACAAATTTTAAAATGTTACTCTAAAGTAAATTGTATCGACCCTTATAACTGGACCTGCTACTGGTGAGTTAGCTCATATTCCAAAGATGCCAATGATACCCACCGATATATCTATACTGTTTTTATTTTTATCAATATAACAATTACTTGAGCGATTAAAAAAAAATTCATTGCATCTTTGAATCAAGAATTATTTTTAAATTGACTAATGTCGGATATTCTACTATGATGTTACGAATTTAACAATATATTAGTTAGATATATTCGTTGTAAAGTAAACTCTGTATATTGATTAGATTATGAATGTAATTGTGTATATAATAATATGAAAGGAAAGAAATAAAATAGGAAGGAAATAAAACTTTTTTTAAATGTTAACGAAAATAAATCTAGAGTCCGACTTAGTACTTTCCAGTCCATAGTTGATGTTAATACAGTTTGTCTTTTCAAATATTAAAAGCATAGTACAATTTCACTCTAAATAAATGTTATTATACAAAAAAAAACTGTGTTTAGATCAAGTGTGTTAACAAAGAAATATTTTATTAACGATTGAAAACTTAAAGAAGATATATAGGGAGAGTATAAACGTCGTTACTTTTTTAATGATATGTGTATGTAATTATATTAAAATAATGCTAAATATAAAACATGAAACTAAGTCGTTAAGATTTTACGTAAGTAATAGCTAGTGAATTAGAATATGCATATTTATTGAGCCCAAAAGCCTTAAGCGTAATACATTACCTAATGGTGAATTAGAATTGAGGTTAAATGGTGCGGTATAATTTAGAGACTTATACTAAATAATACAGTAGTATTATACGAGAAAAATATTAAACAATAAACCTTTACCAGTGATTTTATTTAAAATATAATTGCATATTAGAAACGCTGCCATTAGACACGAATATGGAAAGTATTTGATTCGATTTATTAATATCGATGCATTATTGTTTAATAAGACCAAATAGGTAATAAATATCTCAAATTTAGCGATGAATTATTGAAAAAAAATAATTATAATATTAGCTTCAGACTATTAAACGCATCCAAAATTCAGTCCAATTTTCTTTGTAAAAACGGTGTTTTAACGTCCGAAAAATTCGGTATTTATACGCATTATACAAATATTTATTGAGTATAAGAAGGTAAGTATTATATAAAAATATAAAATAAAAATAGATAGATAGAATTACTTTATCGTAATTAAGTACAAAGGTAGTGCAAAAATAAAAAAGACAAACTAAAATCAACATTTATCTTCAGTATATAAGGCAAAAAAAGGCAAATACATACAATACAATAAATACGATGCAATACTATTATACTTATGATACATATAGATGTATACATAAAGTAATACATTTATTTAAAACTAGCAGACCCGACAGACTTCGTTCTGTCAAAAAGATTTGAAATGTGGCAGATTTCTGTTTTGCGAATAATTTTCGAAATGAAATTACAGCAGTGCTAATGATCTATAGCTTTTACAATTTGTGACTATTCAATTTGGTCGGGTTGTGACTATTCAATTGACTTTATGCAGTGGCAATAAAGTGCACATTGACTCTTTGACTTTAGGAAAACACATTGCTTAGACAACAGCGAGTACTTGTAATTTATTATGAACTTTATTGAATAGCAATAAAGGTTGAATTGACTCTATATCTAAGTTAGAAAACGTTTGTATGGGAAACAGAAAAGGGCTGTTTTTAGGGGGTTTCCCCTGCAATTATTCGAAACTTTAGACAAATGTGATAAGTAATACTCTTTTAAGCGACTTTTTAGTAAGAAATATTTAGGCTTTTTACGTCAGCATTCAATAGACAGAGCTGCACATTTTTTCGCAAATAACTACAGGATTTTTCATTGAATTAAATGAATATTTGCACTGTAAAAAGTGTATTAGCATCAAGCGTGATCCACTAAAAGCTCAATAAATATATTTGATCTTGATGAATACAGAAATATTGAAAAATTAAACAAGGAATGCATAGGTAGAGTGTTAATTAATATTTAAACGGCCTCGCTGTCGTAGTGATGGGGGTACTCGCTTCGTTAGCAGGGATCCTGGTTTCGAATCCAGGCAAGATAAATTAAAAAAATATATAATTTGCCAGAGTTTAATGAACTGGTGAGAGGTTTCAGTAATAGCTAGCTACCGCCCTACCAGCAGAGACGTGCCACACAGCAAACTATTTGAGTTCCGGTACGATACTGTGTAGAAACCATAAGAGTTAAATCACCTCCTTCACTTACCATCAGGTGGGATTATGAATGAAAAAATTAGAAAAATGCGTCTTATAATCCGAGGTATAAGGTATGTTTCTATTAAAAACTATTTCCATAACATGTTAGGACCATGAAAACATGGGTTACAGATACATCCAAATAATGACAGGAAATTGAACCGCAAACCGCTAATTAGTGCGTGGAGAGAATTTGTATTTCAAGAGTTCAACGACTTACATTAGAAAACAGAGTGGGATGATATTGTCTAAAATTTCTATATTGGTTTACAAAAAACTAAACTCACGTACAAGGTGTCATTATCGTCATGAGCTTCAATCTTATCATGAGTCAATCCTAAACTCAATAAGATCTATCCAATTACATCTAACACAAATATTTCTTTTATACATCGCAGCCTAGGTTGGATAATCTTACAATCCAAAATTTCAGTTATTACTAGACTATTCTAGATCATATATACACCGGCATATTAAGCGGAACATAAAAAAATAATATATATATATATATATATATATATATATATATATATATATATATATAAGCAACTTATTTTTTCTTTGTTATCGATAAACTTGAAAACTACTGGACCGATCGGCATGAGACCATAACCATTCGACGCGGAATTAATTGTAGGTTTTATATTTAGTTAGGCTATTAATTTTTTGAATTCCCTCAACCCTTTACCATTTTTTTTTCAAATTTATGTGGATAGTCATTTGTTTCTGCTACGAAAATTGTGCCGGTCTTTGTGCGCTCGAATATGAAGAAGAAGTGATGTTCATTTGTTTTCGTAGCCTTATGCCGACCGGTCCAGTTGTTTTCAAGTTTATCGATAACTTCTTATATATCTTATATATATATAAAAGCAACTCTTTTTTTCTTTGTTATCGATAAACTTGAAAACTACTAGTCCGATCGGCATGAGACCACGACCATTCGACGCGGAATTAATTGTAGAAGGTTTTAGGCTATTTATTTTTTGAATTCCATCAACCCATTACCATTTTTTTTCAAGTTTATGTAGATTGTCATTTATAATATAAAAATGAATCGCAAAATGTCTTGGGAAGCACATAACTCAACAACGCCTGGGTCAATTTTGACAATTCTTTTTTAAAAATGTTTTTTGAAGTCCAGGGATGGTTATACGGCAGGAAAAGTTAAAGGAAAACCCTAAAAACAGCCCTTTTCTGTTTCCCACACATACATTTTCTAACTATTTTAATTAAATAAAGTCAATTTGACCTTTATTGCTATTACATAAAGTACATAATAAATTACAAGTACTCGCGGTCCATTTGCACTTTATTATCGCTGCAGGAAGTTCAAAATCAATTGAATAGTCACAATCCGACCAAATTGAATCGTCACAAAAATGTAAGAGCTAAAGATATTTAGTACTGTTGTAATTACATTTCGAAAATCATTCGTAAAACTGAAATCTGCCACATACTAAATCATTTTGACAGAACAAAGTCTGTCGGGTCTGCTAGTAATTATATATTTTCTCGTGTTAAAAACTCATATTCAAATCGAGAAGAATGACTATGTGGCACCAAAAAGTGTCATATTCATTAGTTGAGTCAAATGTTGCTCTGAATAAAAATTTATTATTATTTATTATTATTATGAGTTGGTTAAAACAAAGGCTCTCCTGTAAAATTTGCTATTTGAATTGTGTCATATTTAAAGCACCGAAATTTTCCATCAATATCCAGTATTCCTTTTAAAATACTCTTGTTTGAGCGATTTCTTTTATTATTTCTTTCTCACTTTATAGTATATCTGCCCGCAGTTCTTGACAACGTCATTTTTACTTAGAAAAATATAGGTAAAATAACAGTTTGCTTTAAGATTAAAATTTAATATAATATTCTTAACACACGATGAGCGACTTGAAAAGTGAGATGAGCAAGTTTAGTATAGTTTATTTCGCTAATAATTACTTTCACCGAAACATTTTTACTAATGAGCATAAACATTTGTATATTATACTAGTTTTTCCACACGGTGTCGCCCGCATAGATCCCGATTTCCTGGTAATATGAGGTAATTTGTACTTAGTGACGGTTAATGGAAATAACCGTGAATAGAAAAAGATCTCGTGATTATTAAGTGATTTTACATGTTTTAAAACTTAAAGGCCTATAGCAGGCATAGGTAGAAGTAATTTTTGTGTTTTATATATACATATAAAACACAAAGATATAAAATTAGATAACCCGCACTAATACATTTGCGTATACTTAGTAGTGGGACTTAAAGTTTGGTGCTATCTATTTAATATTTACAAATCTTAGTCCACAGCAGAACACACCCAAGGATCTCCCAGGTTAAAAAAGGTGTTGTAAACTCACAAGAAACCTATCCTATGTCGCCAAAATTTAGCAAAATTTCCCAAATTTGTCGGTAATCGAATCCAGGACCTCTAAAGCTGCTAGTACTCATACCATTGCGCCAAAGACGTTGTCAATTCCATAATATAGTCGTATTATTTACGTGATTCACAGCTAATAATGTTACATTGATATAAATACAATGATGTTTGGAAACCCCTCTTTCGATGCGAAAGAATGATACTCAGAGATTTACTTACGGAGGCATTGTGTTGTGAGAAATATGATACGATCGTACTTAGCACTTTCGTAATATTTTCATTGTTAATTCGAGGATAAAATTGCAAAAACAATATACTTAACACATACGAGTTTAAATATATCACTATGTTTTTATCTGAACAGAAACAGCTTTATAAATAGATCCAGTGAACACGAAAGCTGTAAATTTTTGGAAATTTCGAGATTTAATGCTTGACTTGGTGCGTTAATTGGTGAATACGCAACGAGATCGTTACGATAAGTGTGATCGGGCACGACGAATCGATATATGTTTATACTATTCATAAATAAACATATACTGTTTATACTATACATAAATAAACATATTTATGTATTACTTCAGTCAGGTTGTTAAAACATCTACGTTTTTTGAATGAAAAAAATAATTAAAATTTTAAATATTAAATATACAGTCAAATTTTAAATAAACAGTATACGAGATAGAAATCAGCAAAACACATTCCCTTTTATATATATTCTGGCCCACTCTGTCGACTATCTTTTTTAACCCTATCATTACTGTAATCAACCCCAATAATACATCAATTTATTTTGATAAGTTAGACTAAATCATTTAGTCACAAGCTTTTCTAACTCGGAAAACTTTCAGGTCATAATACGAATTTTTATAAAGATTTCTTACTAATTTCTTAAACGTTTGCATATTTTTATGCGCAATGCAAAACATTTTAATAGGAAATTTATCAGAAATTGTAATGAATGCGGTCAAAACAATTGCAGTCGAAAGTATTCTGTAATTCCTCACAGATACCGATCATTATACTAGGTTTTTTTCGTAGGGATATGCATTTACGCTTCCCGGCTGAAAGTGATACCTTCAACCAAGGGTGTGGTACTCGCTGTAGAACAGAATACCCACTAAAACCACTAGAGCTTCAGTGGGGACATTACTTTCTGAGAAAGTGGCAGGAGATACAGATAGAGATGGCTTCAGCTGCAGCTTCTCTTTCCCTCTCTAAAGCCCCCTTTTATGAGATGACATTCTCACAGAAGGATGATACCTCCCACCGACACCGTAGGTCATAGTAATACTAGCCGAAAGTAGAACAATGTACGTTGTTAGTTTATTCCAATAGGTTTAGGCAAAATCCATGGCTTAGAATCTCCAGACTACTAATGAAATCGTTAACCTGTTACGATTAAAGCTACAACAAATTATATAAGTAATAATTAATAAAATTATGTCACGCAATCAAATAAAAATAAGAAACGATAACACTTGCACCTTGATACTAGGGCAACTGGTAATTTCTGACATTTGCTTATTATACAACGAACTGAGGCGAAAGTAAATCGTGGCGTAATGAACTTTGAGAAGAAACGAACTGTACTAGAATTTAATCTCGATCGGCTGTTATTTTAGAATATAAACTACTTTTTTAACATTAATCAACTGTTTTTTTTTCTTGTGTGCATCTGTGCAACTGTATCTAAATTAATATTATGAAGAGGAAAAATTTGTTCTTTTGTATTTAAGTATGTATGTTTGTAACGTTCTCACACAAAAACTACTGGACCGATTTCAAAAAAAATTTCACCATTAGAAAGCTGCAATTTTACTGAGTGACATAGGCTATAATATTTTGTTAAAAAAAGGAAGAATCCTTAATAAAAATGCGTTAATGCAATCCAAGGTGTGAACCAAAAAGTCTGTTATCCCGTGCGCTGGAAACTATTAATGAAAGAACAAAAAAATGTAGCAAAACAGTAACTCATTAATGTAATTAAGTAAAGCATAAGCCATTTAAGTTTTATTGTAAGTACCACCTTTTTTTTACGCTGGGAAATCCCTTTACGCGCCCCGTTCAGACATAATCTAAACGGGAGTGTGGGACTCACTGGCAGTATGTCAGAATACCCACTAAAACCCAGTGATACCCTCCCCATCCTTTAGTGGAGCACCAGAGGATCGGTTGAAGCAGTCTACCCTCCTCCGGTACTCCGGGATACTCCCGCTCGGAACCTTAGGAAGGGGATAGGATAAGCGCAAATCTACGCCTCCCAACCTCCGGCGTCGGAGAAGAGGAGCATCTATAGAGTCCTCTCTCTGCCTCTCATGTGCCTTCTTCAGCGAAATAACAAATTCGTAGAAGGAGGCTACTGCCCTCCACTGGTTAATTAAAATGCCACATGTTATTTGTAAATATTGAAACTACTTTCAAACGAATTAGCATGAACACGTTACGCATCTTCGTGACGCTAACCGTTTCATCCGTAAAAAATTACCCTAAATTTCTGACATCTCGCCGTCGAAATGTAAACGAAGTTGCCAGATGGCAACTTCATAACAGAAGGTATGCAGTTTTTACTTGCGTAAATAATTCTGTTTAAGTTATGTAAAAGAAACATGTCGCGTGCCGATCGTGTTGACATATTTGTAAGGTTTCAGAATATCCTGCTCAAATGTCCGGCTAAATGTTCCCTTATGTCCACCGTTTTATATTACGTATTTATATCCTTCCTTTTTTTGTGCTGACAGATTAGCGCTTGACTATTGTCACCAGGTGGGCAAATCTTTTGAAATTCTTACTCTTAACTTACATTTCTCCCATTCAACCATCTTAATCCATGTTTTAATTTTACCTATTTCACTACTGTACACTCCACTTAAATGCTAAATCAGCATTAAAATATAAAAAAAGACAATCTGTGTAGTTAATCTAAAAAATTAAAACCCTCAAAAATGATAAATAATATCAGTAACTTAAAATTTGGCAACCACCGCGGGGGCAGGTAATCATATATTACCTTTTACATTTAACTGTACACAGATGGATATAATTACCTTTAATTTATAACCTTATACCGTTCTGTAACTTTCTGATATGACATTTCTGATTAAATATCAGATTTATACCACTTAATATTTTTAAAGAATATTGACCTATGATCTTGTTAAGATACAATTTTTTATAATATATTCAACAGCCCTTTACGTATTTAAAAAATTCAATTATTTATTACTGTACTATCTTTTGTACTACCGTTCATTCGCGTTAAGAATGCAGTGAGTCAGCATTGTGCACCGGCCTAGCCCCTTAACCAATCAAATCTTTTCAAAATTTCAAAGGAGCAGGGCTACGCCGAGAATGCAGTGAGGCAGCATTGTGCACCGGCCTAGCCCCTTAACCAATCAAATCTTTTCAAAATGTCAAAGGAGCAGGGCTATGCCGATGCACAATGACGACTCACTGCATTCTTAACGCGAACAAATTGTAATGATATGTGTTTTTAAGGATCATATATGTAAAATAGATAGTATTTATTGATCAAAAATACAATTAAAAGGGTGTGCGTACAAAGTACTCATGTCAGAAGTGAAGCTTCTTTGGCAAACTCATTTTTAAGTCTTGTTTATATTTATACAAATCTAAACCTTTAGTTTTCCGAGACATAATGGGAGGTAAAAAGGAGGATATGTTAGGAATTTAATTGTCATTAAAATATTAAAAATGTAGATTATTATAGAGTAATTTGTCTCAAATGACGAATTATAAATAAAAATGCCACGTGTTTTTTTTGTCAATATTAGAAATTATTATTTAAATTTTGTTTTTGAATTTCAAATTTAGAAAAGAGTATTAATATAATATTTTTATTTTATATTTTATGAAAAATAGCATATTAAATTGTTAAATGACAAGTGTTATCTGTAAATATTAAAACTATCTAACCAAACGAATTAGCATAAAAAAACGCTGCACATCGTCCACGCGTTTCATCCGTAAAAATTTTACCCTCATGGCCCTAAAGAAGTTTCACTTCACAAACGTCGAAATGTTCAGAATGCAAGTTGACTGATTTCACTTCATCTTATTCTTCAATATGACTCTTAACCCGATACACTAGTATTAATAGTCGACCTAAATAATTAATTAAAATAAGAGTATTCACCTCTTTCATTCATAGACATTGGATATTATGTTGTACAGTATCTGATACAGTATCGTGAGGTCGTTTTAAGGCTTCGATAAGGTAGACGTAGTTGCGTTTCTGACGTAACACAACCGGTCAATTGTAAAAAAAACGAGACCTGTTCAATGAGCTATTAAATAAAATTACAAGCCACCATATTCGCACAAGTAAAAGTAAGACAAAATTAAAACTAGATATTGATATAACATTGACAAGGTATTTATGTAAATTCTGTTGGGGTTTTTCTAAAATTCATGTACATACTTAATTACGGATATTAGATCACACTCTCTAAAATCGCTAACCGTATTTCGGAAAGACGCCTCCCTCACCCTCTACTCAGCGTTTAGTGTGCGATATACATATACCATTGACAGTGGGCATAGAACCCAAAAGTTAATCGATAAAAGATTTTATTATTAATGATATTTCATTTCATTATCATATATAAAAACCTAAAGCTTTTCTTTTTGTCTCAAAGTTGATGTTAATACAGTTTTTTTTTTATATTGTGAAAAACTGTACAATGTCATCTATTGAAAGCTTACATCAAAGACTGCTTGTAAGTTTAAGAAATGTATGCTAGACATACTTGATTTTGTCAAGCTTAGAAAAAATAACCGGTTTCCATATATAGAAATCAGTCATTTTAAAGAGTTAAATCTAATGTATAATGTTTACAGAGAAACATTTGTGTTTTTGTATGTATGTTTGTAACGTTTTCACACAAAAACTACTGGGCCGATTTAAAAAAATATTTCACCATAAGAAAGCTGCATTTTTTCTGAGTGACATATACTATATCACTTTCTAATAGAAAAAATGGATCCCTAAGGAAAAATGCATTAATGTAACCGAAGGTGTGAAACAAAAAATGTTCTATAACATTATAGAACGTAATAATATATACAAAAAAGTGTGATATACCATCGTCCAACTACTGCAGTTATGCCACTATAAATATGTTTTTACATTTGGAAAAGTTAATAAAAGTGGCGACAATAATCGAACCATATTATTCATATCTCTGTATTAATGTTTATCCAATTAAATGATATTTTATCAAGATCGCTTCAACACCTGTAAAATACATTTTTAATTATAAAAATCGGACATTCCATTCATCAGATATAACGAATTTTCAAATGTCAATCAAAGAAAACAAATCCAACTTAGTAGACTTTCCATTGCCACGATATCGGTAAAACCGCGGGGCATTCCTAGTTTGATATAAAACGCTTTTGACACAAAATTAGAATTATAAAATCCAAGCAGTTATTATTTTCGTTCCATTAAAGGAGTATAGTTCGAAAATTAAGAATTTATTTCACACATATCTATAATAAGCGATCGAGTCATTAAAAAATTAAAAATGTTTCATAAACGAATGCGTTATATTATGGCAATGGTGATAATGAAGAGATACCTGATTTATGATTTATTATAGGTACTTCTCAGAACAGGAAACGATAATCTCGAAATATCAAATATGAAATAGTTCTTTAATACCACCCTCATCTAAACTAATATTTTATAGCGGAAACATTTGTGTTTTTGTATATAAGTATTTATGTTTTAAACATTTTCACATAAAAACTACTGGACCGATTTAAAAAATTTTTTCACCATTCGAAAGGTGCATTTTCACTATGCAACATAGGCTATAATAACAAAAAAATAGGGATACCTAAGAAAAATGCTGTAATGTAACCCAAGGTAAGAAACAAAAAATCTATTATCAAGTGCGCTGCGAAAACTATTGAAGATAGAACAAAAAAATGTTCTACAATATTGTAGAACGTATTATTATCTACTATCTAAAGTCCCCGATCGGTTGGGTCGGTTGGGCAGCGTTCGGGCAACTACGCCAGATATTTTCGTCCGATATCCCTCAGTGCCTGAAGACGAAGCTCTTCGAACAGTGCGTGTTGCCAGTGATGACCTACGGCTCCGAAACGTGGTCGCTGACTATGGGCCTCATTCGAAAGCTCAGAGTCGCTCAGCGTGCGATGGAGAGGGCTATGCTCGGAATTTCTCTACGTGATCAAATCAGAAATGAGGAGATCCGTAGCAGAACCAAAGTCACCGACATAGCCCTACGAATCGCGAACCTGAAGTGGCAATGGGCGGGGCACATAGTCCGACGGACCGATGGACGTTGGGGCCCGAAGGTGCTGGAGTGGCGACCCCGCACCGGGCGGCGCAGTGTAGGGAGACCCCCCAAAAGGTGGACCGACGACATAAAGAGGGTCGCCGGTAGCCGCTGGAGCCAGGCGGCACAAGACCGGGCCTTGTGGACGTCATTACGTGAGACCTATATCCAGCAGTGGACGTCCATCGGTTGAAGCGACGAAAGTCCCCGATACCATTTGTCCAATTACGGACTCTCGAAAGGGATTTAAAAGCCTACTTGAATAAAAATTTTTGATTATAAGTTCATTCAGTTGAGGAAAACTGTTATTAAGTGAATATTGAAAAAGGAAAGACCTCAATACTTGTATGTTAATCTAGTTACGGATAAACAGTTTGTATTATCATAATGCTTGTAATTAAAAAGACAGTTATGGGTATAATGTCGCGTTCGCACGTTAAATCGAATAATGGCAAGTATTGTCGGGAAATGACTCATTACCTAAGTGATTTTAAATGTAGTTCCGGATCCGAGTGACAGACGTTTTTTATTGAAAGTGATAAACTTATTTAGTGATTTATTATTAGGGAAAGTTGCTTTTAAATTTGTTAAACATTATTACAGCGTTCTCATCAAATTAACTCAAAAAATGGTCATACATTCCATAAATTATTAAAACCAAAGCTTCGAAGCCTTTTTAGTTATTTAGGGAAAATAATATATTTTTTTCCTAAATAACTAAAAAGGCTTCGAAAAGTGTTATGTAAGTATAAATCTTTAACTTGTATTTAAATATTGCACTGTTTGACTAGTAATAACATTAAACATACACACATTATTACACACATATAATGTACACAAATATATGAACATTAAAAATAAATAACAACTCACCCTGTAAACTGGGAGCGGAGGCAGGTGCGGAAGGTGCTGAGGGTTGTGGTGGAGCCGGTCGTCTTCTCCTTGGTACATGGAGTCCTGGTGCTGATGCTGCACGAGTAGCTGTCCGAAAACCAGGAGCCCTATATCGGGCAGATTTAACTGGTCCAGCAGGTACCGTATTGGTTCCAGTGATAGAAGGAAGGCGGGGTAGCGAACCAGCGCGTTGTTCCTCTTCCGACTGTAAAATAAAGTTTTTTATATAACTACCTCGCCAGCTTTTGGATCGTCATGAGTCCATCGAAAGGTAAATCTATCACCGGTTCGGAAATTCGATTCTACTGAGAAGAAACCTCAACAATTTGGGAAACTTAATTTCTGTAGTTTATGTTGTGTAACATTTAGCAAAAAGCTAACCTGAAAATGTCTTATTGTAATTCGTAATTAACAGTATAAAATTCTTTTTGTATAAGAATGTTTTTGACATATTATGTAAAGTCAAATTCAAAATTAATAGCGATATGTTAATAAAATATTATGCTCAACCGGACAAATGATTTCCGATCGTTTTTTAACCTAAAATATAGTGTTACAAGTATTTGTATTAAATGTTATTTTACTGTATCAATATTATATAAACCTAGTTGTACATATATTAAATGAACGTGCCACCAATTAAGACGTTGCGAGTACTCGCTTTGCTAGCAGAGGTCTCAGGTTCGAAGTCTGGACTGATGGGAGACTTAGACCGTGGCTAATTACCACCCTACCAGAAATTACATACCACCGAGGTAAATTTGTCTTCCGTTACGATGCTGTTTAGAAACCAAAATAGGTAAATATCATTTAACATCAGATGTGATCACAGTTAAGCGCTTACCTGTCAGCAATTAAAAAAATTAAAAAGTGCTTGCGTAAAGTACACAGAAGTGAAACTACTTTGGCATACAAATTAAGTCTTGTTTATATTTATACAAATCTAAAACTTTAGATTTCCGAGATTTGAGAGGGAAAAGGTAAATATGATAGGAATTTAATTGTCATTAATATATTGATAATGAATACAAATCATTTATTGAAATCAAATGACGATTTGTAAATATCGTATTTTTGACAATATTAGAAATTATTATTAAATCTGTTATCGAATTAAAAATTTAGAAAATAGAGTATATAAAATTATAAAATGACGAGTGGCAAATTAAAATGCCACATGTTATTTGTAAATATTAAAACTACCTAACCTTCAAACGAATTAGCATAAAAGACACACACATCTTCGTGACGCTAATCACGCATTTCATCCGTTGAAAATATTACCCTTATGCGCCTAAAAAAGTATTTAAAATGTGAAGAGATTGAAGGGTTTTATACCACTAACTATAATCCCCCAAAAGAAAACATCGCCTCGTCTTCACTCGATTTCAACGCGTTTGAAGCTTTCATCCACATATTCCTTTAAAACTGTATAATTGGTTAGTTATTTTTATGATTTGATAACAAGATATTATAATGTTTCTAAGGGAAAAAGGTTTCTGACAAATTACATTTGCAATTGGTTTGATTATAAATGTTGGAACGACATCCACCCTCTATTAAAAAATTAAAAAACAAAATTAAATTTTAAAAATCATTTAAAACGCTTGAAGAGCAACAAGAACACCGAAATTTGGTGGCAGAACTCTCTCTTTTTTAAGACCTCTACGTATATATTTTACCAACTATATGTATGTGTAAGCTCTATTTATTATAATAAATATAAGACTTATTTCTTATTTTTACTTCTATAAATTCTATATGTAATATATATAATTCTAGATGTGTGTATGGTTATGTGTATATAATACATCATATATCTAATCATATATTTGTCGGACACATAATTCATTTATAATATAGATTAAGTAAAATGCACCTATGTAAGGATTGTTAAATAAAGGCTAATTATTATTATCCTACTATTATTATCATGTTATGTGTGTCTGTATATATATATGTCTGTGTGTATGTATACATGTATAGAGTATAGGTCCGTGGCGGTATATATAGTTTTTTTTATTTATTCTAAATTTAACGAGCTTAGTCACCTATATGACTATATCACTCTCTATTAACTGCTTTGCTATAAAGATAACAAATGGAAACTTAATATATATCTTAACTTAATTTTATAATTGTACTATACTAAATAATAATTAACAATTTAAATATCGATTAAATCAGACTTGTATACAACTATTGTATAATTGTATACAAGTTTAAATCAATCTGAACTAGTCGATAAGTTGTTGTAGTTTTGCAGCTGAAAGTCAGCGCCGTATGTCCAGGATTCCAAGCTCAGACGAATAGCAATTGCTGAGCTGCAGACCTTTTCTACATTGTATATAGATAGTAAGTTTATTTTTTTATTTGTTGTTGATAATGTTTAATCTAAGATATCTTTTTTTTTCTATTTTTTCTTTCATAATTATTATTTAAATAACTAAAGAAAGACGTATTTACTTTATTATAAAAAAGAAGTTTATTTAAGAACTTTTTGTTAAACTTGAAGTGGAATATAATGTAATTGGACCTGTTTATAGCAGGTACTAGAAAAAAACCAACTAACCAAGCTTCTCACAGAAAATTTTAATATAATATTATTTAAATTACCCTTTGTTATCGTGACCTCGCCTATTATGTACTAGTATGAAGGCAGTGTACATCTCAAAACATTTGTTTAATTCATTTATTCATTCATATTGTTTACAGAATAAATATATGTTTTCATTCCTAACCATAAGCCTGCATAATAAATCTATTTATAAATGGTTAAATATAGGACTGAATGAAAAAGCCTATATTATTAAAACTATGGCTAAATAATATGATATATTTCTCAATGTTGACTTAAATTTGTGCATTAGAGAAAAAAATATAAGTTAAAAGTAGGTACAGTAACAGTTATCTTTGATTCTGCTCTAAACAAGTATGACAAAACACATTGTAAAGTCTCCTTAGTCCTACGCCATCAAGCATGTACTTTAAAACTGATTGAATCAAAAGAAACCTTCGAACTTTTTACATGAGCTTTCAATGGACAGTATTATAAAAATTTTAGCTGATATTTATTAATTTAAAAAGACAATACATATATTAACATTTTACATTTGCATTCAGTGTCAAATACAAATTTTAATAGTTCATAGAATAACGACAAAATACCGTGTCTGTAAATAATATGACACTATAAGCTTAAAAAATGTATTTGAACATGAGTGGATGAATATAAAAGATACTCTATTAATGATGGAAAATTGAAACAAGATGGATGGATGGATTGATAGGGAGTGTAATCTAATAATAGAAATTAAAAAATGCTATTTAACTCAGTAACAATTTTAAAAAAATGTCATCAGTTTTATCTCAATATCTAAAAGCTACCAAAAGAGCTCTGTTTGACTCTTATAGTTAATTATAATGATATTCTAGTACAATGTATATGTGTAGTAGTTATAAAATTGCTGCAAATCTATGCAACTATCCATAATTGTACTAATATGATACTAATTCCATTGCATTCTAGTAATTCAAAATTAAAAAATATGTTTGTCATTAGTTAGATCTTAATGACTAAAAGCAACCAAAAGAGATCTCTTTTTATATTCAAGTATTTTTATAGTAAACTATAATGATATTCTAGTAAAATTTAATATTATGAAATTGCTGGAAACCTATGTAACTATCCATAATTGTGCTAATATCATGCTAATTCCATTGCAATCTGGTAATTACAACCAATTATGTACAGTAATTAGTGAATACATTAGAAATTCATGATAATTTAATCATAAATTTCTGTTCAATACTTTTAATTACAATGCATAATAAAAATAAAAAAAAAACTGTCTTCATCAAAGTTTTTTTCATTTCATCAAGTCATTTTAAAACATGTAAGTATTTATTATATAATTATTAATACATGTGTATTTGACAATTCAAAACAGCTGGACGAATTTTGACAATTTTGTAGTGTTCTCAGGTATTTTGACAATTCATTCTAATAAATGATTTCTCCATATCTCCATGGAATCTGAAACTATCTGGAGACAGATAGTAGATTAATAGTCACAGTCAAAGTTACTTTATATGCTGCAATATTCATAAAGATAAGTTAACAGAAAAATCTTTCACAATTTAATTAGTGAATAGTATTATGTATAGAATAGTCATCAGTAGGTTTATGTAATTTTGCTATGACAAGGAGCACATTAACTATACCAAAAGAGATGATCAGTGGCTTCAGTGCTTAAACACATTTACAGAATTTGTGATTATTGAAATATCATCATGTAGTTGATTAAACGATTATTATGACGCTTTGTGTTCTATCACAAATCAAACCTGTTTTTTAAAACCTTAACTCGAATTGTTCTAGGCTGTACTAGCTGAAAAGCAAATATGCAACTACTTATTTGGTGTAAGATTTCTGTTTTCATGACATTTCATGACAATTTACTAATATTTTATTTGTTTTATTTATCTTTATTATTTTATTTATCTTTATTAAAAGGCACTTGTCCCAGTTTACAGTTTAATATTCCTGCATTTATCTATCATTTGCTTTAGAAAATTCCATTAATTTAAATACAGCTACTTAGAAGTAATATATGTGTTTAAAATTATACACAATTTTTTAAATACTTTTGAGATATTTTTATTTTTACTTTTACATATATTAGATGTTAAAAGTTTAAAGTTGATTTGTTAATCTCATGTACCTATAAGTAAGTAAATAAATGTGTGTAAAGTTATGTGTGTCTTCTACTTTTACGTGACACTGGCGAAGTAAATTGTGCCAGTCTGGCACAGGAAAAAGCCATAACTCCAAACAATAAAATATTTTAACCAATATATAAATCATGTAATCTTATCATTCACATACTAAGTGCTTTCTTTATCTTTCTACATCTTTTGATAAATTATATTGATTCCTTACTTTCAGATTAAAGACCACTTAAGATATTTTTTTATTATAGGGAAGGTATTGTGCACTGATAAGAACAATAATAATATACAAGTGTTATTAACATATTTCTTGGTGTATTATATAAACAAGAACAGTGTTGTTATTTTAAATATACATATATACATATGAATATATTTAATAACCGCCTAACATTACAATGCCTTATTCGTCTACAAAACAGTTTGTCCTAATTGATCCTGAGGTCCCAGGTTTGTATTTTAGAACATGCAGAAAAACCCATTTTCTATTCCTAGTCATATTGGATAGGAATAGAGGTTCCATATATGTTTGTGTATTTATTATGGACTTTATTATCTCCAAAACAAATTTTATAGTAACTTTAAGAAATAATTGTGTTGAACCCAATGATTTTTATTGTCAATTTGTGATTTATTTCCTATTAAAAGCAACATTTATTTGCTATTTAAAGGCACCAAGAATAAATCATATTTTTGAAGTAAAGAGGTGGTATCAGATTTGTGGCTTTAACTGTTGTGTAAATCAATTAAGGTTAAGTTTATCCTTACCTCTGCATCAGGAGCCGATGCTCGCCGTCTTCCCCGCCACAGCCTGTCTTCACTACCACTGATCGCACCACAACTTCTAGAGTGTGATTTCTGTGCAGCAAGCTCTGCGCCTGCTGGGGACCTTCTTGCCTCACATCTATCACCGCCCAATGTTCCACGTGAGTCAGCAGCGAGTAATGCTGACTCAAAACTACCACGCCACGAAAAACGTTCACAGTCACTTGCAACACTTCCCCTACTAGCAGCAGCCTCCAAAATATCATGAGATCGGCTACGGGCTAAAGCGCCTGGCTCTGATGCACTGTCCTCATCTGTGCTTGGTGATGCACCAGCAGATACCTCATGCATTAATGCCACTAATCTCCCACCAATATGCCGCATGACCTTTCCGAATAAAGGTGGGGAACCGTCTCCCGCCCGCCCTAAAGTCGCTGCCAATCTCTGATACGCACCCACGGCATCCCGCTCCAAAGATCCAGCCTCGCTATTTCCACGATCGAATTCATCGATTATTTCTCGACAACTTTCTGATATTTGTTTCCTTAATGCCGACCTATTAGCCGCCGTGCCTTCCAAGTCGGATCCTGCGTAATCAGATGAGTCATAGGAATCGCTCCACGTATCCTCACTAGATAAATACTCCACAATTTCGCGTACTTCCTCGTCTCTTATTCCCGGAACTGTTTTCATTAATCTAGTTAATTCGCTTTCAAAATAAAGCAATTGTGGTGGTTTAGGCGGTCGGGAACTTTCCGAATTTGATGACGCTGGCGTAGATGTTCTTACATTAGCAGTGTTCACCATTTGCTTGAAAAATTGGCGCATTTTTGTCATCATTAAATTAGTTTCCTCGTCAGAGGACCAGTTATTAAAGCTATCTTTTCTTGTTAAAGGACTCGGTGGGGGGCGCGAAGGAGGTCGATCGTAACGATCCTCTGTATCAGGTCTCACTTCTTCTATTATTTCTTCTAACTCTGTTTTTGTTTCATGAGATCTAGCAAATTCTGAACTCGAATCACCGCTTCTTAATAAATCGTCACAGCTACCTACAAAACCACTATCTCTGCTAGTCTGTTTCTTAGACTCGGAAAGTTCTGAGCCTAAAGGTGGAAATTCGACTCTCGGCGAAGACCTGCCGTCCTCGCCTTCGGACACAGACCTCGTGTCATCGCGAGTTTCTTCTGGAAACTCGACCGATTGACGTCTTTCGTCGGCTGGTGACCCACGTGGCTTTTTATTTTGTTTTTTTCTTTTTGTCTCACCTTGCATGTCAAGCCTTTCTAGTGATTCGTGACGATCTTCCGTTTCTGTACTCGAACCGTCGGAAATTTCTTGAGGATCTTGGGAAGGTTCATCACCGGTTAACAGGTTATCTAAGGAAGACGAATGCGATCTGGGCGTTCCTCGGGCTCGAACAAGTCGCTTTCGCCTATGTTCTGGACTATGCTTACCTTCACTGTCACTACCAACACTTCCAGATCCATCAGAATCGCGTCTTTCTTGGGTGAAACCCATAAAACCCGACAAAAAATACTTTTCTAAACGCGAAGACACAAGCTCATCACTATCACCACTTCGTTTCGGTTGTTCAGTGTCCACAATAGATTCTCCGCCCTCACTACATACGCTCGACGTTTCAGATACCGCTTCCTCATCATCCCTAACGTTTCTACCGTCACCTAAACCAAAGAAAAAATATTTTTCCAGTTCCGTAGCCGATATAGGTCGCGGTTTTTTCGTCGTGTTTTCACATTCACTCTCTTCGCAGCTCTCTTCCACGATAGTATGTAACGTAAAATCTAAGGAACGCCTACAGTATGCGAACTCGTCCCCACGCGTGGGCAACATCGCCTCATCCCCCGAATCCGAGTCCGTGACCGAAGAGCCGTCTTCGTCATCGTGGCTGACGTCCTCGACCCATGAGTCGTCGTCAGCTAGCCCCTCTTCGAGGCATACGACCGCCGAGAGAGTGTCGGAATTGCTAACAACAGTCACTCCACCCGAAGGTTGCGGCGATTCGTCGTCCGTCAATGGTTCGTTTGTTTCGTTCTGCTGGTCACTGGCGCCCGGTTCCGGTTCGTTCTGCGAGTTAGTGTGATGCACTATAATGTCACGCATGAGCCGCGTCGTGTCTGACGTGACTACGGAGACGCAGTCGTGCGTTATCATAACGCGGCTAGTGAAACGCGCTGCGCCGTCCACTCCGGCCGTGCGCGAGCGGCAAACTGTCGCCACAGGTGCGCCCGCGCTCCCCTCCGTCTCGGCGCAAACCGGCCGCGGAGCGATTTTCTCCTCCCCTTGATCCTCCATTAATTCTTTCTTCAATAATTCACTGAGCGTGCGCTCGATGCCTTTGAACAAATCGATTTTTTCTATACCCGATGCCGTTGAGGTCGGCGGACTCGTTCCCTCCCGATTTAGTTCCGGTGAGGACGATCGTTTACTTAATCGCCCTTGTGGGATATTGGAAACCGAGCTCTCGTTGTAGCAATCGGACAGCTCGACCGAAACTTTTATGTTGCAGTCCGAGTTAAAAGAGTTGTCTAAGGAATCGCATTCTATATTCTCCGAGACGGCGTTTGGACTGTTTTCTACATTACTTTGATAATTTAAACTACTGGCATAATCCTCCCCGACCGTGTTGAAGCTGTTAAATTTTTCGCAAACTTCACTTTGAAGCATGTTTTCATCACAAAACTTTTTAAAGTTCGACTTTCTCGCACTTTCACCATTTTCGTCACTGTTACTACCCAGAGATATCACAGGATAATTTTCGGAAAAATTTACTGCCTCTAAAAGGACGATGTTGTCGTCGTGTCTTTGAGGCACGTCGCGCACAGATTCAGTCGCAATATTTGCGTTATTATGCATCACCATATTTGCGGGGATTATTTCTAAACTGTCAGATTTTTTGTCATAGGAGTCGTCGCAGTCAATGCCACTACTGTCGGCGTTATCCTCCATATCCGAGGACGAATCTGCGGGATTAACGACGAACACCCGGGAGAACTGGCCGCCGCCACCGCCGGAGTCGTCCGAGTCTTCGTCCGACGTCGCGGGCTCCTCGGGGGCGCCGCTTCTGAGATCATAGCTTCTGCGGGCACCGCCGGCTTCGGAATCGCTAGAATTAACAGACTCGTTAGAAGACGGAAACGCTTTCTCGGCTTCGAGGTGATCCGGCATTGTGTCCGATAATACCGATGCGGAGTCCTCGGCGATCACCTTGATTCCATCTAACGCTTCATGTTCGACTGAATGTTCGATTTTATTATCGGCCTTATCGCTATCGGGCGCCGTGGGCACTTGTAACTCGGACTGTATCGCCTTATCGGTCCGTTCGACGGTCATTTCGAGTCTATTTTGTGGTAGAGTGGACGCGGTGGCGGCGGCGGTGACCGCGACGGCGGCGGCCGTTGTGAATCGAGCGAGAATCGCCGCATCTAGAGGCGGAAAGCCCGGGTACGTATTCCAATGCGGTACGGGCGGAGTAGGGGTTGGAAACGCTAACAGAGCGGGCCAAAGCGCAGCCGGAACCGGTACTGGTACGGGGACTGGCACGGCAACGATACGTGGCTCGGCACCGCAGGAACAGGCTCGCTGACAGGCTTGTGGCGTGTGTTTTGTCGGTGGAGGTGTGGAGGTGGGTTGCGCCGCCGCCGCGCCCGGCTCGAAGTAGTCCCAATCGCAGTCGTCGGGCGCAGGCGGCGCAGCAGAAGACGCAGTCGAAGCCGAATCCTCCGTGTCTTCGCGGCAAGATGAATCTGAACTTAAGAATACGAGGCGATAGTCCTCGGGCCGCATACGACCGGCCTCCGGCTCGCTCACTTCTCCCGGTTCACTATTGACGCCCCAATCTGAAATTTAAAAAAAAATCAATTAACCAATGATATCCTATGATATAAAATGTACATGGTACAACAAACTATATTTCTTCAGCATGGTACAATATAATTTTTCTATGGAGAGTTCTTGTGATAAATTTTAAGTTAATAGGAAGATTCCAATATCACCATAGAATTTTAATGATTGTGATATGAATGTACGAAATCTATATAACTATATTTTTGTCCCTCATATAATTTTTCAACGTTATCACGAGTTTATTTTCGAAAAATCGTTACCTAAAGAGTTTCTAAATTATTAAATGAAACTTAAAATATGCCCGATATACTCGTAACTTTAGATTGTAAGTCTCTTATTTGTTATAATCAGTCATTCCTTAAAATAATATGTGAAAAAAAAACGATATAATGACGATTCAAAAGTACTGTAATAGTAGCCTACTTGAATAAAGATATTTTGAATTAATTTGTAAAGTTCAATTTACATATTCAAACTTTGTAATTTATTTGTTATTATATTCTTTACTTATAGAGAGAAATACGAAAAAGTTATTGCAACATTTAACGAGCAACGAACTTGACATTGTAATAGGTATTCAAAAAGCGTCAGGCGTTCACGTAAGAAAAGACGATACTACACTTAATATTGATAGACAATACTTAATTTCTTGAAAAATAATGAAAAACATTATATTATTACGACTGTAACATATAAATATATCTATGATGAGTCACAAGGAATTTTTGAATCTTTTCAATTTTTTTATAGTTCTAGTTGGTGGTGAGTGCCGTTTCGCCTGCTTATAATTAATATCTCCAACTATTGCACAATTGCAGCTCTCTATCTGGTATAATCTATCAGCGATTAGCATTGATATAAGTAGTAGTCTAAAAAATTTTAGATTACTCTTATTTTATCCTGATTCGTTTAAAAATGAATTATGCTTTTTATCAAATAATATAATAATATGAAAATCAAATCATATTTCATATATATATAGGGAAAACGAAATGATATATAGTATATATTATACTGACTGAACCCGCGATTTCGTCTGCGTGGAATGTTTTTTGGGTAGCAATTTCATTAATTTAGGCAAATTGTTTTACAAATAAGAAACAGGAATATTCCTACCGAAATTTGGTATCTAAGTTTTACGGTTCCTGAGATATCGTAATGAATCAATAGATTACTGGATATCTCATATACATAGATATATATTATATTCTATTTATATATAATTTCTGTAGTAAAATACTGTTCTTTATATATTTCTCTCTATTTATCATATATAGAGAAGGCGTCTAATACTTATATTAGGCATTATTCCATATTAGAGTGTATATTATTTGTACCATTTCAATTCAAAATATTCATTACTCAAGTAGGCTCAAAAAGCTTCAAAACATTGAACCGCCAATAGTCTGTCCATCTGTCTGACTGTCTTCTTTACCACTGGTTCGAAAAGTTAACGTAACTGAGAAGAAACCGGTAAGAAACTCTCTTTTTACTTTGAGTAATATAGTTTTTTATGTTACAATGTGTAATATTTTGCTTCTGTATACAACAGGAATTGTGCCATTTATAATATTAGATTTATTCCGACAACTTTTTATATTCCGTAATACGTATGCATAATACTATTGGCTACAACAATGTTTAATATTATTGGACAAAATAGAAGATTCGATATCGTCTTCCGCCACTAAATTATCGAGACAATTTCACGTAATTGACTCGATAATTTATAATAAAATAAACAAAATCTTAATATTTGAATATAAAAAAAACTGTTAAACCAACTATTTATAACGCACACACACACACACACACGTGCACTCACTCATTTCTATATACCGTATTTTTCTTTCGTTTCCCTTTTAAATTTTGTTTATTTTAATTTTTGAGCTTAGTTTTTGGCTGATACTCTTTATTTGTATTACTATTTACGAGGGAAACGTTATCGCCTAAAATACAAGTTAATAGGGACAGATGCTTTTCCTACATTATTTTAGTGGTGTTTTGTACTTGATTTAGTTTATTTCTTGTTTATAAAATACTTTGAAAAAAATTATTATATAACAAATTTATCAAAAAAATAATTGCATTTCCAGAGGGATGCCAGAATTTAATTATTTAAAAAGGGTACTTAAAAATGACGCGTAAAGAATGTGATTCTTTAAAAATGCTATAAAACGCTTGGTTGGTATGCTATCACATTGTTGGTAGTGGTTTTCTGTTCTATAGTAGAAAGCACCACGGATGGGTGGTCCGCACGCCGTGACTCGAAAGCGAGATCACGAACCATTGCTACATTTGTTTCATATATTGAAATCAGACAAAGCATTTTGTTGCTTTAGATCAATTATTACAGAGGATAAAATTTTCAAAGTTATTGTTAAACAGCAAATTCCAGAATCCTTACTAATATTATAAACGCGAAAGTAACTCTATCTCTCTGTGTTTAAGTTTCCTTTTCAATATTATTTTATTAAATGTTCAATAAATTGTTAAATAAATAGAGCCATGGGAACAAAACTAATGGTCTAATGACCACTGTCTTAACATAATATGTAAGTTGTTTTAGCTTTCATTCAAATGTGTATCAGTGATTTGAGTCACTTAACTCAGGAGAGTCGTACCCCCATTTCTCACTAGCAGACTAATAGATTTATTTTCTTATTAAAACTAATATTATAAAGAGGTAAGATTTGTGTTTTTGTATGCAAGTATGTTTGTAACGTTTTCATACGAAAACTATAGATGATAGAACAAAAAATGTTCTACAATATTGTAGAACGTATCAATATCTACAAAAAAGCTCACGATACCATATGTCCAACTACTCTAGTTATGCTGCTATAACTACTTTTTTACATATTAAAAGTTAATAAAAGTGCCGACAATAATCAAACCATATTATTCATACCTCTGCCTTAATCCTAATCCTATTAAATGGTATTTTATTAAAGACCGTTTTAATACCTGTAAAATACTTTTAAAGAATATAATGTATACCGAGTCGAACTCCACAATGCCAGTCGTAAATAGGGAAGTTCTGAGACAATAAAGTATTACAAATAAATCTCTTCTCTAATACTCATCTGGACACATCTATTGGCCCACTTTAGAGTTTAGGTTTCGATGGCCCCTACCGAAATATTATTGCTAGATTGAACAAAAACTATTGATGCAGTTTTAAACCTGGTACTTTTTACCATCTTTTTCGATCGTAATGTTTTAAATTTGAATTCAGAATACCACACGACATGGAGCTACGCCTAACAAGTCGGGTATGCGCCTTGATGAAGGCACTTGATTATTGAATAAAAAACATGTTCAATTTAATAAAGGTTTAATTTAATAACGCGTGTTGCCTCCATAGGCTTCTACCACAGCTCTCATACGATTAGGCATAGAGTTTATCAACCGCTCTATGAAATTTTGGGGGATCATCTCCCATTCCTCTTCTATGGCAGTTTTCAACTCCTGCATCGTCTGGGCAACTGGCTGACGAGCCCTAACAAGTCTTTTTAGCTCGTCCCACATGTGCTCAATGGGGTTCATGTCTGGGCTTCTGGCTGGCCAGTCCATAACTGTGATGTTCACACCCCGAAGATATTCCCTGACGATGCCGGCCGTATGGGCTCTTGCATTATCATGCATAAAAAGGAAATTTGGGCCCACATAGTCCGCGTATGGCATCACGTGAGGTTCTAAGCACTCACGAATGTACCTTTCAGCATTTAATGTTGGCAGCCGTGGTCCCGTAACAATCTCAAGTTGAGTTTTACCGCTCGCGGATATACCGCCCCAGACAGTCCATGAGCCACCGCCATAAGCAACCCTCTCTTCAAAGCAGCATTGTGCAAAACGCTCCCCCTTACGTCGGTAGACCTTCTTCCTTCCATCATTGCCATGTAACACAATTTTAGACTCATCAGAAAAGAGTACACGGCTCCAATGCTGCTGAGTCCAATTTAAATGAGTGCGCGCGAAATGAAGGCGCGCTGTTCGATGGGCTCGCGTTAGTTTGGGGCCATTAGCTGGCTTGTGTGGTACCATATCGCGTTCTTTTAACCTTCTCCGAACTGTTCGAGCGCTCACAGATACTCCGTGGAAGTCGCGAAGTTGGTTTTGTATCTCAATGGAGGTAAGGTGACGATTTCTCAAGCTGGTCGTCACGATGAATCGATCCTTCCTTTCAGTTGTGACCCGAGATCGTGGCCTTCCTTGGCGACGAACAAAGACGCCAGTCTCTAGGTACCGCGAATAATTATTTCGGACCTTAAATTAAGTTGAACACTCACATTTCGTCGGCTATGTCCCGCCTGGATAAGTGCCACAGCTTGGGCGGCGAATTCAGGCGAAGTATCCATTGATTATTGATAGAACCTTACCTTAATGGTAAGAATAAGTAATGTTTGTTGCAAAACCAATGAGAAAAATCACACTTTCAAGAATTAAATCCGAGTAAACCAATAAAATCAAGTTTTTTTTAGTATTCGATTGTTTGTTAACAACGAACAGGCTCCAAATTGTGTTTTGTTTCTTTTAATTCTGTGTTCGAAATTCAAAAAAAGACTATTGAATGAAAGTATGAATGTGCCAGGTTCAGAACTGCATAAAAACGTTTTGCTCGACCTAATATAAAATTTTAGCTAGGACCAAACGAAGCTGAAAATGCAAGGTGGGCCAATAGATGTGTCAGAAGTACTCGTATATAATACAAAAAAGTTTTGCACATTGAATTTTCGTTTTTATTTATAAATTCTTTCAATACCTGTAGAGTATTTATAAATTTACTAATGTCAGATATTCTACGTAAATAATATTAAGAATTATCTTTTATTAAGTAAAATCTGTATATTTATTTATTTAGAGAAAGATACACCATCGACTTATCACTAAACAATCTTATAAATTTACAACATAGATTCGTCAGTATGACTCGCCATTACAGGTGTATACAGCACTATTGAATATAAAACTAAATTAAGTGTGATGTGAACAAAAAGAAATAAGAACATGCAAATAAAATAAAATAATGAATACCAAAAATAAATGTAACTTAGTCTTAGTCTGAAACTTAATCTAAAAATACGGAGAACGTGTTTGTAAGTTTCCCTGAGTCTATTCAAAGAAGCATATTAGCCAACATTGGTACAACTAAATATATTTATATGGTTCCTTGGGGCAGATTATAGTACAATAATATTAATTTTCTCATTAATACCTGGACAATTAATTTGACCATGTAAAATCTTATGAAGCGTTTAACACCATAAATTCTACGGCGTGGTTCAAAAGAACTAAGTTTAAAATGAGATAATCTAGAGTGATAGTCAGAATAAATTTAAAACATATATTGTAATGATGATGACATAAAAAAAAGTACACCGGACTGAGTTTGTTGTAGGCTCTTCTCTGATCGAAACTTTAGATTGTAAGTCGTTCTTTAATGTTATCATCAGTCATTAATTTAAATATTATATGGAAAAAAAAGATATTTGACGATTCATAAGTGCCGTAATAGGCATACGTGAATAAAGATATTTTGACTTTGACTTTGAGAACGGTACGGTACGGTAAGGCTGTCCCAGCGTTTGTCCATAAAAGCCAGAAACCTAGTAAAGCAACGTTGCACGCGTTCAATCCTTTTGCTGTGGGTTTTATAGAAGGGTTTCCAAACGGGGGACGCATTCTCGGGACTACTTCTTATAAGAGATTTATACAAAACTAGAACAAACTTATATTGATTAGATAATGAATGTAACTGTGTATGCATTAATTTGAAAGTAAGCAAAAACTAAGTGAAATAAAACTTTTATGTTAATGAAAATAAAGGCTGACTTAGTAGATTTTCCACTGCCATGAGATCGGTATCTACTCGAGTAAAACCGCGGGGCATTTCTAGTAAGTTATATTGTTATTGTAGTGTAGATTTAGTTTTGGACGTTGGCGCTAGTCCAAGGCTCCCGCGTGGGCCGCGAGAAGGCAGCGAGGCCAGTCTAAGGCAATTAAGCCTGTCCTTTCTTTATATAGAACCTGAACGGGCTGGTTATTTGGCAATAAGTTTGAGCCTAATGTGACCATGTTACAGTTTCGTTACGTTGAATAATAGATGAGAAATACTCATGCGGCAGATGATCCTAAATAATTTTATACCAAGATATTTCAAACGGCACGGAAGCGTGCTATACATATGCATTCATTATACTATATTAAAACATGAGTTTTAAAATATAACTTAGGCTATTCTATATAATTATACATATAAATAGGTCACAATGAGTCTTAGAATGTTTTTGAAGTGAAACTTCCTAAGGCGCATAAGGGTAATTTTTAATTGATGTGGCATTTTAATTTGCCACTCGTCATTTAATAATTTAATATACTATTTTTCATAAAATATAAAATATTTCATAAATTCTCTGTTCTAGATTTTAAATTTAAAAAAAAATTAATAATTTCTCTTATTGACAAAACCACGTGGCATCTTAATTTACAATTCGTCATTTGAGATTTCAATAAATTATTTGTATTAACTTTCGACGCTTTTGATATTTTAATGACAATTAAATTTATTAAATTCCTAACATGTCTTCCTTTTTCCCTCCCTCTACGTTTCGGAAATCTAAAGTTTTAGATTTGTATAAATAGTTTCACTTCTGACATGTGTACTTTGTACGCACGCCCTTTTTTGATTGCTAACAGATTAGCTTTTGGCTATGATCACAGCTGATCTTTACAGTCTAAGATGGAAGTGCGCTAATAAGTAAGAGGCAAATTATTTCTTATGTAAAACATCGTACCGGAACTCAAATCTCTTGGTTGGCGGTACGCCTCTGCTGGTAGGGTGGTAACTAGCCACGGCTGAAGTCTCCCACCAGTCCTGACTTAAAAAAATTAATTATAAAATGCAATCTCCTAAATTCGGGACTGAACCTTACCATCAGCTATGATCACAGTCGAGCGCTAACCTGGCAACCATAAAAAAAATATAATGTCGAATCTAGATCGCCATAGAAGTTACTGTAAGAAATGCAGCGGGTTATAAGGAATAACATAGGCTACTCTATTTTGAATTGATAACGGGAACGGGAAATTTCAAGTCACTTTGAGTCCGACGATAATATGGCTGGTATTGGGGATTTAAATTAAATTCAGTCATAAAGTAGCATTGCCAGACTTCATTCTTGATTGAAATCAAAAGACTTGGTATTCAAATAAAGCACTTTTGAATCGTTAGTAGTCCGTTGATGACAAATCTACCACCGGTTCGGAAACTTGATTCCGCTGAGAAGAAACCGGCAAGAACTCAGCAGTTACTCTTTTAAATATAGTTTTGTATTTTGCTTTTGTGTGCAACTGGATTCAAATAACACACATTTTTATCGCTTAAATAATCTTCAACATTGTAATAGACCTTTTGTAAAAGGATGTTTTTGACATATTTCTTATAATTACGTATTAAAACGGAACGAATTACCTCTGACAATAAGAGAAGCTAAATCATTGGATATATTCAAGAAGCAGGTAAAGAATTATTACCTCTCTTTATGTACTTAATGACGATGATATCTATTTGTTCTATGTCTTATTTATTTAATATTATTAGATTATTATGTTTAGTATGTATCTATTTAAAATATGTATTCAAATATTTGTATGTATTTAAAGATATATGTATTAGTATGTAGGAATATTTGTATGTATGTCTATATTAGGGAACACCACCTACCCTATTTACCTCATATAATCTCCCTAACCCTAAGGTTGCCTGGAAGAAATCGCTAATGAGCGAAGAGGTCGCCTAATTTGTACTATTTATTAAGTTTGTTTCTGTGTTACTTGTCTCATGTTTGTGGTGTACAATAAAGAGTTTTCTATCTATCTATCTATCTAAAAATGCATATGTTCAACCTAAAATATGGCAATACAAGTTCACTCTTTTTGAGATTGAGTAAAATATTAAAATTAAAGACAGACGATTCAAAGATATATTGAACATGTTTAAAGGCATAACTTACAAATGCACTCCAGTCACGACATGTGATTAATTTCAGACGATAGAGAACTTTTTGGGTCATCGCAAGTACATATGCCATAGTAACAAAACCATGATGGTTTACGTTACATCATCCTCTAACCCATGCCAAATTGATTTTGTATTTATTCGCCATGGCCGTAGATGATTTAGTTATTGCTTTACACAAACATCTTTGGGATAACGAAGTTTGATTTAATTGAAGTTTTTTGCTTAACAGAAATATTAAATCTTTCGTTTACAAGTTTCTTTTCAATGCAATACGTCGCAATAATATCAAATCGAATCATTATCTATTTAAATAGGACTTATAATTTGGTTAAGCATAAAAAGGTTATAGTGAGCCAACCATAAAAGATACACATATGCAGTTATAGACTTTTTTTTAGAACTTTTAAAGGATCACAATTCTGTTTTACATGATTTTTACAAAACTTTAACCGTTTAGGCTATATACGCAATGGAAGCTCTCAAAAGGAAAAATACCCCGATTTTTTTACTGTCTTCATTAGTGCACCGCTTGTATTGATCTAAGCGTGATTATATATAACCTATAGCCTTCTCGATAAATGAGCTATATACCATTGAAAGGATTTTCATAATCGGATCAGTATTTCCTGAGATATATTGCGTATCATTATTTATTCAAATAGGACTTATAACGAGACAGAAAAGGAACTAATTTGGTAAAGTATAAAAAAGGTTATAGTAAGCTAACCTGAAAAGATAGACATGCTGTCTTAAGACTTTTTTTTGAACAGTTAGTGGGAAACAATTCTGTCATTTATGATTTTTGCAAAACTTGTGCAGTGCAGGCATAGAAAGCATCCGAAGCCACAAAACCCTGATTTTAAAACTTTCTTCACTGGTACACCGTTCGTATTGGTCTTAGCGTGATGATAATAGCCGTAAGTACAAATATAATGAATAAAGGAATATTTTGTTTATTTATATCAGATCTCAAAAACCATTAAACTGATTTTAAAAACCCTTTCACCAATAGAAACTTACCAATAGATTGACATATATATTTTCAATCCAAAATTACGATAGAAACAATAATTTGTAACGCATAATAACTATACTATAAACATTAATTGGAAATTGTTTATGCGATACGATGAATTTCCTTATCAAATATGTACTCTGATTTAGAAAGTTATTCTTTATCGTATCTCAAATTCCATATAGATGTAAAGATAAATTATATACTTATCCTATATTGAAGTGTCTCGGTTAATATATATACAAAAAAAAAAAAAATTAACATCTATTCAAACATGCACTTGAAAAGATACAGTACGGTACTGATGTCAAAAAATACCAATACTTCTTTTCTTTTTGATTGTCTGTGTGTTCTGGCTAATCTCTGAAATAGGCCGATTTTGCCTGGAGTTTCACAGGTGGTATAAGTAGCACTGTTCGTTTAGTTAACATTGTAAATGCGAAACTAAGTCTGTTTATTTTATTTTAACACCTAAACCTCTGAATCATTTACACTGTTATCGAAAACTTGGGGGTGAAAAGGGGTGACATAAATTCGATATGAAAATTTATATTTTGTAACTTTGACTTTTATAATTCAACTAGCTGAACCCGCGACTTCGTCTGCGTCGAAAGGTTTTTTGGTAGAATTTTCATAAATATAGGAATATTGTTTTACAAATAAGAAACATATCTGCTATGCCCTTTGAGCGTGGAATTTCCAAAAATTTACTTTTGATAGCTTGCATTATGTAAAAAATAAATTTCTGATCAAGTTTTACATACCATAAAAGGTATAACTTGTAAATGTGAAGTTTGAATTTCTTTTTAATGTAAAAATTTGAATTTTTTTATTTAACCACTGCAACACCCCTTGCGGGTGGATATTCGTAAAATCCGTTCTTAGCGCCTTATGGTTCCAGAGATATCGTGATGAGTCAATAAACACAATAAATTTACAATATGGGTCCAAGAGAGTCGCTAAGCAACAAATTCAAGGCAGTTAATATAATGACAGTTCATTGCGTATATATGTTAGAAAACTTGTTGTACGTACAAAAAAACATTGACTCTTTTAATAAAAAGAGTGAATGTACATCATATAACTTACGAAGCTAAAACAATGTTGTTATAAATTCTAGTAGGCTGCATAATATTAATAACTCATTTAAGGGTAACTGTATACGTTTCTATAATAAACTCCCACAAGAAGTTTTAGAGATGTCAATGAATAAATTCAAAGTCTTTGTTAAAAGAAAGTTGATAGAAAAATCCTATTACAAGTTGCAAGATAACCTGACCATAGAAAGGCGTCGGAGTGAACGAATTGCTCTAATTTGAATTGAAATATATTAAAATAATATGATATTGTAACGATGATGGTAACAAAATACCCGACTGAGTGTGTTGTGGGCTCTTCTCGGATCAGGGTGCGAAGGAACCCTCGCAACTTTAGATTTAAAGCCGTTCTTGAGTACCATCATTATACGTATATAAGAATCAGAGTGTGAGAAAAAAATGTAATTTGACGATTCAAAAGTGCTGTAATATGCCTACTTGAATAAAGATATTTTTGATTGATTAATTGACTGAATACCTGGATATCTCTAATATATAGACTAGCTGAACCCGCGACTTCGTCTGGGTGGAATGTTTTTTGGGTAGCATTTTTTAATTAACACCCCCGCAACACCCTTGCGGGTGGAATTTCGAAAAATCCGTTCTTAGCTCACCTCTACTCGGCAAAAGGAATACTCCTACCTAATTTCAAGTCTCTACGCCTTATGGTTCCAGAGATATCGTGATGAGTCAATAGATACCTGGATATCTCTTTTATATATATAGATAAAGATAAGTAATACTAACGAATTTTTCAGATAGCTGATGTTATAAAGAACTGGTATGATATTGTTATATTGGCTACTTTTAATGAATTTCCAGGGGAACGGGAAAAGCTAAGCGCGTAATGACACGTCGAACTGCAGCATATGATGGTTGCTTATTTAAAAATAAAGGTTTATATAAAATTCATGCAATGGTTATTTAGTTTCTGTCAGTTTTGATACTATTCCAAGATATATATTTGTGAGGCTGTTAAAAACTAGTTTACTAGGTGTAATCTGTGGATTCTTTTTAAAAAAAACTGCGCAGACTATATATTAAATGTCAATATTAAAATTATTATTTACTTTCTTATTAACCTGTTACAAAGTTTAACAGAAATTTCGTATAACTCATTGCATAGAAAGAAAACTTTAAAGATTTAAAGTGAGCTTTCAATTAACCGTACTTTTTTTTCGATAAAAAAAACAAAATATTCATTATTCAAGTAAGCTCAAAAAGCACTTTTGAATCGTCAGTAGTCTGTCCGTTGGTAACAAATCTACCACCGGTTTGGAAAGTTGAATCCGCTGCGAAGAAACCGGCAAGAAACTCAACGGTCTTTTAAAGATAGTTTTGTATGTTACAATGTCTAATATTTTGCTTCCGTGAGCAATTGGAATCAAGTCCAAACATTTCTATCGCTTAAATAATCTTCAACATTATAATATGCCTTTTGTAAAAGGATGTTTTTGACATATTTCTTAAAATTATGTTGAGGCAAATCTAAAACTAATTGAGGTATCTTACTATATATCTATATAATGTATTACGATTGAAATATTTGTATTAATATCAAGTGTTATTCATTACAAGTATAATAAAAATGTATTTGAACTTGAGTACAAATAAATTGTTACTATATAATTGAATACGTATATGTGCTTTCTTTTTTATCTATATCTAGTGCATGTATTCTAAATGGTACACATTTACAAATATAAAATATAAAAACGATAATCAATGAATGCATTTCAGTTTGAGAAGTATTTGTAATAGTTCTAATTGATAAGTTTTTATGTAAATAAATAATTATATGGCTCATATATATATATAATACACGAACACGTGCATGTAAAAAAGAATAGTTTTAACCTACATATCCCATTCAAAGCGTTTGAACAAAAAACTATACACACACTCAGATAATGTTACCTGTCTACACGCTGACACTCGAAGCTGCTAATCCATTTAAAACTACCTTTAAGGGTTTCCTCTAATTTACTTAAAAAGAGTTTATTGAAACTAAATTACAGTAACAATATCCGATTCGGTACACTTACTTTATTTTTCGTCGTGCACTTTTTCATACATGGCTTCATTATGCAAGTTTTACCTATACATTTAAATGACACTGTTAAAGTGGGTATTTTGAAACGATAATTACAGTAACGGTCACGTGATTAACTGACACATTTTCACAGGGTAAAACTGTGTTACTTGCATGTGAGTTTTTGAGTGAGAAACGTGTATTTATTTAGTCCGGCGCGAGTTTAATAGGGTTTGTTATTCGAGGCTTGGCGTGTCGCTGAACGCACAAGCGGATGTGCGCAGGGAGCCGGCCGACTGCTGCGCTCGCTGCTTCTAGTGATGTGTTTTAGTCGATGTTTTATTTATTTATCTATACAACGTGGTTCCCGATACGCAGTACAATGGGGAAATCCATAAATAATGTACGATCAACATAGCTTGATATTTGAAATGGAAAAATTTTAAGTTATTCGAAAATTATTGCGAATATCATGTGAGGAGTCAGAGAATGAGTGATCGTTTCTAATAACATAAAAAAAAACAGATTTTCTTTAAGCATCAAAAAATTAAATCAACAAATAATGTACGTATCAACATTGTTTAATATTTGAAATAGAAAAATTTCAAGTTAAGCGCAAACTATTTCCATAATACGTGACGAGTGAAAGAACGCATAAGTGATCGTTTATATCGACGTAAGAAATAGTATTTGCTGTAAGCATCAAAGTCTAGGTTTGGGAAAACAGGTTGTTTATACAATTTTAATCAGAAAAAATACAGCGTCGTTTAGTCTAACTCGATATTTTCATGACGAAAAAACAGTAGAAGTGCTTCGAACAAAAGTCTCGTGGTTTTGCTTAGGTCCACCTAAATTTGGATTTTAACTTAGAGTAAACTTAAGTTTAGTATATAATTAGTTTTATTGATTACGCTAATCTTAAGGTCAGCAAAATATTAAACTAGAAATAGATACAGATGACAGATTGTTACGCTAAAGAGACGATATTTTTACATGTTATATCTAAACTAATATTTTGTGTGTAAATATGGATGTTTGTAATGTTTGCACACAAAAATTACTAGACTTCAAGAGTTTTTTCACCATTAGAAAGTTGCATTTTCACTATGAGACATAGGCAATATTACGTTCTCAAAAAAAATTGGGGATCCCTTAGCAAAATACCTTACAAATTGCCAAAATGCCAAACAAAACAAACCTACAAAAAAGTTTGCGATACCATATGTCCAACTACTATAGTTATGTCACTATAACTACTTTTTTGTATTTTTAAAGTTCCGACAATATTCAAACAATATTGTTCATACCTCTGTATTAATTCTTTTAAATTAAAAGCAGTTTTAATTTCTGTAAAATGCTTTTTAAATTATTAAAATAAGATATTCAATTCAAAAGATATAACGAATTTAAAAATGTCAATCTAAGTAAACAAGTCCGACTGAGTAGACTTTCCATTGCCTTAAGATCGATATCTACGGGGGTGAAACTGCGGGGCATTGCTGGTTTGAAATATCAAACATTGATTATTTGAAACGTCGTCGTCGTCGTCGCTTCAAACAATGGACGTCCACTGCTGGACATAGATCTCACGTAATGACACAATATAATATAAAGATATGCACAAATATAGATAGATAGATAGAAAATACTTTATCGTACACCACACAGGAAACATAGAACAGAAACAATATATAGGTATATCGATAAAAAAAACATCGATAACGCTGTATCGAAGTCGCAGGCAACTAAAATCGTGACTCAGTCTCAACGCCAACATCAAAACATGACTAAATATTAAAATGTTGTAAGAGCCCAGTGGGGTCTACACAAAAAAGTTTTACTTACTCAACTCGAGGGCCAAACTTCCTTGCAAAAAAATTAAACAGGCAAACTTTACGGGCGGTTACGACTTCTCCGAATTCCCAGCACTATCGGAACAATGAACTTGCAATGGCGAACTAGACTAAACACAACTCACGAGGTAAAACAGTTTTGTGTATAGAAACCACTTCGGAAATAAAGAATGGCGGGTTATAGCCTAAGATCTCTATGCATTATGGTTAATTTAAATGATATAGTAGACTATACCTGGCGTTTATACAACATCCCTCTTTAGTTTACGAATTCACAGTAATTTGTCGATATCGTTAGTTACTAAAAAATTAGTTTTTGTGAGGACAAATTATAGAAATACAGAGGCAATATATAATCCTTATTTTTATATATATACTTATATAAATCTTATGATATACACTCGATATCATTGAACTCCTCTTAAACGGCTGGACCGATTTTGTTGAAAGTTTTTGTGTGGTTTCAGGTTTAGATTAACAATTAGTTCGGATAACGAATTAACACAGGTCTCCACGGATTCGCGAACTACGCCATCGGGAACATCTAGTCCTTATATATTTTTAAAACAAAGTCCCACCGAATCTGTTTGTTCGCGATAATCTCAATAAATACTAACCAGGTTTTTATGAGAATTTCCCCAACAGATAGAGCGATTCTTGAAGAAGGATTTCATATATAATTTCTCAAAGTTTTTTGTAAATTAATTGAAATATAATGATAATTGTCCAAATTTCAAGAAAAAGCTGCCTGGGTTCTTTCGTCGAAAACATTTCCAAATCCTTTACAGATATTACAAAACAATGAATGGTTTCACAGATCTAAAAAAAACCCCGGCATATACATACATACATACATTGCATCACGCCTCATTCCCATAGGGGTAGGCAGAGAGAAGATCCTTCCACTTGCCACGATCCTTGCATATCTCCTTCGCTTTTTTCATTCTCATTAAAACTTTTATACAAGTTCGTCGGTTGAGAGTGCTCTTGACCTCACCCTTATTTAAAATGTTCTGGATTTGGTCCAGGAACGTTCGCCTTGGTCTTCCCCTTCCCACTTTCGCATTCACTCTCGATTCTAACTCTTGACAATCCTTTTTGTCAGTATCCTTTCATTCATTCTATCTACGTGCCCAAACCATCTAAACATACCTTTCTCAATTTTAGCCACTACATCGTCTTTTATACCAAAACGTTCTCTTATCACACTATTTCTTACTCTGTCAACCAGTTTTAATCCCCTCATACTTCTCAACGCTCTCATCTCTACCGTATTTATTGAAAACCCCGGCATAAACCTCCTTTATATTTAAAAGAACAGATTACCAAAACCCGGTAATTAGAAAGATATTGAAAACGATGCCGCATTAATCCTTATTAAGTTAAATACTTTAGTTACCTTCAGTGAACATTGTCAGCATTATAAAATTGAAATAAAGGTAGAATTTATAGTTTAGTTTAAATACTCTATGAACGTAAGCAATTCTACAGTGGGATCTTAGTCTATTAATGGTTTCCTTTGTGTTAGTGAGAGGTAAGATGTACACACACACATTTCTACTTTTGTTACGATCCAACTGATCTAAGAAAGGTACTTTTCTGTTGCAACTCGCAAGTAATCGTTTTACTTATCGAGAGGTGTAACGGACTGTACTTTTTGGACAACTTGTTTTTAAGTTATCATAATTACATTGAGATACAGTTTTAAAAACGTTTTACCGTTTTTAATTAGTGGATAACAGGCTTTGTATTAATGAGAACAATCCAAAATTTTCAACATTATTGTTGACGATACAACAGAATCCAGAATAGTCTATATTTTTTATGTTAAAAGCTCATATATAAGGCGTTAGGAGATCGCTTCCAAAAATGAAGGCAGACGATAGTATTAATGACACATTTGATGAAGAGACAGAAGAAAAAAGATTCTGATTAAAAATAATCATATTTTTAAAATGTTTTGGTAGCATTATTCACACTCCATTATGTTAGTATAGCTAAATGAAATGACAGTTTACTAAAAATACATTTTAAAAGAATTGTAATACTGGAATGAAACGCGAAATATAAAACAGCTGACGTATCAACTAGGGTCAACGACCGCTAGCATTCGGCGCGGCCGATCGTTGACCCGAGCTATGACTTCAGCTGTTTTTAATTTTGTGTTTCATTGCTAGTTTCTTTTCCGTTCCATCATTAACGGCGTCGTTAGTATAATCGTCTGTCTTCGTATATGGAAGCGGTGTCCTAACACCTCGAATAAATCTCCAATTACGGCACTGTACTCCAAGGTACATATTATGGAGACTGGTGCATATTATGACAATTACAAACTCACCCAAATTTTAAATCGTTATATATCATAAACGTGGGCTCTTAAGAACTATTTACACATTTTTTATAGACAATTATCTCGTGTAAATTTTTTGTCTAGACTAATTTTATGATAAAACTTATCATTTTACTTATAATCTTGAAAAAACTCTTAAGTAAATTTTTTCTAGGTGTCAGATCAATGAAGACTTTTCACATTTCTTTTTTACTGGTGTTTAGAACAATCCTACCAATTTTCAAATGAGTGCGAATTCTTGTAACCCCTATTTTTTGGGCTAATTTGACCCGATTATTCACTGATTTAAACAGCTTGTTCAGTTTGCAAACAACTCGTCTTGAAAATGAGTTTCTTTGAATTGTGTCAGTATTCTTATAAAGCAGCGATTTGTGCTATACAAAATACATAATTCCTCTAATGTTGAATGTAACACAGAATCTAATATACACTAGCAGAAAAAATTAAAGGATTAAAAAAAATATCACAACTTTTTTAAGAATTTAGAGAATTTTTTTTCTCATCACATTCATTAAGATTGCACGATAAGTGTTACTTGGTACATACATCCTTCCACTTGCTACGGTCCTTGCATACCTCCTTCGGTTCTTTCATTCTCATTAAACCTTTCATAGAAGTTTGTCGGTTTAGAGTACTCTTGACCTGGCCCTTATTTAAAATGTCCTGGATTTGTTCCAGGAACGTTCGCCTTGGTCTTCCCCTTCCCACATTCGAATTCACTCTTTACTCATAAATCCTTTGTCAGTCTCCTTTCATTCATTCTCTTTACATGCCCAAACCATCTAAGCATACTTTTCTCAATTTTAGTCACTACGTCTTCTTTTATACCACAACGTTCTCTTATGACACTATTTCTTACTTTGTCACTCAGTTTTAATCCACTCATACTTCTCAACGCTCTCATCTCTACCGCATTTTTTTTACTTTTGTGATTCTACTGCCATACCAAACTTTCACTACCATACCTAAGTGTTGGCACCAACACTCCTGCATGCACAACCAGTCTGGCCCTTTGAGACACCATCTGACTATTCATAAAGGCGCGCAGGGCACCATTTACCACATTCCCTGCATTTTTTTCACTCTCCTTTCAATATCACCTTCACATGTTTCATCTTTTGTAAATTTAGATCCTAAGTATACACATTCTTTCACCTCTTCCACTTGTTCCTTATCTATCAAAATATTATCATTCATCATCGATTCATGTTACTTGGTAAACAAATAATTTTGCTAGATCCTAAAATTAGAAGCTTCAAGCTTCAAATCGCTTCTTATTTTACTCCGATACGACTATCTTTAAAAAAGATACAGCCATTTGTTTTTTTTTTAAACCTAGATAATTTACTAATATAAAATGAAAACTCGATGATAAGTTTTCATTTAATATTTTGTTTTTCATTTTACTCCTTCTTCTTTGATTTATGGCTCTTTATACTGCTTTATATTAATAGCAGTAATTCTGCCAATGTCGGCGTAGTGGAGAAGACAGCATGAATGAGGTTATATCAATTGATTATTATTTGGAAGTAGAAGTGACTTTTCGAAGAGATTGTTCAGTTGCCATATTATACAAGCAAGACAAACACATCAACGCTACAAACAAAACAAAACAAACATTAGAATAGACTACAGACATTATCAAGTAAATTGTTAGTGATACAAGTATATCCATATACCATAGTATATAGGTTATTTGATCAGACTTAACCAACAAACTAAAATACCTTTCTTACAACTTTAAATTACACCTTTTAATATATTTACATAATAATTTAATTATCGTGTGATTGGGGAGCGAGAGGAGCGTCTGAAAATTTATTGGGCGTGGGATATTTTTTGGCAAGATGTCATATAAAGATATAGGATATTTATTACAATTAAAAAAGATGTGGTCTGTATTGCCTTCCTCCATGCCACATTCACAAAGGGAGTGGTCCCTCACCCTCAACTTAGCCAAGTGCACAGGTGTACATGAATGCCCTAGTCGTAGGCGACATATAGTGGAAGTGATCTGCTTGCATACGTTACGATAATAGAAAAACCATGGCTTAATTGGGACTAACTGTTGGATAGATTTATAATATTTGGCTATGCGAAAATTTGCGGACCACTGATTATTCCATGTCTCATGAAGATTAACATGGGCAAGGGACATTAAATCTCTGGAATAATTTATGTATTGAGTCATTGTGCCAGATCTAATAGCTTCTTTTGCCCACATGTCGGCGCTTTCATTTCCTGCTATGCCACAATGGCTTGGGATCCAAGCCAAAACTATCTCTAAACCTTGGTTAAAACAGTAATGTAGGTTCTCTTTTATTTTTAAAATCACTGGAGAGTTCTGGTATTTTGCTTTAAAGATACTTCTGGTCAGAGCTTCTAGGCAACTTCTACAGTCAGAAAAGATTATAACTTTCCTAAGGTTATGTGATTTAATATATGATATAGCTTCCAAGATTGCAACTGCTTCTCCAGTAAAAACTGATGTCTGAGGCGGACATTTTAAATTTAAAACTATTTTATACTTTGGCATCCACATTGCGACACCTACATCCCCATTTGCATCAAACTTAGAGGCATCCGTATATATATGGAGCCAGACCTGCCAATTCTCTGATAGTATTTGTTGAAATTTACTATTAGCTGCTATCTCATTTTTATTAATACCAAAGTTTAGAATAACATTAGGATAAAAAATCAGGGCATCATTATATTTGGATTTTACCAATAAAATGGGGAGGGGAAGTCAAAAACCATAAAATTAAGTGATACCACTGAGAACAGCTGCTATATTACATATTTATATGATATTTATGTACTTCTTTATGTGACATAATTTCAAACTCAATAGATTAAATTTTCTGTAGTAAGTTTGTTATAAAAAACAATTTGTTCAAAATTCATATTGCTATTATAAAACTGTCTTCATTTAAAAATTAATGGTACGTTAATAAAAAAAGTAGGTATGCGTAATATATTGTAATCGTCGAGGCAAATTGCTTTATATCGTTACATAAGAAGCCATTATAAACACGAGTTGAATAGAGTTATTTTTCCTTGGTTCCGAGAAAATTTAGACCATATTTTATGTATTATATTTCGTATCTATTGTTACAAAAAGAAACTCTTTATTTGTTGTAATAACATTCTATTAGCTAGATAATATAATTTAAATATTGTAATGAAATTGACAATTTATTCAAGGGTAACTGTATACGTTTCTATAACAAACTCCCAGTAGTAGTTACAAAGATGTCGCCTTATAAATGTAAATCTTTTTTTGAAAGAATACTACATAAAAAATCATTCTATAATTTGAAGGACTACTTAGAAGATAAAAAAGCGCGGGCAATCACTCCCACGCTCTTTTTCTAATTGATCTAGAGAAAGAAACGTACACCCAACTGAGTTTGTTGTGGGCTCTCCTCAGAACAGGAAGGAAACCTCGTAAGTCGTTCTTTAATATTATCATCAGTTGTACATTAAAATAATTTACGACAAAAAACGATATTTGACGATTAAAAAGTGCTGTAAGGTCTACTCGAATAAAGACATTTTGAATTTGAATACGTAAGATTTGGGTAATATATCATAATAAACTTCGAGCTTCTATGTGACATTGATACATAATTTTAAAATCATGTATCTAGATTTACGAGTATGAAAATAATATATTGTATATGACGAATTATTTAAAGCTCCAAGGTATTAAAATATACTTTTCAATTTCGTTTGGGATAATCTTATAGAGTCCTAAAGTACATATATATTCCCCTTTCCCTATAATAAAACTTACCAAGTTTAGAGTTACGGCAAAGTTCTGGTTCTAGTAATATCTTTGATCATAGAGCTGTATATATTTATAAAGTTCGATATTGTGTTATCTTACTGGTAAAAACGATAGATAATTAGTATTAAAATTAATTTCTTCAAAGTACCACAGATATATAATAAAAAATGCTAAAAATGGGAGGTCATATTGAGATATGTAAACGACATCAACGGGCTATCACTAGAAGTGATCAAATTTGTCAAATTTCATATGTAACTTTAAATCAAAAACTTTGTTACACTTGTTTTTATAAACAAGAAGAAACTTGTAAGTTTTTTGAAGAGAAACTTCTTTAGAGGGACGAGGTTAAAATTTTGATGAGGTGGAAACGCGTCATAAATATGTGCAGCGTTTTTTATTGTAATTGGTTGGAGGATACTTTTAGGATATAAGGATACTTTGATTTACAAATAAGACGTGGCATTTTTATTTACAATTCGTCATTTGAGGATTCAATAAATTCTTTGTATTTATTTTCGACACTTTTAATATTTTAATGATAATACATTCACTAAATTTCTAACATATCTTCCTTTTTCCCTATCTCTAAGTCTCGGAAATCTCAAGTTTTACATTTGTATAAATATAAACAAGACTTAAAGAAGCTTTACATCTGACATGTGTGCTTTGTATGCACGCACTTTTAACTTTTTTTGCATTAATAATAAAGCAGCTTAATAGTATAATTCACCTTTTATAAAAGCCAAATCAAACGAAAAAGCCGGACTCATCCGGGATACCAGGGACCCTCGGTGTCTCATTCATGAATAAATGGGGTTCCGCTGGGTATAAATGGATATTACGAACACCTATCCCTTGTTGAGTCCCACACTCTTGACCCACAGGTTGGGGTTTCTGCATAAAAGCACGTTATATCGAAAAAAAGGTCAAAGTAGATAACTATTGTCGATATTTCAAACGTAGTAACATAAAACTTTCATCATCTACAAATAAGATGTCAGAGAATCTAGTTTAAGTTTTCTTCTGGTAAATTCAACGCAACACGGGTGACAATGGGCATTCCTTTCCTGTAAAATAAAGTCTAATTTCCTGTGAATGCTTTTTGACCGTTTCTTTGAAACAAAGTAAAGTTTATAGCGAGATATAAGCCACATTAGGTCATTGAGATCTTACTTGTGATATGAAACGGTAAGTGGTAAGTCTACCTACGTTAAAATGACGTCAGATTGGCTCGTTTCCCAAGGGCGACCCACGCACCGCTGCCTACAGGATGTCAGCAGGCACTTCCTCCGCACCACAATATAAAGTGTGCCAGATTGAAATCTATTTACTGTGTTTATACATTTATTTCAATGGTTACGTCGGTGCATATATTATATATCTGTAGCGATCGACACGAAAGATATTGATCGAGTATATTATAACAACAAAAAAGAAAACACCCGACTGAGTTTGTTGTGGGCTCTTCTCGGATCAGGGCGCGAAGGAATCCTCGTAACTTTAGATTTAGAGTCGTTCTGGAGTATCATCATCAGACGTACATTAGAATTAGAGTGTGGAAAAGAAAAGAAAAAAAAATATTTGACGATTCAAAAGTGCTGTAATATGCCTACTTGAATAAAGATATTTTGATTGGATTTTATTTGATTTATTACTACTGTCACTAAAATAGCTGGGCCCGTAGACAAATCATTTTCGAAGATTGTGAACGCTCAAAAAGTGTATGGGAATGACGATTAAATTTTCGATTCGTTTCGATAAGGAACGATTCCCATACATTTTTTGAGCGTTAGCAATCTTCGAAAGTAACTTGTCTAGAGGGACTGGAGAGAATAAGGGATCGAAATACTCTAAGTAATACATATTACATTTGATTATAATATGTACAAATCTTCGTGACACTAATCACGCAATTCGTTGGTAAAAAATTTACACTCATGCGCCTAAAGAAGTTTAACTTCAAAAATAAAGTATTTTGGATGCGTCGTCGTCGTCGCTTCAACTGATGGACGTCTACAGCTGGACATAGGTCTCACAAAATGATGCCCACAAGGCCCGATCTTTCGCCGCCCGGGTGCGGGGTCGCCACTCCAGCACCTTCGGGCCCCAACGTCCATCGGTCCGTCGGACTATGCGCCCCGCCCATTGCCACTTCAGGTCCGCGATTCGTAGGGCTATGTTGGGGACTTTGGTTCTGCTACGGATCTTATTTCTGATTTGATTACGTAGAGAAAGTCCCAGCATAGGCCCATACTATGGGCCTCATACGAAAGGCCTATTCTGGATTATACTGACCTTAATTAAAATTTTGAATTGTGTAAGTATTTGTCCTAAGCATCGATATTATAAATTTAAGGTTTCAATCCGAAAAAACTAGCTATAAAAAACTTGGTATAACCACGTACGTTTGCCGAATATATTCCTCATTATAATTATCCGAAAATATTATTAATAAGATACGATATCCTGGTTTTATAAAGTTTCAGTAATATATCTAATTTAACATTCGGAGGTCAGATGGCAATCGTCGCTCATAAATTAGTCACTTGTCTTTAGCATAAAAAGAAACATATCTTATTTTTAATGACTCAAACAGTGAACTAAATATATAGAGAATATTTTCTATTATACAAACTTAAATTATAAATAACGAAAACATTGAAAATGCTTAACAATAGGGATGTCTTTGAAACAAGTAAATTGTTGGACTGCATGATTGCTTATCATAAGGTGACACACACAATATCGTGGCTGAGAAAAGTCTACTAAAACGGACTTCTATTTTCATTAATATAAAAGTTTTATTTCATTATTAATTACTTCCTTCCAGATTATTAGTTACACACTTTTTTTTTCCTGCTGGGAAATGCATTTACGCACTAAGCCCGACCCGTAGCTCGGGAGGGTGCGACTCTGCGAGGGAGGCGACTCTGCGAGGGAGGAGACTCGCAATACCCACTATAACCCAGCGGAACCCTCTTCATCCGGGAGTGAGACACCAGCGGATCAGCTTGTGCATTCCTACCTGGTTTCTCGGATGAGTCAGACTGAAGATTCACTTAAGCGGGAGCAGGTGCGCATACATGCGCCGCCTAGAATCCCGCCTTCTTCGGCGGTGAGAGGGGGCATCTACTGCATTCTCCCTCTCTCGTTCTCGGGCCTCCTTTAGCGAGACTACGGTCTTACAGAAGAAGGCCATTCCCGCCCAACACCTCTCACTGGAGAGCATGGCGCCTACAATGCTGGCGCCAATCAGTGCCACCAAGAGGTGACACTGAGGTCCCCAGGCTGCGCATTCTGCCACTGTGTGGTGTGCTGAGTCAATAGCTGCACCTCACTCATTAGATACACACTTACATTCATAATCTAATCAATATAGTGATTTTACTTTACAACGAATATATATCTAACTAATACATTTTTAAATTCGTAACATCATTTACGTAGAATGTCCAACATTAGTCAATTTAAGAATACTCTACAGATATTGAAAGAATTACTTAATTGCTAGCTTGATAAAAATACAAAGAGTCTATCGGTATATCATTTGTGGTTATCATTGGTATCCTTGGAATATAAGCTAACTCACCTGTCGCAGGCCCAGGTATAAGACTGATATTTTTAACTTCGTTATATCTTTTGAATGGAATGTCTGTTTTTTATAATTTAAATTGTATTTTACAGGTATTGAAACGGTCTTTAATAAAATATTTAACAGGATAAGGATTAATACAGAGGTATGACTAATATGGATTGATTATTGTCGGCAATTTTATTAGCTTTTAAAATGTAAAAAAGTAGTTATAGTGGCATAATTACAGTAGTTGGACATATGGTATCGTGAGCTTTTTTGTAGTTATTAATACGTTCTATAATACTGTAGAACATTTTTTTGTTTTATCTTCAGCAGTTTCCAAAACGCACGTGATGGCAGATTTTGTGTGACCAATTTTTTCACACCTTCGGTTGTATTAATAAATTTTTATTAAGGACTTCTATTTCTTTGAGAAAGTAATATAGCCTACGTCGTTCAGTGACAATGCAGCTTTCTAATGGTGATGAAATTATTGAAATTAGTTCAGTAGTTTGTGAGTGAAAACGTTACAAACATACATATATACTTACATACAAAAACACAAATGTTTCCAGACATTTAATATTGAATATGCTTATTATTTGAATGTCAATGGCAACTTTAATCATTGCAAATAATAATGCTATATCGTTCGATGTAACTTCAAGGCTTTATATATATATATACTATACAAATTATAGGTTGTGGTATAATAATAGCCTAATCGAGGCGAGCTTGTTGTTATTACATGAATATGTACAAGGTTAGGCTTTACATAGATTATATTCTATGTAAAATATTGTTCGTTTCATGATTTTTATAATAATTTAAAAGTGCGTACAAAGTACACATGTCAGAAGTGTAACTTCTTTGGCAAACTAATGTTTAAGTCTAGTTTATATTTATACAAACCTAAAACTTTAGATTTCCGAGACTTAGAGGGAGATAAAAAAGAAGATGTGGTAGGAATTTAATGAATTTAATTGACATTAAAATATAAAAAGTGTCAATAATTAATACAAATAATTTATTTAAATCTCAAATGCCATGTGTTTTTGTCAATATTACAAATTATTAATTAAATAATGATTTTGAATTTAAAATTTTCTGAAAAATAAATTATTAAATGACACGTGGCAAATTAAAATGCCACATGTCATTTGTAAATATTAAAACCGCTTAACCTTCAAACGAATTAGCATAAAAAATGCTGCACATCTTCGTGACGCTAATCACGCGATTCATCCCTCAATTTTACCCTCATGCGCCTAAAGAAGTTTCACTTCAATAAATCTTTATACAAAGACAGTTATTTGAAAACATCGAATTATAATTTTGATGATTAAAAAAAAATTTGAGAATGTAAGAATTGCACCAGTTTAAATAAAATATGCTGTAATTATGATAAATAAAAGGGTATCCAACTGAAGTTATTGTCAGGTTTTCTTAGGACAGGGAATAATATTGAAGTGACAAGATCATTTCGCGTGCAAGCACTTTATTTTGTGGTTATTGAGTGAGACTGAGCCAACTAAGGGAGTCTTCAACGCTTCTATATATTAATTAATTGCTAAAAATAACATTACATACATTATTGTAAAAAATTAAAAACAACTACAATTATTTGACTTTTTATTTGTTTGACTTTGGGTGAATGTGTGACGAGAGCGCTACGAAAAGTATACTTACTAAGTAATAATACTTATTGACTGCCTCATTGGTCTAGTGGTTAGCATGTTTGACTACACACAGGTCTTGGGTTCGAGGCCAATTGGGCCAGTTCATAATCGATATTGAGTTATCTATTAAGATTTTCTTAATATTTGCCCGAAGTTGGGAAGTTGGCAGTGTGATCTACTGCGCCTGATCTCTCTCCGATCGTGTCGGAGTAACGTCAAGTTGGACAATGAGAGTGAAGGAATAGCGAGTGTACTTGTTTACTATGCCTGCCAATCCGCACTGGAGCAGCATGGTGGGTCTATGCTCTAAAAACCCTCTCTCATATGAGTGAGGAGGCCTGTGCCCAGCAGTAGGACTTTATTGGGCTGCTACTTACTTATTAAAGTGAAAATTCTTTAGGCGAATGATGGTAAAATTTTTACGGATAAAACGCATGATTAGGTCACGAAGGTGTGCAGCGTTTCTTATGCTAATTCGTTTAAAGGCTTGCTAACTTTACAAATAACATATGGTATTTTAAGATGCCACTTGTCATTTAATAATTTTGTATATATACTCTTTTTCATAAAATATAATATAAAATATTTCATAAATTCTCTTTTCTAAATTTTAAATTTAAATTATTATTTGTAATATTGACAAAAACGGGTGGCATTTGAGATTTCAAGAAATTATTTGTCACTTTTAATATTTTAACTATAATTAAATTCATTAAATTCCTACTAAATGTTCTTTTTCCCCTCCCTCTAAATCTCGGAAATCTAAGGTTTTACATTTGTAGAAGTATAAACAAGAATTAAAGATTAGTTTGCCAAAGAAGTTTCACTTCTGAAATATGTACTTTGTACGCACGCGCTTTAAACTTTTTTTTTATAAATATGGAGTTCTGGTAAATTTAACAGATAATTCAAGTTATGAAAGTTCACTTATAAACAATTACAAGTTCATTCACCAAATATAATTATCATATAGACATATTATTTGCAATGAAGATTGTTTAATAAAGATAATTGTTATATAAAAAGCGCCATTTTGCAATTGACTAGTACATCTAACGCCATCTGTACGAAATGCTTAGTATCACTTAATACTTTCGCTTAAAGCTTTCATATCTATCTCGCTAGATGTCATTGTAAGCTACTATTTAAATAGATAAAGATCGATTTTTTTACCTGCAGCAAGACGGATAATGATATAGAATATTTGTTGCAGTGCTCATATTTCTACAAAAAAGAACATAAAAAAGCTGATACATTATGTCCGCGCGTAAATGATTATACATAAATGAGTATAGAAATATAATACATTCTACCTTTTTATTTGGGTTTAGTAAGTAGCAGCCCATTAACGTCCCACTGCTGGGCACAGGCCTCCTCACTCCAAGGAGCGAGGGGTTTTAGAGCATAGACCCACCACGCTGCTCCACTGCTATTGGCAGGCATAGTACACAAGTGCACTCTCTATTCCTTCACTCTCATAGTCCGTAGTGACGGGAATCCGACACGACCAGAGAAAGATCAGGCGCAGGACCGACGGCTTAACGTGTTCTCCGAGGCACGGGGGTGGATCACACCGCCAACTTCCCAACTTCGGGCAAAAATTGAGAGAATGTTAACAGAAAACTCAATATTGGTTTTTGAATTGGCCCGACCCGAGACTCGAACCCAGGACCTCATGTCTGTAGTCGAACAAGCTAACCACTAGACCAATGAGGCAGTTAGACCAATGAGGCAGTTGGGTTTAGTTAGTGTTAAAAGAAACTCGGTGTTTTAAACGACAATATCCGCGTAGTTCCCGATCCAGTGGGAGTATGGAGAATTCCGTTCTTAGTGAACGTCTCCACAACGAAAGCAGTGATTTTACTGTTAATTACATGTCAATCCGGCGAATAGTTTTACAGATGTTATGATGAATGAGTGAGTGAGCTACGTAGTCTTAAATCTTAGCTTTTTGTCTTTCTAACGTGCATTGTGTGTAACAAATATTGTGTTTTATATATCACTGGTCTATAGTAAGAAAATTTGGATTAACAAAAACACAACTGTCCAGAAAAGCCGTTAGAAGTTAGTTTTAGGTTGAAGTTTTATATTTGGTGAGTTTTAGACATCAGATTTCAAAGTTTTTATTAACTGACTTCAAATCGCACTTCTGAACCGTTGTACTTTGTTGTACAGTACTAAGGGGACCACTCAGCTATAGAAACAATTCCTTTAACTGACCCCTAAATATACTTGGGACCCAGTAGCTATAGAAACAAGCCCTTTAACCTACCAATAAATGAACTTATGGTATCACTTATTTATAGAAACAGACCCCTTAGAAAAGAATCAATCCTATTAACCGTTGTAAGTAATTATTAACCTAACAGATATTCGTAAATCCAACATTCTTAATAGGAGCCAGGGATATAATGTTATTTTCTATCGCACATTGCTGCGGAAAAGGTCATTCAATGTGTATAAATTAAGAAGGAAATAGCCTTCACGATACACCTGGCAGATGAGAAACGTCGAAATTATTTTGTACAGTGTATAAGAATGAGAGTTTACGACAGGAGTAAAAAAAAGAGAGTGCGTTAGAACCACACGACTGAAGTAAAACGTAACTCTTTCTCTTTTTGTTTCACTAACTTATCTCTCTCTCAACTTTCGTTGCCCGATCATACTCTTTGTAATGCTTTCGTCACGCATTTACTAACTTACTTCACAAGTCACTTGACTTGTAGTGTATAAAGAAGCTAGTAGTGTTCAAAGAAGTTTGACTTCAATAAATATCATATGACTGCCTCATTTGTCTATTGCTAAACAGGCTACAACATGAGCTCTTGGGTTCGAGTCACGGATCGGATGAATTTAAAAATCGATATTGAGTTTTCTATTAAGATTTTCTCAGTATTTGTTCAGGTGTGATCTCCCACTTACCTCGTTGACATAATTTTTTTCAATAGATTTACCGTGTCGGCTACCAGGCGACATGGACCAATAGTTCTGTTGCGATTCGGTCAATCAGAAATATAACCACCTTCTCTTTTTTTAAGTCATAATGTGTGGTATCTATATAGCTTCTCGGTCGGTAACTGCAGTAACAAAATACACGTAGAGATAAATCCAGACAATAAAAAAAATCAATCAGTTACAAAGTGACTGTTACTGACGGTGTGTGTGTCGCGTCGAAGGTAGTTCTTGTGGTATTTTATAAACTGTCAGAGTGTTTATTAATGATTATTTGTTTTTGATTATATAGATAATATGAATAACAATTAAAACCCTTGATTTAGTTTTGATTATACAGATATGAGCCTATAAGTACAAGACGGACTTTTTTCACTATCTCAAAGTATAGGGCAACATGACGCTACACCATTGTGTTAATTTAATAAACAAAAGATAACATTATGTTATTAGCAAACAAAAAAATCATAAATTTGGTAGTCTTTCATGAACATTTAAGTCCCATGAATCACTTTAGCGTCATTCTACCCGCAGGGCAATCAACGCAAAAACGTCCGTGCCAAGCGGAGCAGGCGACGGTTATTTCTACACATCGGACTATGAGAGTGAAGGAATAGAAAGTGCATTTGTATACTATGCCTGCCTGCTCTAAAACCCTCTCTCCTATTCGTGAGGAGACCTGTGGGACTTTAATGGGTTGCTAATTTTATAATATATTAACCTCTTTGTGGCAATATCGTGGCAACACATCACTATAATGTTTCACATACATAAAAAGGAGAAAAGGTCAGGTTTATGGCAACCGCAAGTATAATGCGCATATAATACCAAGGTATCTGATAACGTAACAATGAAAAATTAACATAAAGCACACACTACCAGTGTGCATACACGTTACACGTCATATCACAAGGTCAACGTGCTAATGCTAATATCATTTAGGTCACAGATGAAATTGTATGATTAATTAAACATCTATAACAATGCCTCTATGTAATTCAAAGATTGTATGATTAAAATATCTTCTTTACAAAAGACTAGATGACTCGCGCAATTGCGTCTGTAATTTATCTAATTTTGCTAGATCAATACATAACATACCACCCTCCAGCCGCTGTACTCCTCTTCTTTAATCTCTAATATCTTTTAAGATATCCATTTTAATGATATGCTGATAAGAGCAGTTTTTAACCGACTTCAAAAAAAAGGAGGAGGTTATCAATTCGTCTGTTTTTTATTTTATGTTTGTTACCTCATATCTCTCGACTGGGTGGACCGATCTTGATGATTTATTTTTAAATGAAAGGTGGTGCTCTTCATAGGTTCTGATGATGGCATCCATGAAAAAACCGGATAAGTCTTAAATTTACGTAAGCATGTGCGCGACAAATTGACAAAGAACTAAAGATCACGCCAACGGATTTCGATGATTCTTCTTTTATTAGAAAGGATATACTTCAAGGGTTGTTTTGTGATAGTTTGGTAAGGTTCTGATGATGGAATCCATGACAATGTGACGGAACTCTTCAATTCTCAAGAGCAAATCAACGATAATCGGCAGAATCTTCTATAAGCTAACCAGATATTTGAAGCGTCTACTGTAACTTTGGTATGGTATGGTGCCAGTCGTAATTAAATATGAAGATCAATGAAACTCCTCAGCGGCTTACAGTAAGAGTGCGATTTTTGGCAAAATCTATAACTGTCTGTAATCAAATACCAATGACCTTACGTTTGTTGCTGTATTGCAATATTTGAAAGGTGAGTTATGTGTGAAGCGATGGTATAAGGGTTCCGGGTTCGATCCCGGGTGTGGCGATATTAATGTAAATTTAACTTTGTAAAGTTGTTTCATTTAAACGGTGTTGTCTCATATGAGAAACGCGTTTTAGGTGTACATATATTGAGACAAATTTGTTAGTTTACTTCAGATTCACTAAAAATAAATAGAAATTTTAACAAAAAAAGAACCGCCTTCAAAACAAACTTACAAATACATTAATATGCTCTAAAAAGTAAGAAATAATTGCGTATTCTTTTATAGTGTTCTTCGTATTGTTATATTCGGAATCGGCTTAAAATTTGTATTAATAATCTACATGAAATATAAAACGTATGTAATATATTTAGTTGGATGAGGAAATAATACTGTATTGTATAAAACAGCTTGGTAATAACACATATTTTTTTTTATAATATGTAAAACATAAAATGGGCACTGTGGGTTATCCTTTAGATATAAATAAATATAACTAAGGACTTCTTGTCGAACCTTCTAAGATATATAATTTCGTAACACATTAATCTGATCTATCTTGTAAGGTTTAGCCAACGTTTGCGATTTAAGCGCACAAAAATACGAGTGTGTTTGTTACGACATTACTTTACATACAATTTTTCGGCTTTTCTGTACTATAATATATATGTGTCATACATATAAACTTTCCTCTTGATTTACTCTATCTATTACTGTAAACTGCATTTAAACCTTTTTTATAGTTTAAAAGTTCTGAGTAAACAGACATTCGAAGCGACTATGTAAAGATAGGTAAATAAATTTACAGTAAAACCTGGATAAATGTGTTGTTTTAAGATATTTGTTTGTATGTCAGTTAAACAAATCTAGATAATCTCCGAAATGGGTAGTACAATGCTGCACGCAAGGTAACCGGAAGTTTCCGGGGTTGGGGCGAAAACCGTTTGAATGATAATGATGTTATATTGAATATTTGTTTTACTAACATGTCTCCTGTACGATTCCCAGAAGTATTAAAAAGCTTTTGCTACCCCTGGCTTTAATGAATATACCGTCAGGTATTTCTACTTCTTTAGAAACGTGCAGTAGGATATATAAACTCCTCGTTTTTGAAGCCAAAAAGAGAACAGTGAGTGTAGAAATTATTTTCACGTGAACCACACCAACCGCTGTGACTCCGCCTTTTAAATCTTTAGGGTCTTCTAAAATATACATTTTAATGGAATGCTGTTAAAGGCAGTTTTGATCTACATGAAATATACAAGGTATGTAATATAATTAATTGGGTAAGGAATAATATTGTATTGCATAAAACAGCATGGTAAATAACATAAATTTTTTGTAACATGTTAAAGATAAAAATGGTTATCCTTTAGAGATAAATGTATACTATAGTAGACTTTTTTATTGATCTTTTTATTATTTACAAACTCCTAGTACATTAATTTCATCTATCTTGTAAGGTTTACCCAACGTTTGCTATTAAAGCCCACAACAATATGTTTATTACGATTACGACATCATATTACATACGATTCTCGGCTTTTTTTGTACTATACTATATATGTTATATACATACAAATTGTTCTCTTAATTCACTCTATCTTTTGCTAATAAACTGCACTAAAATCCGTTAAATAGTTTAAAAGATCTTAGGTAACAAACAACGGAAGCTATTACATTTTATTCTATGTAAATATGACCTAGATCACGACACTTGTTATATTGTAAGGTGTAGATAGTAATAGCCAACAGGTATAAGCAAAATTATTTTTTTTTTACATCGGCCATGAATTCATAGAGTTACGGAAATAGTATCACGTGATTCTTAAATCCTATTCCTTGTAATAACACTCTCGCTAGAAACCTTTTATATATATAAAGGTCAGCGCCCACTAGACATTAGTCAAACACTTCCTTATTCTTTTCATTCGTCACATTTAAGTGTGAAAGATCAAATATTAACTAGTAATATATTTATTGGTAGTGTTATACAGGAATTACAAGTTACACTTGCATATTTTCACAGGATGGTAAATGGGAAGATTCTATTGCATGGAAATAAAACAAATTAAAAGATGAAAAAGTCCAGAAGTCCTTGGGCTGAGTAATATACGAGGTGTGTTCAAAAAGTATCGCGAATTTTGTGTTTTTTCAAAAATTATTTATTTATTCATGAATATCTATTTTGTCCCCTTCAAAGTAATCCCCATGAGATATTATACACTTGTGCCAACGGTTTTTCCAATCTTCGAAGCACTTCAAAAAATCATTTTTTTTTTTATCTTGTTCAGCTCCTCCTTCGATGCCGTCTTTATCTCGTCAAGAGAAGAGTAACGTCGTCCTTTCATGGGCCTCTTCAGTTTAGGGAACAAGAAAAAGTCACAGGGGGCCAGATCTGGGGAATACGGTGGCTGCGGCATCATTAGTGTGTTGTTTTTGGCCAAAAAGTCGCGCACAAGCAACGATGTGTGAGCAGGGGCGTTATCGTGGTGCAAAAGCCAATTTTTGTTCTTCCACAAATCCGGGCGTTTCTGGCGGATTGCTTCGCGCAAATTGCGCATAACTTGCAGGTAATATTCCTTATTGACCGTTCTTCCCTGTGGCAAGAACTCATGATGCACCACGCCCCTGCAATCAAAGAAAACTGTCAGCAAAACTTTCACATTCGATCGAACTTGGCGCGCTTTTTTCGGTCTTGGTTCGTGCGGCAGCTTCCATTGAGATGATTGAGCTTTGGTTTCCACGTCATAACCATAAACCCACGATTCGTCACCAGTTATGACCCTCTGGAGCAAATTTGGGTCGTCGCGGACAGAGTTTAACATCTCATTAGCAATGTTCATGCGATGCTGTTTTTGGTCACAATTGAGCAATTTTGGTACGAATTTCGCGGCGACCCGTCTCATGCCCAAATCATTGATAAAAATCGAATGGCACGAGCCAATCGATATG